>AP025054.1:21831450-21843313 GCA_036186865.1 Eustoma russellianum
CAAGATCGTCAAAAGGATTGGATTTTTTTTTTATTATGCTGATTTACAAGTACGGAAGAAAAAAATAGCCTCGTAAAGTTTAGTAGACTATATAAGGAAATGAGACTCAATAAGGTATTTTCAAAAATAATTTGTCTTTTGAAGTCCCTGTAAAATATAGGTATAACTCGGTGTACGTGCTTATATAAAATATCTATCTGCTAGAGAAATAATAGTCAATATTTCGTATAATTTCTATAATCCATCCTTATTTTCAAAAAAAAAATATCAATCCGTCTATGTATCGTTTCTTATAAGTCTAACCTTCGCCTACTGATAAGATCTGTATCTTAGATTGTCCAGTCCTAGCATGTCACACTAAATATTTATCGACTTAAGGTGTTCTAATTCACCATGCTTCCACGCGCCATACTGATCCACTATATTTCTTTACTTGGTTATTTGAACCCCTAATTATCATAGTTAAATCTCACGTGAACAAGTAACCACTGCTGGTTCATGCTTACTCTAGTTCAATTCAAGCCTACTAGATTCAACCCAATGTTCCGATGTCAACACTTAACCCACAATTTTGTAATGATATGGTACTCCAAGGCACATACTATAGTCGATTCTCGTATGTCGCTATTGTTCAATACCTCTAATAAGACTAATATCGTCGACCTATTTTGATTACCCTATATTCAACATCTTAACCCTAGACTATAAATTCCTTCGTACAATATCCTTAACTAAACTTACCGATTATAACGCTAATCGTTATTTAGTTTCTATCATTCTACTATAAATCATCTCTTAGTATTTATCATACTATTATAATTCATTTCTTAGCAGTTATGGGCCCAACTTAGACCTACACCTGCTCTCATGTTACCGTCAAGTAGGGATATGGACCCGCTTTACTTTACCCTAATGGTACCGAGTACTAAGTTGCAATTATGGTAAGGCAGCCCGAGTTACTACCTGACCCATTAACATGTCAACTAATGTTTGTAGTATGGTATTCTGGTTAACATTGTAATTCATTCAAATCAATTTTAGAGTATTCAACTAAAGTTACTAAGGTCACGGCTTAGAGAGTTATGATCAACGTTAGATAAGGAAGAATTGTATGGGATATCTTAGGTATACGTGTTTCAAAACCGATCGACTTCTTAAGTTTAGGATCATAACTTATGTCTAGGATCGTTCTGAGCATCATCATTTCTTAAGTCTAAGATCATGTCTTATTTCCAAATCATAATTAGTACATAATCAACACTTATTACTAAATCAGTACTATGCCTAAAGTCAACTCTTAATCGAGATCGTTACTTACGTATAAAATCGTGACTTATGTTCAGGATCATCACTAATAACAGAGATCAGTACCTATGTTCATGATCATCGCTTATGTTCAAATCATCACTTATATCTAAGATTGTGACTTAGAGGCAATATCGTAACTTATTTTCTAATATCTGGCCTAATTCTACATTTCTGCCGTGGATCTAGAGCCATGCTCTGAAGATCGTACTGTCGACATGTAACACCTCTTGAACTCATTCTGAAATTGAATCCAAGTGATCAGTGGTGTCAGTTTTGCTGCGCCACCACTCCTCTGCATCCGCTTGTAGAAGAATCTCAAGTTTGAGTGCGGTGTGGTGGAGCCTGTGGCTGCTGACGTTGTTGCGCCATAGCTTGGACCATGACCCGTAGTGCGTAGGTCAGGGCCTGGGGAAGCACAACCTGCGGTGGGGCCCCATTCTCAGAGTGGTTCCCATTGTCGTTCCTACCGTTCTCTTCTCGACGGCGTATTTGCTACGACAAGGAAATTTCAGTTTTTTTTTGTCAAGGACATTTTAGGAAATATATAAATTTAAGATACAGAAAATAGTCAAATACAGACAAATAAAAACCAACCGTGCCCCCAGTCCGATCATCATTTAGTCTAAATCAAGCCTATTCTAAGATCAAACTTAGTCTCGCATCATAGCTTACGTCTAGAATCAAACTTAGTCTCAGATTACAGCTTATGTCTAGAATCAAACTTACTCTCATATCACAGCTTATGTCTAGAATCAAACTTAGTCTAAGATCAACTTACATCTACGATCGAAACTTAAGTCTATAGTCATCTCTTACGTCCAAGATCATTTCTAAATTCTACGTTTTCCGCAGTAGATCTAGAGCCTGGTCTCTGATACCACCTGTAGCGCCCCGTCCCGAACCCTAGGGTCAGAACCGGTACGCCCGCCGTATTTCACTAAGGAATATACAAGGCGTCTGTACGAATCCCTGCACTTATCAAAACGACAGAGTATTCGATTGCGGAAGCGAAATAAATCAATTCAAAACCCTAAATCGAAAGTAAAATCCCCAAAATCATATATAGTCAAAATCAAGTCACAATCCCTTAAACGACATCGTAAAGTAGCCAAATAAGAAATCGCTAAGCTATGCCCTCAAATGGAATAATAAATAGAATAAAACTTCCTCTTTCCTTGATCATTGGTCATCAACCAGTCTACGTGTCCCAATGTGCCCATTCAGAGTCTTCTCCAACCCATATGTAATCGTACCCTGAATCGTCTGCAATAAAACAAAACGAACGGTGTGAGTGACAAAAACGTCACTCAGTAGGTACCCTGCCTGCATCGGCCCTGTGAGATCATACATGCTAGGACAGTAGTGAAATACATATAAGTACGGCAATACAAAAATAGACTGTCCACGTTTTCACAAATACATATAACGGTCAGAACTTCTTAAAACAACGTATAACAATCATATCTTCTTAAAACAACGTATAACAGTCATAACCTCTTAAAACAATCAAGCACATAACCATGCAGAATGAGCGTGAAATGCAATGCCACATACGTGATGCATGATAAGCCTACATTCTCGGAAATATACATACTATCGTGCAATGCATGATCCCGGGACCTAACAGAACGGAACGGAACAGAACAGATATGCGACTTAGGTCTCGCATGTCTTAACATAACATAACAGATATGCGACTTAGGTCTCGCATATCCTAACAGAACAGAACAGATATGCGACTTAGGTCTCGCATGTCTTAACATAACATAACAGATATGCGACTTAGGTCTCGCATACCCTAACGGAACAGAACAGATATGCGACTTAGGTCTCGCATACCCGAACGGAACATAACAGATATGCGACTTAGGTCTCGCATACCCTAATGCAATGTCGTGATGCATGGATGCACAGAAATCACATACCGAAGGCTTCATTACTTTCCCTTTCATTTTCCTTTTATTTTCCTCTTTTTCTTTATTCTTTTTCTTTTTCTTTCCTGCTTCATGCGACCCTTCAATTCTATTTTTCTCAAATCCTTCTCTGTTTTCCTTTTTCATTTTCTTTATTATTTTTCTTTTCTTTATTCTTTTTCCTTTTCCATGCGTTCCTGCAACCCTCAACTTTCTTCCTTCGATTCTTAACTTTGCTTCCTCCCAGAGGCTTCCGCACCCCTGCCTCTCTTCCCTCACCCCACCCCCTCGGTCCCCAACTCCCTCTCCCCCAGCCCCACTCCCTCAGCCCCCCCGCTGCACCCCCTCAGCCCCCCCTCAGTCGCATCCCTCATCCACACTCACCCACAATCGCGGCAGCACGTGGCACATACCCACCACCACCGGCCACGCGCCGCCACCACCAACCACCTTCAACCAATTCCATTATTCATATATACATCAAAAATACAACCTTTTTATACTAATTATACGAAAATACATCATACATATATAATCATATGCGGTCACATATACGGATATACGATTCATCACATACACATATAATCAACTAGTCAAACATCTATACAATCACAATTACTTATGCACGATCTCGGTTTCGTAGAGAAATTAAGGATTGTACCGTTTTCATACAAAGGATGTTAAGGGGGCACCTACCTGGTATTTGATACGCGTTGAAGAGCGTGATCGAGTGGTGGTTCCTCCTCATTAAAAGCGGCGGCTTGGTTTAGGAGCAAGAAAGCGTCGCTGCTTTCTTCTTTTATCTATGCGGCGCACGTCTAGTGAGGAGAGGGAGAAACCTAAGCGTGGTTTAAATAGAAATTTGATTAGGGTTTAGGGAAAATTTGATAATCAAATTAGGTTTAATAATTAATTAGGCCCAATTGACCTTTTTACCCTTATAAAAAAATTGGGATATAACAGATAGATTATCTTAAAGTATTTGGATGTAAATGTTTTGTGCTGAACACTAAGGATAATCTAGATAAATTTGAACAAAAGTCTATTGAATGCATATTTGTTGGGTATTCAACTAACTCAAGAGCATATAGGTGTTATAATCCTGCATCTAGAAAAATAATTGAATCCAAACATGTGAAATTCAATGAAAATGCATGCTTTGAAGTTAGTGATAAACATCAACATAAACAAGAAAATAATGTTGAAAATATGTTTGATGATGATGATATATTACTTGAGCCTGTTCATGATCATCTAGAACCAACTTCCCCTGAACAAGATGTGCATAAACCTTTAGGTGAAATAAATCAAGAAATTTTACAATTGGAAGATAATTTATCTAACTTACAGGATGTTCCAATTGTATATGAAAATGTTCACACGAATGAAACATTTGAACTAGAAGAAGGTGAACCTAGTCAACTTAGGAATTGGTGGCTTATAGAAGATAAACATAAACACCCCAAAGAGCTAATCATTGGTGATCCAAGTGTTGGGGTTAGAACACGTAGAAATATAAGTCAACTTGAAGGACATAGCTTAATCTCACAATTAGAACCTAAGAACGTAAAGGAAGCCTTAGGTGACATATCATGGATAGATGCTATGCATGAGGAATTAAATCAATTCACAAGGAACAACGTGTGGGACTTAGTACCTAAACCTGAAGACAAGTCTATCATAGGAACTAAATGGGTTTTTAGGAATAAAATGGATGAACAAGGAAATATTACAAGGAATAAGGCTAGACTAGTCGCACAAGGTTATAATCAACAAGAAGGAATAGATTATGAAGAAACATTTGCACCCGTTGCACGACTAGAAGCAATTAGATTATTACTTGCGATTGCAAGTATAAGCAAAATTAAGCTCTTCCAAATGGATGTCAAGAGTGCGTTCTTGAATGGATATATCCAAGAAGAAGTGTTTGTAAAACAACCTCCTGGATTCGAAGATCCGAAGAATCCGAACCATGTTTATAAGCTTAAGAAAGCTCTATATGGTTTGAAACAAGCTCCAAGAGCTTGGTATGATAGATTTGCAAACTTTCTTATTGCAAATAATTATCAAAGGGGGACCATCGACAACACATTATTCCTAAGAAGAAAATGTAATGATTTGTTAATAGTTCAAATATACGTAGATGAAATAATCTTTGGTTCCACCAACCCTACTTTAGTAAAAGACTTCGAAGAATGTATGAAGTCAGAGTTTGAAATGTCAATGGTAGGAGAGTTGAATTATTTCTTAGGACTTCAAATCAAACAAACCCCTCAAGGAATTCACATTAGCCAACTTAAGTATGTCAATGATATGATTAAGAAGTTTGGTTTTGAAGAGTTAAAACCTACAACTACCCCTATGAGTGTTAGTACCAAACTTGATAAGGATGAAAACGGTAAACCTTTTGATGACACACTTTATAGGTCTATGATTGGCTCATTGTTATACTTAACTGCATCAAGACCTGATATTATGTTTAGTGTGTGTATGTGTGCTAGGTTTCAATCTTGTCCTAAGGTATCACATTACAATGCAGTGAAAAAGATCTTTAGATATCTTAAGCATACACCTCACTTAGGATTGTGGTATGATAGAAACGCTAAGTTGGAATTACACGCATATAGTGATGCTGATTATGGTGGTTGCAGGTTAGATAGAAAATCCACTAGCGGTACATGTCAATTTATAGGAACCAATTTGATCTCTTGGTTTTCTAAAAAGCAAGCTAGTGTAGCTCTTTCTACCACTGAAGCCGAGTATATTGCTTTGAGTTTGTGTACTACCCAAATACTTTGGCTTAAACAGCAACTTAGTGATTTTGGCATTAAAATGAATAAGATTCCAATTTTCTGCGATAGCACAAGTGCAATCAATCTTTCCCGGAATCCGGTACTTCATTCTAAGGCCAAACACATTGAGGTGCGATACCACTTTCTTCGCGATCATGTTCAAAATGAGGACATAGTGATAAACCATATAAGAACTGATCACCAAATCGCTGACATCTTCACCAAACCCCTTAATCAAGCCACTTTTGAAAACTTACGAGCCAAATTAGGAATGCTGACTTACGATACCATTGTATAGTTCTATCTTTTGCATGATTTGCAAAATAAAGGGGGAGATAGAATAAGAACATGATTTTAGTTGGTAAGTCATGTTTTAGTTGGTAAGTCATGGTGAATCATATACTAAGTTTTTATTGGTATAAATTTTGGAGCATAGGTTAAGGGGGAGAGTATGAGTTGAGGGGGAGCAGCATACTATTTAAACGTTGAAAACATAGTTGAAAACATTTGGTTAAACTTTTGGTTATAAGTTGTGACATTAAAATCATGTTAGGTTATTTTGAAAATCATCCAAAAGGGGGAGAATGTTGAGAAATATGTTTGGATAATTTTCAAAGTCATGATTTTAAGTGATGAATACTTAAAAATGTCACACATGGTGTTATATGTGATTAAAAGTTGAACAAGTTCACATCGATCGATCTATGTAAGGCAGATAAGTTTAAGACCTTTCTGTGAGACATCGATCTCTAAACCTAAGACACATCAATCGATCGATGTATATCAAACTCTCACTTCGATCGATCGATGTAGGTCAGAGGCAAAACCTGAACCTTTATGTGAGACATCGATCTATGAAGCTGAGGCACTTCGATCGATCAATGTCTAGAGTTTTTAGAAAAAATTTTCTAAAATGTGATAAAATGGTTGTTTTCATTTGTACATGATTTATATATGCTCATTATGTGCTAATTATGTGTTTTTGGTGATTATTATTGTCTTGCGACTAACGTGCCTTGGAAGTTTCTACAACTTACCAAAAAGGGCAAAATTGGTATTTTAAGTTTTGTAGGAACATCATATGGTGAAAAATATTTCAAGTGCATATTATTATCTTGGTTATCATGACAAAGGTGGTATTGTGATTATTTTTGATCATCGGGGGCATTTCTGGAGTTTTCTCACACCAGGGGTATTTTGGTCATTTTACCCCCAAGGGTATTTTTGGTATTTTCACTCAAGGAATCTCTTGAGCATATTATTATCTTCATTCTGGAGCTGTGTTATTATTATTTTGAAGATTATATGGTGATCTTATATCTTATTCTCTCAACCGATGATATTATTAACTATAGCTGGATATGTGACGATTTGAGATGTCACATTCTATTTTTTCTTGAAGACCCTCTTATATATGTTATAAGAGGATATTAATCATCATCTTTTAGAGATTACAAGGTGTCCTTGGTGCAAGATTCATCACAATATGTAAAGGAGAAGAAAGTATGAATTTTGGTGTTATATGTTGACATAATCTTGTCAACACTTATTCATTATTTTTTATTCACAAAATTTGAGTTGATATACATACATACAACATCCAAAACGTCCATAAACAGGTGGAGAAGGTGGTGTACTCATTTTATGAGTTGGAGACAAGAAGACAAACCAAAAGCAAGCTAGTTGGCAAAAGTTGCCAACTTGAAATTTCAAATTTGAATGTAATGGAGACAAGGTTGTTGGAGATGATTATGGAGGTGCTTTATTTCAAAATTCTCAGCCATCACATGGTCTAAAAGTTGGAGAGAATATGCCATCCATTCACACTATAAATAGGAGGCAAGGTGAAGAAGAGAAGACACACACTTGAAAGCAAAAATTGAAGATTGTTGTCTTGCTATTCTCTTCTCATATTTTCGTTCATACTTTGTGTAGCTAAGGTGTTCCATTTCTAGTTGTTGTCCAGCTACACTATACACACCTTCTTGTGTCTTATTTGTAAGATTGATTAGCCAAATCTATAAGGCTACATCAATAGGTGATAGAGGTGTTGCAACCAAGAGTTGCATAAAGGTGTTCATCCAAGTCTTGAATAGGGTTGGTATTTAACCCAAGGATCAAGCTTGGTTCTTGCTGTAATTTGGTTCATACCATAGTGAAATCCAAGTAAAGGTGTTCCTTGGGACTGGAGTAGGTCATATTGACCGAACCAGGATAAATTCTTGGTGTTCTTCTCTTGTTTCTTTATTTCTATTTTCTGCCCGTTTTTGACTGCAGTTTTCACACCACTTCTCACGATTTGAAAAAATAGCTAAACATTTTCAAAATTCGTGATTTTTGGTGGAGTTATACTTCAGACTGTTAGCTTTCATTTGCAACAAGAATCACTTGATTTGAGCAAGGGAAAGTTAGTCTTTCAGTCTTTGCAAGATAACTGCTCCAATCTGGCTGCAATCTGACCAGTTTTGAGAAAACTTAAATTCTGTATTTTTCGAGAGTTGGTTAAGGTCAGGGCCTTTTTGAAACTTCATCTAAACATCCTAAGGAGTGTTTTGATATAAAGATCAACCTTTTTGATTGAGTATTCAAAGAGAAACACGTTTTGCAAAATCAGCAACATTCTGTCTAATTCTGTCCAGATTGACCATCTGAATCTTTTTATTTATTTGAAGGGACAAACGATCTTATTTTTGTCTGATTTTTGGACAGAGTCTTGTTAACTCATTGAAGTTACATTCTGAAAAGTTTCATAATTTTTGGAGTTGTGTACAATTATTTGTGAATTTTTGAAAAACGGGTTCTGAATCTGAGGTGGTTTCAGATTCTGTTTTCAAAGGGGATTTTAACAAAGGGTTGTAGTGTAATTTCCGCTAACCACTATTCACCCCCCCTCTAGTGGTGTTTATTGCAGGTGCACGGTCCAACAGTGATCCCCTGATTCTGGTGGCTCTCACCACCGTTTCCAGCTGGCTCACGTCGTGGAGACATTTCTGTAATTCCAGTTCATGAAAAAAAAAATCCGATTAGTCAATAGCGAGTTAAAAAGGTTGGACACGGGGTAAAACGGTAATTAGACAGAGAAAGCTCACCATCGTCACACACCTCCCATAACCCGATCATAACCTAGGTCTAAGATCATATCTTAAGTCTACTTTGTTTATTAGGGGTAAAATCGTCATTTTACAAAGATCATAGCTTATGTCTAAGTGAGCTAGTTAATCATGTGTTTCCGAGGCGGATCTGAAGCCTCGGCTCTGATACCACCTGTAGCGCCCCGCTCCCGAGCCCTAAAATCGGGAACAGTGCACCCACCGTATCTCACTAAGGAGAATACAAGGCGTCGAATAAATCTCTTACATGTCAGAAATGACGTAGAAATTTTTTTTCCTCGCGGAAACGTAAATCATAACTTAAATTAAACTCCATTAATCGTCATTACATTACTGAATAAAACTCTAATAATAAAAGTACTACAGAAGTCTGTGAAAATCCCCAAAAGATAACTACCAAAAATCAGCTGCAGAGTTCCCCTCGTATCCTAGCTGCAGCTATCAACCAGCCCACTCAGCTATGTCCGTCCCGGCCTCAACAAAGATGTGCTCGTAGTCCTCATCCGGCTCACCTGGGAAGTAGGGGTGAGTGACAGAAATCACCCAGTAGATGCCCGCCTCAAACAAATACAAAACGTACATACCGAAATGATATAGCCACATAGCACATAAACATGATATAACATATAGCACATATATATAAGATAACACGCATAAGATAAAGTAAATGCGATAAGTAAAGCACTCCACATAAAAATGCACAAGTACGTGATGCATGCTCAATTAACGTGTCACATGCAACAAGAATCATGTCATGCAATATGCCCTAGACCTATATGCAATGCATGATCCCGGGATTGACTGGATGCCTGTAGCCCGTGCACTACAATCCACCCTTGCGGATGCCCGTGGCCCGTGCACCACGATCCACCCCAACCGATGCCCGTGGCCCGTGCACCACGATCCACCATAACCAAGTATCCATGGCCCGTACACCATGATCCATCATAATCACATACTCATGGCCCGTACACCATGGTCCTCTTCACTCGAGCGTCTGAGACCCGTGCATCTCAGCCCACTCCAAATGCAATGCACATGACATGAATGCAGCAACAACCAAATCGCCTGGGGCCCGTACGCCCATCCTCACCATCTCCGGCACTCAATATTTGGCTTCGTAAAATTTTCGAATATTGGAAAGTTGTTATTTATCACCACCCTCATTTTTTCCTTAGCTTGTATTAATTTACCAGAATTTCCTACTAATTTACCCTATGATTCCCTTATTTAATTTTATTTATTACTATTAATTTTTGATTACCTAACTTTACCAAACTTCAGAAATTAAGTGAAAATAATTTAATTTTGACCTTTTATATTTTCTGGAATTTATTTGAATTTTATTGGTATTTAATTATATTTCTCTGGTCTGATCCGCCAGAGCCGATACATTTTTTTTTGAGAGATTAATGGGCCGCCTTCGGCCCGACCCGCTGGCCAGTCGACCCGGTCCGTTGGCTGGCCTATTCTCCGTCTTACTTTATTTATTTATTTATTTATTTATTTATTGGCTGTTCCACCAGTGGCAACCCGCGCTGTGATTCGTTTTTTCGTTCCCAACCCCCATTTTCTCCTATTTCCAGTCTATAGGAACCTATTCTAAGGCCAAAACATAACTTTTTAAAGGCTCCTAATGTGAAAGTTCCCCCTTTTCCCCATTTTTAAGGATATTTTGCTTTCGATTCAATCATACCACCAATTTCACACACATACACGCACATAGCAGCCACAAACAAAATATCTCATGCTTTCCAACATACACAAAATTAACAACTTAAGCAAATAAAAACAACGGAACAAAATTTACAACTTAAACAATTAAACAACGAAACACATTAGTATACCATCAAAGCATGCATGA
Source organism: Eustoma russellianum (assembly GCA_036186865.1). Lineage (NCBI taxonomy): Eukaryota > Viridiplantae > Streptophyta > Magnoliopsida > Gentianales > Gentianaceae > Eustoma > Eustoma russellianum. Next base: position 21,842,438 of record AP025054.1, read on the forward strand.
ATCATATCCGTTTGAGGGGGGGAAGAGGCACCTACCTTTTTGACGAATTAACTTCCTACGTAGAATCTCTTCTTTCCAACCCCGCTGACCTCTATACTTGGTGTTGGACAAATCCTTCCTTCCTCCCTAAAGGCCTCGGAAGGACAAAAAACTTTAACTTCCACACTTAATCTAGAAAGTTGACAAGTACAACTTTAAACACCTTTTCGTTTATCATTTTATTACCGTTTCAATTTCTAATTTATCATCCACGTGTAAGTATACCCACGTATATGTCCGTGCCCATACACATGCATATACGCGCTTATACTTACATGTTTCATCCTCGGCCTACTTTTCACATAACACACAAACCTTAACCCCATAAGAGTCATCCTCATATATATATATATATATATATATATATATATATATATATATATATATATATATATATATATATATATATACCCCCTAGACCAATCACCGGCCGCTACATCCATTGCTGCCGTAATCACAATTTACATATGTAAATATATAATTATATATACGGTGCCAACACACATACCCATATGCACACAACAATTCTTCGATAATATTGTTGACATTTGAAAAATATACATAAAGCCCAAAGCAAACTTAAAGGGCTGTAAACGTAAACAAATTTAAAAAAAAAATTCTCATCTTATCTTCATTTTTTGAAAGGTTCCAAAATATCGTTTTTTTTAAAAAAAAAAATATTTTCACCGAATCAAATTCTTAATTTAAATCTGACCAACTTCCAGTAACATCATCATCAAGCCCTTTTCTAACTTTCTAACATTGGATTTCTCTAAGAAATTCAGTATCAACGAAATTTTCTTTTTTTGTGTCTTTGTGTGTTTTTTTTCCCTTTAA
>AP025054.1:21843323-21925632 GCA_036186865.1 Eustoma russellianum
TAGTACTTGTCTCCTTTTTCAGCTTCTTGACAAATTAATTGTAATCGAAATTTCCAATATACCAGTTAGCATAAATTATTGTACTCTAAAAACAGAAGTTCACAACATTAATATATACATATATTATCGGCACAAACAAATGTTCACATATAAATATGCAAGGCAACAAGTATGTATACCATATACAAAACTTATATAAATTCACTATGCATTAAAATACATGTCTTTGGCAAAATATTTATACAACCAATTATGCCATCATATATACTTATGCATGACTCGATTTGATACGAAAATAGTATAGTAACTTCGTAAAAGCATAGCAAATATAGTAAGGATACTTGCCTCGGATCTTGATTAAACGTACTACGCGAAGAATCGGGGTTGAACGGATGAAGAAATTGCTTGTTCTTGGCCTTAAGGCTGGCGGCGTCTTGGGATAAATAAAGAGGGAGGGCTGGCCGCTGTTTTTTTTTTGATGCTATGGGTGTATATGTGTATAAATATAAATATAAAAAGAGAGAGAAATTTCACCCCTTTCTTTGTTTTCTTGTGGCTGGCAGCAAAAGTGCTGGGAGTGGGGTGCTGCCGTGGGGAGAAAAGAGAAGGAATAAGGTGGAAGTTTAGGTGCTATGTATGTATAGATATAGACGTGGGTTAGGGTTTAGGTTATCTTATTCTAGTGTGATTAGGATTAGTTTAAATTCAAACTTCATCTATCTACTTCATAATCATATTAAGATTTTAAGTTTTAAACTTATCTTCTTTTATTTTCTTTTCCTGTTCTAATTCTCTTTTTTTTTTGCCGTGTGTGTATAATATGTATAATATATATATATATATATATATATATATATATATATATATATATATATATATATCGTATGAAAATGCGGGTCATGACAATTTGTGATCTTATCTGAAAGCTCTCTACAATTATGAAAGACAGTTTGCCATCAATAAGAGGGACCCCAATATATCTTATTGGAAGGTCCCCAACTTCATTCCTAATAATTCAGCTAGTTCATCCTTTTCCAAGAGAAAATCCCATATGTGAATATTTCGCATTTCTATAGATTAAGCTGCAGGCTTGAGAAAGATTAGAATTCCACCAGTGCCTCTTTTATGACCAACACAGAGTTAGTATTTGCCTTTGATAGAATAAATAGATCATTTACAAAAGTCGAAGAAGAAAGTTTAATATGTTCTTATTTAGGATGAAAACTGTAAGGAGGGTTAAGGATCTTCTCTTTTAAGAGTTCTTTTAAGAGTTGAGTGAAACTTTCCATGATAAGGGTGAAAAGGCAAAGGGATAAGGGGTCCCCTTGTCTGAGCCCCTTTGTTGCTTTGAAGTTTTCAATCAAAAGCTTCATTCATATTATGGAGAATGAAGTTGTGGAGATACATATCTAAATCCATCTAGTGTAGTTGTCCGAAAAGTTCATCATCTTTAAGATCCCCAATAAGTACCGCTAATTAATAGTATCAAACGCCTCATAATGTCAACTTTAATTGCACAACACTTTGGCCCTCCTGATCTCTTGTAATTTTTAACAATTTCATGCATCAGAAATACATTGTTTTGAATGGTTTTTCCTTTAACAAAGGCCACATCAACAAGGAGGAGAACCAAAGGTTTAATCATATTGATTAGCACCTTATGAATGACTTTGTAGGTAACATTACAACAGGAAATGAGTATGAACTCCTTCATTTTGATTGGGTTGTCAAACTTAGGAATCAAAAAGATAACAGTGGCATTCACAGGTTAGTAGATTGCATATAAGAGTTGTTCTCCCAATCTTTGATTCTCTTTTTGGAGACTGGAGATGACAGTTGCTGATTATGGACATTAGATAGAGGTCTCCTAATCCAATTTTGAGTAGGAGCACCAGTAGTGGGTGGAGATGTGAAGAGATTTTTAGTGAATGCAGAGGCCATCAATTTAACTGGCTCATAGTCCCCAACCATCAGTCCCTCATCATTATAGAGCCATAAGTATTTTCTTCCTTGCATTATGAGCTTTAACTGTTTTGTGAAAGAACCTAGTATTTTTGTCTCCCTCTTTCACCCACTTGAGATCATAGACTTCTCTCTCAAAAAAGATTCTTAAAATGAAAAAAACCTAGTATAGTCCTCGATTAGACTCTTCACCAGTGTTTGAAGTTGAGGGTTAAAAGGAACCTTAACCAGTTCTCTTTGAGCTTCTTCTAGCTTTACTCTAGTTTTATCGACTCATAAGGGATTTGCCTATATTTCTCCTTGTTCAGATTTTTTTAGACGGTCTTTCAGTCTCTTAAGCTTTTTAGCTGAGGGAGTCAGGGGATTTCTTTTTTATTCAGCTTTCCAACTATCCTTCCGGATATTCTTAAAACTTAGATGTTTCATCCAACACTTCAAGACCAAATTTGTTCTTCATTTGAATAGCAAGGACTCCTGGAGATTGATTAGAGGCAATGGGGGCTTCATAATCCAATTCAAACAGAGGGATTTGTCCTTTTCACTGTTCATTACAAAACATATGGATCAATCTTTCTGTAGACTCTATTATTAGCATCTCTATTATTTGACTAGTTGAATTCAAACCCTCCAGATGTAATGCTGATCATATCAATATCCTTTTCAGTGAATTTTTTGATTGCATTCCTGTCAATCCTCTTCGTATCTATTTTTCCTTGCCTATCAAGTATGATGTTAAAGTCTCCTATTATTAACCAAGTCTAATCTCCATATAATTGGTGTTGGTATTTTAGTTCCCTCTATAGATTCCTTTTATTGCTCTTCTCATTGTATCCATATCAACAGTTAGGATGAACACTTCATCCTTAAAGGAGATTAGGCCTCATTCTGCAAGTAATGGATTGTTCATTACAATGCAGTAGCTTGCCCTGAAAAAGATTTGTATTCCAAGCTATCCAAATCCTGGAGACAGTACTAGGTAGCATGTTATGTAGCACCTCCTAATGCATGAATACATTCCTAGATACATTGACTTCTACTAGTCTTATGAGTCCAATATTCTTATCTATAATATATTCATTAACGTCTTGTTGTCTCAAAGAAGAGCTGAGTACTCTAATATTCCAGCAAGCTAATTTTATCATCGTAAGGATTTGGTGCCTCTTGGGTCGGCGTCTGTTTGCACCCCTTGATACTGCCTTACAAGAGGGACGTTTTTGTCTACCTTATACATCTCCATACTGGTCTAGCTGACTAGAGTAATTTATCATGTCATTTGATGAGCTACCCTTCATAAGGGTTGTTCTTATTTTCTTAGATTGTACACCATGTTTGTTGGTAGTAGTTCGTTCTATTTCCTGATCCGAAGAAGCACCTCCTCATCATAGCGTATAGGTTGTCCAACTTATTTTGTCATTTCCCCCTTGTATTTCACCTTTAATATAGATTTGTCTATGTCTAGCCTTTGTAGAACAGGATTGTCAAGTGGTTCCTCCTCAAATAGAAGTTGAAATTGGTCCTCCACTTAGTCATTGTCGTAGGAGTCTTCATCCTCACCAGAACATACGTGAGAGAAATACCCCTGCTCCCCATCGCCTACTTGTCTTATGAGGTTTTTGTCCATAAACTGATCCTCTTCATTGCTGTTTTGTTCTTCAAGAGACTTTGTGTCTACATCCAAGGTAGCCAGAGGACTAAACTTGTTAGTATTACTTGTTTCATTCTGAGAACAACATATAACTATGTTGTTGCTACCTTCCTTGTATCCTCAATCCTTTTTCTTGTCAGTTTTCATAGGGTTCTTTAACAATGGTGAGGTAGGAAGCTTATTCAAGACCTCAAGCCTCTCTCTCCATTATGGGTATGTTGTTGAAAAGGAATGTTTTCTCCTTCAGCTTCCTCGATTTCCATCATGTTTGGTAGTTGGTTGGCTTTTGAAATTGTCTTACCTTTACTTAGTTGCTTGATTTATGTTGTCTTTTGCTGGCGTGGCTTCTCTTGTGCTTTCTAGCTATTGTTCTTTTTCAGAAGAAGGCTTGTACCTTTTTTGTTTAATTCCAACACAACAGCTCTGGTCAAAGGTTTTATATTTTGCACATTGTATAAACATGCATTCATAAGTAATTTCTTGCCAAAATTCCTTCCTACATTCATCAATGAGCTTTACTTTGCTAGGAAGATCATCACGAGCTTTAACTTCAATGCAAAGCCTTGCATAAGCAACTCTAGTCTGAGCAGTGGTATGCCTATGCATAAACATGGCTTTCCAATAAGCATACCAATTCTACCTAGGGTGATAGGATTGAAATAGTGAAGCTCAAGCAGGGAATATGAATCCAAATTGGGATACATTCAATTTTAATTTTTCAATTTTGTTTTATGCGTTCTATGGTCAGAGAAACAAAAAAATTTGTTACCAAAGAGCAGAGGAGAAAGATCCAAGATTTCTTACTTACCAGCCTCATATTGAAATCTGAATATGAAGAGATCTTCATTGAGTTTCTGGGTTTCCATGAGACCTGTGTTGCTCCATTTCTTCTCCGAGAAGTTCTTCAACTTGTAGAAAGAAGCAGTATTTCCAAAAACTTGGCATACAACCATAGCATTCCACTTTAGTCTGCCATCGCTGACTTCATGAGGTGGGATTGCGACAAATTTTTCGCCTTTGCCAACTCCAAATCTCTAAAATTGAAGGGTAGATTATTCTTCGAGCTTGAAATCAGGCTTGAACAAGTTTATCCAAGCCGATTTTGCACGTATGACTTCTTGCATGTTACAGATCAAGCAAGGATCTTAATGGTCGAGCCATTTCAGAAAGAAAAAAAGGAAGAAAAAAATTTTCTCGGCCGCTTAGACGGGACCAGAGTGGCCTAGACAGCCGAAGACGATGACAGATATTGTATGTCACAAGATAGAGAAGGGGGGGAAGGTTTTTGATAGAGAATGGATGAAGATGTGACCGTTGAAGTTTTGGACACAGAAGGAAAATAAACATTATGGGTGGTTCGTGGCGGAGAAGGAGAAAGAGGGATAGTTGGGGTGAAACTTTATCCATTGGGTATGGGAAGTTTTAGAGAGAGGTGAGAACAAATAATTTTAAAGAGAGAGCGAACTATGTCGCAGTCCAAAATTTAACAATGAATCACAAATTGTTAACGTGAAAATACCACATTAATGGCTCTAGGATATTAGTTAGATTGCGTAACTGCTGAAAATAGCCCCAGTGAATGTTCTAAAATCTAAATGACAGATTCTTGAGGAAAACAAATACAAAATATAAGACAAGTTTAGCTACAAAATAACATTTCAAGCAAAAATTATACCGGAAGATGGTCTCCCAAGCGCGGATTGATGGTGGCTCATTGCTCTGCTAAGGCACGACTACCATGCAATCAACCTGACGTCCAACAAAACCTCTAAGATAGAAAACCACAGATAACAAGAACAAAACCAAAATGAAGTTACTGGTCCAACTTGAAGATGACTATTGCTTTATAAAAGAAAAGCAGAAAGAGCCAACTAAACTCGAAAAAGCTAGCAAAAGAATCCGTCAAAATTTCCTCAATTTACAACCATTATCTTAACCATACTTCAAATCGTAAATAACTGATTTCTAGTTAGAAAAGCAAAAATAGCTACTTGTCCTAATAAATTCCAATAAACACCGTAACTGATTCTCCTAAAAGAACAGATGGGATCTAGATTCTAGAACGTTACAAAAACAAACATGTTAGGGAACTGCTGAGCAACGAGTAAAACCAAAGAGACTAGCTACTTCTCCTAATAAACTCCAATAAACACCGTAACTGATTCTCCTAAAAAAACAGATGGGATCTAGATTCTAAAACGTTACGAAAACAAACATGTGAGAGAACTGCTGAGCAACGAGTAAAACCGAAGCGACTAAGTATCAGTATTTATCAATCTAACGTTAGAATGAATGTTTTGATGAGTTTAAAAGATTGATACGCTTGAGAAAAGGTTAGAAAAAATTGACTTAAAGAATAAAATCATGAAAACTCATTTTCACTTATTTTAAGCTCTATTCTCTCTTCATCTTAAAAGTCCTCAAGTGCAAAGTGCTAAAAGCTCATTTGCCCTACATTACTTGTATCAATTGTTTTATTGTGAGAGCATTGAAGCCAAACACAAGAGAAACTAAACATGTTTGATCAATTATTTGTGATTTAGACTTGATTTGAAAGTGTAAACCCAATTCTTCATCCAAAACTTATCTGGTGGAAGAACTTTGTTAAAGTTGTGAAGAGGCAAGTAAAAAAGATTTAAGCTCTTGCTTGTAGTTGTTGTAAGAGTTTTAGTTTCACAAGATGTAATAATTGTTGTAGTATGAGCATATAAACCTCTTTGAGGCAGTTTTATAGTTGTTAAAAATCCATTTTGGAAACAAAGTGGTAGTGGAGTAAAATCAAGGAGATTCAAACCAGTATAAATTGTGTCTTCATTCACTATTTCTCATCTCTTTTTTTAATTTTGGTAAATGCCTTGAGCTGGAGTGAACTAAACAGAGAAAAACATGAAAAATTATCCAACACTATTAACCTCTTTAGAGCGTTCTTCACAGACCTAACACCCAATTCATGTGTAAGTACCAAAGCAAGACACAGGTATAGAACTGAAGTTGGAAAAGATAGAGAGGTAGTGAACCTAGTACAATTATTCACACGAGCTATAAATGTTCAAGTAGATGTCATAGATATGACGATAAGCATACTTCAATCAGGAATATTTAGGACCTTGATATTTTACAATCTAGCCTATTCCCCACCAATATTAGAGTCCAATTTCACAAGCAGGTTGATATTTTCAAAATTTACCGTGTTTTCTTCCCTTTTCTCTTTTAATAGTATGACTCTGAAACTTGTAAGTGTAGCGCTCCGCTCCCGAACCCTAGCATCGGAAACAGTGCGCCCGCCGTATCTCACCAAGGAGAATACAAAGCGTCGAACCAATTTCCAACATGCCTGAAAAGTCGTAGAAATTTTTCGCGCGGAAACGAAATACAATAATGTAAAGTTTTCTTGATAAAGTAAATCCTCATTACAATAATGTACCGACTTTTGGAAAGAGTACTAGCATCTACTATCTATCATTTAACGCAAGGTAGTGTCTGATAAAATCCCAATAAAATAACCACAGACAGCCGCAAGGTCCTTTCGTATCCTAGGCACGACCGTCAGTATGCCCATATTACTGTGTCAACCCCGTCCTCAGCAAAGATATAGTCGTACTCTTCCTCGTGCTCACCTGGTGGGGGGGGGGGGGAAGTAGGGGTGAGTGACTGGGAAATCACTCAGTAGGCACCTGCCTCCAAGTAGTACAAGACGAGCATCCAAAAATGATATAACACATAGCACGTAAAACATGATATCACATAAGCATAGGAATGCGGAAAAGTAATTCACTCCAGACAAAATGCGCAACAACGTGATGCATGTCCTACTATGCATGTCATACGCAACAAGATCATGTCACACAAAATAACCGATCTCTCCGCCATGCAATGCATGATCTCGGGACCTAACTGAGTGGCTGTGGGTCGTACTCACCCACAGTCACCATCCTGAGTGTACTTGGCCCCGCCACCGTACACCATCCTGAGCACCCGTGACCCGTACGTCACGACCCACCATCATGCAATGCACGTGCCATGAATGCAAACAACACACTCGCCTGAGGCCCCTGGCCCATCCTCACCATCCTCCGGCACTCAAATATAGGTTCATTTATTCTTCAAATAATGATTTAATGTTGTTTGAGGTTAAAATTATTGTTCCATGGCTTATATGTATGTATTGTGCTTTTTCTATAATTTTCCCTATTTTTCCTTAATTTATTTCTATTTATTACTTAATTATCCAAATTAAGTAAATTATCACAATTACTGAAATTTAGTGAAAATAATTTAATTTCAGCATTTCATAATTTCTGAAATTTATTATAATTTTCTGATATTTATTTATATTTTTCCTATAATTATTACTATTTTAATTTAATTAATAACCTTTATGGAATTTCCCAAATTCAGAATTATCTAAATCCCTAAATTTATATTCTTTTCTGTTTGGGCTGGTCTTCTTCCAGCCTGGTCTCTCCCTGCACAGTCCGGCCCCGCTTCGGTGGCCTGCTGCCCGTCCCCTTTTTTTTTAATGCGATTAGCGATTTGGGCCGGCTCGCATCTGCCCGGTCCGCTGGCCATCCGGCCCGCTACCAGCTGCCCCACCTTTTTTTTAAAAAAAAATTCGTTGCTATTGGGCTGGTCCTGCAGCTGCAGACCGCGGCCCACTAAGGGCAGGCCTGGTCTGCGCGCTGGCAGGCCGGACCTAATCCCCTTTTTTTTTAAAAAATTATTGTGTGTATATCGCGCTGCAGCTACAGCAGGTGCGTGCAGCCCACGCGCTGTCGATTCCGGCGGCACGTGCGGCGCACCGGTGACCGTTTTCCGACCCCGATCTATATTTTTGCTTATTTCCAGTCTATGGGGACCTATTCTAAGGCCAAAACAAGATGAAAATCCTCTAATCTTGCAACAGTTTTACTATTTTGATTATCAAAATTTTCCCTAAAATCAAAACTAAAGCACGCAATACACATCGCATACACGCATCACATACACGCATACCAGAGGATTCAAATCTTCATGCTTTTCACAGATCAAACAACATGCATTGAAATTCAACAATTAAAACAACAAAAACATATAAAATATCACTAGAGCATGCTTGAATTTGTACCAATTGAAGGGGGAAAAGGAAACCTACTTGGTTGCGAACGATTATCCAACTATACGATTACCAAATGGGTTAGAGCGGCATGATACCCCTTATTCCTTTCCTTCTTCTTCTCTTTTCCCTACTGTCGCCGCTTCACTCCTCCTTCACTGGCGTTCTCATTTATTTTATTTTATTTTTTTTCTTCTCTTTTGCTTTTTCTTTCTGTCACTCGCAGCCCCCCCTTTTTTGCCCCTTTTTAACTTCCAATTGCTAGAATTAAGGGAGCAATTATGCCCCCACTAACCACGTCCACCATCTTTTTTTTATTATTTTTTTTAATTTTTTTTTTCTTTTCTCCCTTATCCACGGCACCCTTCTTAAAACAAATATGTATTTTGTTTTTTTTATTATCCTTATTTATGTTATTTTATTAATTATTAATCATTATATTTCTTTTCTCTCTTTTTTTCCCCACCTTACGGCACCTTTAAACATACAAGCACTATTATTATTTTATTATTACTATTATTATTTTATTTACTTCTCCATTATGTTGCTTGATTTAATATAACAATATGTTCATATATATATATATATATATATACCTATCGTTAGTTACGAAATCACCTGGACGTAAATGTTACACTATAATTAACTCTATCCCAGTATGGTTACATCCAACGACTACTTCAAGTTTATATTAATACATAACGGCTAGTTCGAAGTTTTCGGGTTGTGTAACATCCTCCCACCTTACAAAAAGTTTCGTCCTCGAAACTTGTTGTACCTTATTTGAAGAGTTCGGATAGCGTTCGCGCATATGATCCTCCGGCTCCCATGTCGCTTCGTTTTTCCTGCGATCGCTCCATTTGCAACTTGACTTACGGGACGTCCCTACTTCTCAGCTCTTGGTCCTTGCGGTCTATAATCCGGACAGAGGTCTCTTTATATGACGTGTCAGGTCTGATCCTCAATAACGATGCATCCAATACATACTCGGATCAGAAACGTACCTTTTTAGCTGAGAAACATAAAAATACATAGTGCACTTGGGCTAGCGTTGGAGGTTACGCCAACGATACGCAAACAAACCGATCCATTCAAGCACTTCATAAGGGCCAATGTAACGTGGACGTAGCTTACCCTTGGGACTAAAACGTGCGACTCCCTTCGTAGACTATACCTTGAAGTAAATCCTTTCTCCGGCAGTAAACTCCATGAGACGTCTCTTTGAATCCGTCCAGCTCTTACTTTTATCTTGAGTAACCTCAAGCCTTTCTCGAATCAACTTTATCTTCTCCTTTGTCCGCTCAACCAGCTCTAGACCAGTGATAGCGCGCTGTCCAATTTCATCCCAATTGATAGGGAATTTGTATGTACGCTTGTTAGCATCTCAAATGGCGCCATGCCAATAGACGCTATGATAGCTGTTGTTGTAGGAGAACCTCAATCCACTTGATCCTACCAGCCCAGTTTCCCCTTGAAGTCAATGACGCAAGCCTTCAATATGTTCTCCAATGTCTGGATCGTCTTCTCTGACTGTTCATCAGTCTGGGGATGAACTGCAGTGCTCAACGCAGTTCCGTTCGTTATCAGCGCACACAAGTTTTTTTTTATATATATGTGTGTGTCGTTTAATGATTAAGTTGTTGAACATGTTCGGTATAGACATACAGCATGTTGTGTATCAGCAAGTATGACTTATGTATCATATGTAGCTCATGAATTTCGCAAGCGTTATTTGTAGTTGTCACGTGTGTTATGTTTTATATTGTTTGTAGTTGAGTTTTAAGCATACGCATGCTATGCGCGTTCATCTTTAGTCTTGTTTATCGTGATTTTCTTTTTTTTTTTGTACTTAGGTTAGTCGTTAATACTAAATTTTTTTTTGTGCCCTACAATTTCGTACCCGCTTGTCTTATTGTCATATAAATATCGCATCAATATTATTTCATGAAAAATGCACAGATTTCATTGTAAATACATATATAATTTATTTGGATGTTTAGTATGATAATAGATTTTTTTTAAACTCCCTTTTTTTTAATATATATGTCAGATTATTAAGTATTTACACTTTAATCTATTACTTCCCTGCACAGTCCGGCCCGCTTCGGCGGCCTGCTGCCCGTCCCCTTTTTTTTTTAATGTGATTAGCGATTTGGGCCGACTGGCATCTGGCCCGGTCCGCTGGCCATCCGGCCTGGCTCGCTACCAGCCGCCCCCACCTTTTTTTTTTAAAATTCGTTGCTAATTGGGCTGGTCCTGCAGCTGCAGACCGCGGCCCACTAAGGGCAGGCCTGGTCTGCGCGCTGGCAGGCCGGCCCTAATCCCCCTTTTTTTTTTAAAATTATTGTGTGTATATCGTGCTGCAGCTACAGCAGGTGCGTGCAGCCCACGCGCTGTCGATTCCGGCGTCGCGTTGCGGCACACCGGCGACCGTTTTCCGACCCCGATCTATATTTTCGCCTATTTTCAGTCTATGGGGACCTATTCTAAGGCCAAAACAAAATGAAATCCTCTAATCTTGCAACAGTTTTACTATTTTGATTATCAAAATTTTCCCTAAATCAAAACTAAAGCACGCAATACACATCGCATACACGCATCACATACACGCATACCAGAGGATTCAAATCTTCATGCTTTTCACAGATCAAACAACATGCATTGAAATTCCACAATTAAACAACAAAAACATATAAAATATCACTAGAGCATGCTTGAATTTGTACCCAACGAAGGGGGAAAAGGAAAACCTACTTGGTTGCGAACGATTATCCAACTATACGATTACCAAATGGGTTAGAGCGGCATGATACCCCTTATTCCTTTCCTTCTTCTCTTTTCCTACTGCCGCCGCTTCACTCCTCCTTCACTGGCGTTCTCATTTATTTTATTTATTTTTTTCTTCTCTTTTTGCTTTTTCTTTTTGTCACTCGCAGCCCCCCTTTTTATGCCCTTTTTAACTTCCAATTGCTAGAATTAAGGGGAATTATGCCCCCACTAACCACGTCCACCATATTTTTTTATTAATATTTTTTTGTTAATTTTTTTTTTCTTTTCTCCCTTATCCACGCACCCTTCTTAAAACAAATATGTATTTTGTTTTTTTATTATCCTTATTTATGTTATTTATTAATTATTAATCATTATATTCTTTTCTCTTTTTTTTCCACCTTACGGCACCTTTAACATACTAGCACTATTATTATTTTTATTATTACTATTATTATTTTATTTACTTCTCCTTTATGTTGCTTGATTTAATATAACAATATGTTCATATATATATATATACACCTATCGTTAGTTGCGAAATCACATGGACGTAAATGTTACACTATAATTAACTCTATTCCCAGTATGGTTACATCCAACGACTACACTTCAAGTTTATATTAATATATAACGGCTAGTTCGAAAGTTTCCGGGTTGTAAACATCCTCCCCACCTTACAAAAGTTTCGTCCTTGAAACTTGTTGTACCTTATTTGAATAGTTCGGATAGCGTTCGCGCATATGATCATTCGGCTCCCATGTCGCTTCGTTTTCCCTGCGATCGCTCCATTGCAACTTGACTTACGGGACGTCCACTACTTCTCAGCTCTTGGTCCTTGCGGTCTATATCCGGACAGAGGTTCTCTTTATATGACGTGTCAGGTCTGATCCTCAATAACGATGCATCCAATACATAACTCGGATCAGAAACGTACCTTTTTAGCTGATGAGAAACATAAAAATACATAGGTGCACTGGGCTAGCGTTGGAGGTTACGCCAACGACTACGGCAAACAAACCGATCCATTCAAGCACTTCATAAGGGACAATGTAACGTGGACGTAGCTTACCCTTCGGACTAAAACGTGCGACTCCCTTCGTAGACTATACCTTGAAGTAAATCCTTTCTCCGGCAGTAAACTCCATGAGACGTCTCTTTGAATCCGTCCAAGCTCTTACTTTTATCTTGAGTACCTCAAGCCTTTCTCGAATCAACTTTATCTTCTCCTTTGTCCGCTCAACCAGCTCTTAGACCAGTGATAGCGCGCTGTCCAATTTCATCCCAATTGATAGGGAATTTGTATGTACGCTTGTTTAGCATCTCAAATGGCGCCATGCCAATGACGCTATGATAGCTGTTGTTGTAGGAGAACCTCAATCCACTTGATCCTACCAGCCCAGTTTCCCCTTGAAGTCAATGACGCAAGCCTTCAATATGTTCTCCAATGTCTGTATCGTCTTCTCTGACTGTTCATCAGTTTGGGGATGAACTGCAGTGCTCAACGCAGTTCCGTCCGTTATCAGCGGACACAAGTTTTTTTTATTATATGTGTTGTCGTTTTAATGATTAAGTGTTGAACATGTTCGGTATAGACATACAACATGTTGTGTATCAGCAAGTATGACTTATGTATCATATGTAGCTCATGAATTTCGCAAGCGTTATTTGTAGTTTGTCACGTGTGTTATGTTTATATTGTTTGTTAGTTGAGTTTTAAGTGGTACACATGCTATGCGCGTTCATCTTTAGTCTTGTTTATCGTGATTTTTTTTTTTTGTACTTAGGTTAGTCGTTAATACTAATTTTTTTTGTGCCCTACATTTTCGTACCCGCTTGTCTTATTGTCATATAAATGTCGCATCAATATTATTTCATGATGAAAATGCATAGATTTCATTGTAATATACATATATAATTTATTTGGATGTTTAAGTATGATAATAGATTTTTTTTAAACTCCCTTTTTTTTAATATATATGTCAGATTATTAAGTTATTTACACTTTAATCTATTACTATGATGTCATGCAATACTATACCGTCCCTAATTCATAATAAGTATGCGTTACTACAACGTGTATATTGTTAATTTGTTTTAAAGCATGTAATTGTATGCCTATTTTGTAGTCCATGTCTTGCATACAAGGTATTTGTTATTGTATTCTTTGTAATTGTGTTGTTTGTTGTCATTATATTCTATGATGTTTATTATTGTTTTATTGCATTAGCTATGTACTGGGCTCATTGAAACAGTTGTGTGTATACTTGTGCATATGTAATTAGCATCATATAGTTACTTTTGTTTCGTGTATCTATTTGTATGTTTTTTTGTTTTATTTACGTTATATCATTGTTGTTGTAACAAATTGTGTTTGTCTGTTTGCTTCTTTATTGTCGTAAAGACTAGGTGTTTTTTTCGTAATTATGTATTACTCTCAAGATATATATTAACAGCTTGACGTTTATAAATTTCTAAGTTAGTTACCTGGCATGGGTTCGTTTTTTTTATAATGATCAATTAGCATATATAATCCTGACTTATCGTATATCTTTTATATGTTCGCTACTCCTACGTTGTTATCGTATTCTATATATATTGTGAGCATTTACCTATTACTTCATGTTTTTGTGTTGGTCGTTTTGTATGTATATGTATCTGTGTATATATTTATGTATATGTATGTAAATGTGTGCGTGATATATATATATATTGTTGACTTATGTCGTTGTACATTTATAATTCATTATGTTATGTGCTATTTTTTAATACTTGTTTATCTCTTGACATAGCCATGCTAGATTTTGTATGTTAATGTTCTAGTATGTGGTTGATATGTGGAAACTTGTCGTTAAAGTATGATGTGTTAATCAGTGCGTGTATGTATATAGTTAATTAGCAACACTGCGTCTTATGGCCTTGTTTAAGTGTTTTTTTATTATTCTATTATTATTATTATTATTAATTATATTTTTTTTGGCTCATCGAAGCTTTGTTGATATCTTTGTTGATATCAATTGTCCACTCGAACTTCGTCTTTTTATGCTTCTTTCTGTTCAGGGGCACCAGCATCGACGAAAATCCTTAAACGAATTCCATGTAGCAGCTGGCCACACCAAGAAAACTTCTTACTTCAGTCACCTTGGTCGGTCAGGGTTACTCAGCGACATCCTTAATCTTCTTAGGATTCACCGAGGTTCACTCTCCTGAACTCACGTGACTTAAGAAACCCACGCTTCCGCTGCGCAACTCTGTTCATTTATCTCTGATTACATCATCTGTACTGATGATGAGTCGTTGATACCTTGTCGCCGACGGTTGAACTCCGCTACAACGTCGCCAGCCTTTTTGATGTCCGCATCCGTCATCACGTGGATACGGGCACTGATCCTTGCTTTCTATTATGCTGTTCTTGATTCTGTTGTGATGGTGGTGCCGGCCTCTGCTCAGTGTCCCTATTTGTAAAACGTCCTTCTTGTTGCACTCATGCTTGCATAATCCTCCCACATTGTCCCAAACGTGGTATCAACCATGAGCACATGGTGGCCGCGGAGGCCATGCACCTCTATGGCTGTACTTCCATCGCGAGCTGTCTTGTAATTATTAGCGGCCATGTCGTGTATTTATGCCTCCCTGGTGAAGGGTCCTTCTAAACATCAGATTCAAGAAGTCCTGCATTTCCATGTTGTAGATCCTCAGATCTGGTGGTGGCAGCGGCGGAAGCCGCTGGTAGAACTGCTACTAGAACTACGCAGTCTACAGTCACCATTGCGCCAAAGTGGTGGCCATGGTGTTGGCCAATGCTTGGAGGATGACCCCCTGATCCTGGTGGTCGTTACCATAACCACCGTCTCCTTGCCAGGTTCTAATATATATATATATAATATATATATATATATATATAATATATTAACAACGCGGTGGCATTTTCTTGGATTCCGCACGAACCTCGACAAAAATCTGGATTGACGAGAGTAATAGAGGGATTTGACAATTTAGAGTGCTCACGTGATAGTTCTGGGGTACAACGGTAATGAAATAAAGAAAGCTCACCAACGACACACACCTCCCGTAACCCGATCATAACTTAGGTCTACTTTTTTATTTGGGGTATATTTGTCATTTCTAGGAAGATCATAGCTTACTCTAAGTGACCTAGTTAATCTTGCGTTCCGAGGCGGATTTGAAGCCTCGGCTCTGATACCACCTGTAGCGCCCCGCTCCTGAACCCTAGCATCGGGAACAGTGCGCCCGCCGTATCTCACTAAGGAGAATACAAAGCGTCGAACCAATTTCCAACATGCCTGAAAAGCCGTAGAAATTTTTCGCGCGGAAACGAAATACAATAATGTAAAGTTTTCTTGATAAAGTAAATCCTCATTACAATAATGTACCGACTTTTGGAAAGAGTACTAGCATCTACTATCTATCATTTAACGCAAGGTAGTGTCTGATAATCCCAATAAAATAACCACAGACAGCCGCAAGGTCCTTTCGTATCCTAGGCACGACCGTCAGTATGCCCATATTACTGTGTCACCCCGTCCTCAGCAAAGATATAGTCGTACTCTTCCTCGTGCTCACCTGGTGGGGGGGGGGAAGTAGGGGTGAGTGACTGAGAAATCACTCAGTAGGCACCTGCCTCCAAGTAGTACAAGACGAGCATCCAAAAATGATATAACACATAGCACGTAAAACATGATATCACATAAGCATAGGAATGCGGAAAAGTAATTCACTCCAGACAAAATGCGCAACAACGTGATGCATCTCCTACTATGCATGTCATACGCAACAAGATCATGTCACACAAAATGCCGATCTCTCCGCCATGCAATGCATGATCCCGGGACCTAACTGAGTGGCCTGTGGGTCGTACTCACCCACAGTCACCATCCTGAGTGTACTCCGCCCCCCGCCACCGTACACCATCCTGAGCGCCCGTGACCCGTACGTCACGACCCACCATCATGCAATGCACGTGCCATGATGCAAACAACACACTCGCCTGAGGCCCTTGGCCCATCCTCACATCCTCCGGCACTCAAATCTAGGTCAATTTATTCTTCAAATAATGATTAATGTTTGTTTGAGGTTAAAATTATTGTTCCATGGCCTTATATGTATTTATTGTGCTTTTTCTATAATTTTCCCTATTTTTCCTTAATTTATTTCTATTTATTACTTAATTATCCAAATTAAGTAAATTATCATAATTACTGAAATTTAGTGAAATAATTTAATTTCAGCATTTCATAATTTCTGAAATTTATTTATAATTTTCTGATATTTATTTATATTTTTCCTATAATTATTACTATTTTAATTTAATTAATAACCTTTATGGAATTTCCCAAATTCAGAATTATCTAAATCCCTAAATTTATATTCTTTTCTGTTTGGGCTGGTCTTCTTCCAGCCTGGTCTCTCCCTGCACAGTCCGGCCCGCTTCGGCGACCTGCTGCCCGTCCCCTTTTTTTTAATGTGATTAGCGATTTGGGCCGACTGGCATCTGGCCCGGTCCGCTGGCCATCCGGCCTGGCTCGCTACCAGCCGCCCCACCTTTTTTTTTTAAAATTCGTTGCTATTGGGCTGGTCCTGCAGCTGCAGACCGCGGCCTACTAAGGGCAGGCCTGGTCTGCGCGTTGGCAGGCCGGCCCTAATCCCCTTTTTTTTTTAAAATTATTGTGTGTATATCGTGCTGCAGCTACAGCAGGTGCGTGCAGCCCACGCGCTGTCGATTCCCGGCGTCGCGTGCGGCGCACCGGCGACCGTTTTCCGACCCCGATCTATATTTTCGCCTATTTCCAGTCTATGGGGACCTATTCTAAGGCCAAAACAAAATGAAAATCCTCTAATCTTGCAACAGTTTTACTATTTTGATTATCAAAATTTTCCCTAAATCAAAACTAAAGCACGCATACACATCGCATACACGCATCACATACACGCATACCAGAGGCTTCAAATCTTCATGCTTTTCACAGATCAAACAACATGCATTGAAATTCAACAATTTAAAACAACAAACATATAAAATATCACTAGAGCATGCTTGAATTTTGTACCAATTGAAGGGAAAAGGAAACCTACTTGGTTGCGAACGATTATCCAACTATACGATTACCAAATGGGTTAGAGCGGCATGATACCCCTTATTCCTTTCCTTCTTCTTCGCTTTTCCCTACTGCCGCCGCTTCACTCCTCCTTCACTGGCATTCTCATTTATTTTATTTTATTTTATTTTTTCTTCTCTTTTTTGCTTTTTCTTTCTTTCACTCGCAGCCCTCCCTTTTTTGCCCCTTTTTTAACTTCCAATTGCTAGAATTAAGGGGCAATTATGCCCCCACTAACCACGTCCACCATCTTTTTTTTATTATTTTTTTTAATTTTTTTTCTTTTCTCCCTTATCCACGGCACCCTTCTTAAAACAAATATGTATTTTGTTTTTTTTATTATCCTTATTTATGTTATTTTATTAATTATTAATCATTATATTTCTTTTCTCTCTTTTTTTTCCCACCTTACGTCACCTTTAAACATACTAGCACTATTATTATTTTTATTATTACTATTATTATTTTATTTACTTCTCCTTTATGTTGCTTGATTTAATATAACAATATGTTCATATATATATATATATATATATATATATATATATATATATATATATATATATATAGTTAATTAGCAACACTGCGTCTTATGGCCTTGTTTAAGTGTTTTTTTATTATTCTATTATTATTATTATTATTATTAATATATATTTTTTTTGGCTCATCGAAGCTTTGTTGATATCTTTGTTGATATCAATTGTCCACTCGAACTTCGTCTTTTTATGCTTCTTTCTGTTCAGGGGCACCAGCATCGACGAAAATCCTTAAACGAATTCCATGTAGCAGCTGGCCACACCAAGAAAACTTCTTACTTCAGTCACCTTGGTCGGTCAGGGTTACTCAGCGACATCCTTAATCTCTTAGGATTCACCGAGGTTCACTCTCCTGAACTCACGTGACTTAAGAAACCCACGCTTCCGCTGCGCAACTCTGTTCATTTATCTCTGATTACATCATCTGTACTGATGATGAGTCGTTGATACCTTGTCGCCGACGGTTGAACTCCGCTACAACGTCGCCAGCCTTTTTGATGTCCGCATCCGTCATCACGTGGATACGGGCACTGATCCTTGCTTTCTATTATGCTGTTCTTGATTCTGTTGTGATGGTGGTGCCGGCCTCTGCTCAGTGTCCCTATTTGTAAAACGTCCTTCTTGTTGCACTCATGCTTGCATAATCCTCCCACATTGTCCCAAACGTGGTATCAACCATGAGCACATGGTGGCCGCGGAGGCCATGCACTCCTCTATGGCTGTACTTCCATCGCGAGCTGTCTTGTAATTATTAGCGGCCATGTCGTGTATTTATGCCTCCCTGGTGAAGGGTCCTTCTAAACATCAGATTCAAGAAGTCCTGCATTTCCATGTTGTAGATCCTCAGATCTGGTGGTGGCAGCGGCGGAAGCCGCTGGTAGAACTGCTACTAGAACTACGCAGTCTACAGTCACCATTGCGCCAAAGTGGTGGCCATGGTGTTGGCCAATGCTTGGAGGATGACCCCCTGATCCTGGTGGTCGTTACCATAACCACCGTTGTCTCCTTGCCAGGTTTTTTTTTCTTCTTTTTTTTATTTTATTTTTTTATATTACATATATATATATATATATATATATATATATATATATATTAACAACGCGGTGGCATTTTCTTGGATTCCGCACGAACCTCGACAAAAATCTGGATTGACGAGAGTAATAGAGGGATTTGACAATTTAGAGTGCTCACGTGATAGTTCTGGGGTACAACGGTAATGAAATAAAGAAAGCTCACCAACGACACACACCTCCCGTAACCCGATCATAACTTAGGTCTACTTTATTTATTTGGGGTATATTTGTCATTTCTAGGAAGAGATCATAGCTTACGTCTAAGTGACCTAGTTAATCTTGCGTTCCCGAGGCGGATTTGAAGCCTCGGCTCTGATACCACCTGTAGCGCCCCGCTCCTGAACCCTAGCATCGGGAACAGTGCGCCCGCCGTATCTCACTAAGGAGAATACAAAGCGTCGAACCAATTTCCAACATGCCTGAAAAGCCGTAGAAATTTTTCGCGCGGAAACGAAATACAATAATGTAAAGTTTTCTTGATAAAGTAAATCCTCATTACAATAATGTACCGACTTTTGGAAAGAGTACTAGCATCTACTATCTATCATTTAACGCAAGGTAGTGTCTGATAAAATCCCAATAAAATAACCACAGACAGCCGCAAGGTCCTTTCGTATCCTAGGCACGACCGTCAGTATGCCCATATTACTGTGTCAACCCCGTCCTCAGCAAAGATATAGTCGTACTCTTCCTCGTGCTCACCTGGTGGGGGGGGGGAAGTAGGGGTGAGTGACTGAGAAATCACTCAGTAGGCACCTGCCTCCAAGTAGTACAAGACGAGCATCCAAAAATGATATAACACATAGCACGTAAAACATGATATCACATAAGCATAGGAATGCGGAAAAGTAATTCACTCCAGACAAAAATGCGCAACAACGTGATGCATCTCCTACTATGCATGTCATACGCAACAAGATCATGTCACACAAAATGCCGATCTCTCCGCCATGCAATGCATGATCCCGGGACCTAACTGAGTGGCTGTGGGTCGTACTCACCCACAGTCACCATCCTGAGTGTACTCCGCCCCGCCACCGTACACCATCCTGAGCGCCCGTGACCCGTACGTCACGACCCACCATCATGCAATGCACGTGCCATGAATGCAAACAACACACTCGCCTGAGGCCCTTGGCCCATCCTCACCATCCTCCGGCACTCAAATCTAGGTCAATTTATTCTTCAAATAATGATTTAATGTTGTTTGAGGTTAAAATTATTGTTCCATGGCTTATATGTATTTATTGTGCTTTTTCTATAATTTTCCCTATTTTTCCTTAATTTATTTCTATTTATTACTTAATTATCCAAATTAAGTAAATTATCATAATTACTGAAATTTAGTGAAAATAATTTAATTTCAGCATTTCATAATTTCTGAAATTTATTTATAATTTTCTGATATTTATTTATATTTTTCTATAATTATTACTATTTTAATTTAATTAATAACCTTTATGGAATTTCCCAAATTCAGAATTATCTAAATCCCTAAATTTATATTCTTTTCTGTTTGGGCTGGTCTTCTTCCAGCCTGGTCTCTCCCTGCACAGTCCGGCCCGCTTCGGCGACCTGCTGCCCGTCCCCTTTTTTTTAATGTGATTAGCGATTTGGGCCGACTGGCATCTGGCCCGGTCCGCTGGCCATCCGGCCTGGCTCGCTACCAGCCGCCCCACCTTTTTTTTTTAAAATTCGTTGCTATTGGGCTGGTCCTGCAGCTGCAGACCGCGGCCCACTAAGGGCAGGCCTGGTCTGCGCGTTGGCAGGCCGGCCCTAATCCCCCTTTTTTTTAAAATTATTGTGTGTATATCGTGCTGCAGCTACAGCAGGTGCGTGCAGCCCACGCGCTGTCGATTCCGGCGTCGCGTGCGGCGCACCGGCGACCGTTTTCCGACCCCGATCTATATTTTCGCCTATTTCCAGTCTATGGGGACCTATTCTAAGGCCAAAACAAAATGAAAATCCTCTAATCTTGCAACAGTTTTACTATTTTGATTATCAAAATTTTCCCTAAAATCAAAACTAAAGCACGCAATACACATCGCATACACGCATCACATACACGCATACCAGAGGCTTCAAATCTTCATGCTTTTCACAGATCAAACAACATGCATTGAAATTCAACAATTAAAACAACAAAAACATATAAAATATCACTAGAGCATGCTTGAATTTGTACCAATTGAAGGGGAAAAAGGAAACCTACTTGGTTGCGAACGATTATCCAACTATACGATTACCAAATGGGTTAGAGCGGCATGATACCCCTTATTCCTTTCCTTCTTCTTCGCTTTTCCCTACTGCCGCCGCTTCACTCCTCCTTCACTGGCATTCTCATTTATTTTATTTTATTTTATTTTTTCTTCTCTTTTTGCTTTTTCTTTCTTTCACTCGCAGCCCTCCCTTTTTTGCCCCTTTTTAACTTCCAATTGCTAGAATTAAGGGGGCAATTATGCCCCCACTAACCACGTCCACCATCTTTTTTTATTATTTTTTTTAATTTTTTTTCTTTTCTCCCTTATCCACGGCACCCTTCTTAAAACAAATATGTATTTTGTTTTTTTTATTATCCTTATTTATGTTATTTTATTAATTATTAATCATTATATTTCTTTTCTCTCTTTTTTTTCCCACCTTACGTCACCTTTAAACATACTAGCACTATTATTATTTTTATTATTACTATTATTATTTTATTTACTTCTCCTTTATGTTGCTTGATTTAATATAACAATATGTTCATATATATATATATATATATATATATATATATATATATATATATATATATATATATATATATACCTATCGTTAGTTACGAAATCACATGGACGTAAATGTTACACTATAATTAACTCTATTCCCAGTATGGTTACATCCAACGACTACTTCAAGTTTATATTAATACATAACGGCTAGTTCGAAAGTTTCCGAGTGTAACAGTAAGTCATTCCAATTTACGAAAAGGGTAGCCAAAAACAGAAAAAAGGGCCAGACAATCCAGCTGATAGAAACAATTAACCATACTTTACTGGGAATACAAGAATAAAACGTTGATATCACAACAATATTTTCAGAATAAGGCTTACAATCTTTTGAGGTATCAAAGCCCAGCTCTAAAGAATCAAAGAAAGCAAAACTTGTCCATGCACACATTTGAAAAGGCTGTTAAATATAAATGGGAGCAAGATACGAAAAAAGAACAATATGTCTGCCTAGAACCCAAGAAGGTGCAAGACCAAAGTGGCAGAACCAATACACATATCAAGCTCTAGTTCATGGAAGTGAATGAAATGGCAGAAGGAGCAATACAAGAAAGGAACCATAATTCAATAAGTCAATCAAATTTCTAACAACATCTTCTCTACTAATAAAGCAACTAACTTTACTAAGAAACCTGATGATAACCGAGCAAAAGTTCAACCGAAACACACTAAAGATCATCGTTACAGAGCCAAACATCCGAATAAAGGAGCTAAAAGAAAAACCAAAAGGTAGGAACACATGGAACTACTGGAATCATTAATTATCGATCACATAAACACCGACGGAGCCATCTTACAGAAAGGATACCAGAACAAGTTGTTTCTGTTGGGGCATTAGTCCAGTCCATTTGTTATTACACATTTTGTAAGGGATAGACCAATCACTTATTTTATAAGGCCCAAATGGTTTGAGCAACCCTTGAAAATGTGTTTTTTGCTGGCTGAAATTCGTAGGCACTGTAGAACATCTGGGACTCACAAGAAAAAACAGAGAGAAAAGAGAGAGGAGAGAGTTTTCGCGTGTGTGCAGTTTTTCTTGGCAGCCTCTGCTATTTTGACGATCGCCGGAGATCCAACCGTTGGATTTTGCTGAAATTTGGACAGCTTTTTCGGAACACACAGGGCTACATTCTGACCGTTCAGAATTTCAATCCGAGCTCTGGATCGTTTTTAATCGCTGCTGGTGTCAGCTGCGGTTTTTGGTTAAATTTCTGCATTTTTGTTCTCTCTCAATTGTTGGCTCTTATGTATGTTGTTGTTGGTGGGCTGTAACATCCTTATAGACTGATTTGGGTGTTTTTACCCTCAATTTTCATAATAAGAGAAGAAGAAGGGTAGACTCCTTACAAGTCCCGTGGTTTTTTATCCTTCACATTGAAGGGGTTTTTCCACGTATAAATCTCTTGTGTTGTTTGAAGCTTTATCTTGGATAATTTGCTTATGGTGTTGATGTGAGATTGATCTTTGCTTGGTGAATCAATTGTGGTGAATTGGTTGAGCATTTGGTTGGTTGTCTTGAAGTTGATCCTTGTAGGTGTTGTATCCTACTTGTTGTTTCTCCCCTACAACTGGTATCAGAGCATTTGATTAAACTGTAGATATGGAATCTGGAAATCATTCTATGGTTAAATTGACATCAACCAATTATTCCATTTGGCGTCCGATGATGGAAGATTTGCTATACTGTAAAGATTTGTTTGACCCAATTGATGTGGATAAAACCAAGAAAGATGACACGCCCACTAAACCAGAGAAGATGTCGGATAAAGAATGGGAAAAGCTAAAGAGAAAGACCTTGGGAACAATTAGACAGTGGATTGACATTAGCATATTCAATCATGTGTCCCAAGAGAATGAGCCACTTGAGTTGTGGAGAAAATTGGAGGGTCTTTATGAAAGAAAGACTGCTCACAACAAGGCCTCATTTATTAAGAGACTTGTTAATCTCAAGTTGAAGACAGGGAAGTCAGTTTCTGAGCATCTAAGTGACTTTCAAGATATCATTAACAAGTTGACTGTGATGAAGATTGTTCTTGATGATGAATTGCAGGCTTTATTCCTATTGAGTTCTCTGCCGGACAGTTGGGAAACCTTGGTTGTGTCCATCAACAACTCAGCTCCAGATGGTACGCTTTCATTGGATGTCATTAAAGAGAGCATGTTCAATGAAGAGCTTAGAAGAAAGGAGGTGTGGGTTGATATTTCACAGGCACTTGTGGTAGAGAATATAGGAAGAAGCAAAAGTAGATGTCCCAAGGGGCGTGGCAAGTCAAAGTACAGGTCCAAGTCCAAGGATGGGAGAGAACCCACGATATGTCATTATTGTAGCAAGCATGTCCATATTCAAAAATTTTGCTATAAGTTGAAAAGAGATCAGCGACAGAAGAAAAATGATCATCACAAAGAGGGTGAAGACAAGAATACAGCTGCGACAGCTTCTACTTCAGATGATTCTGTTTCTTTGGTTTGTACTACTGGTGATTGTTGTCATGTTTACAATTCCGATTCTGAATGGCTTGTTGATACTGGGGCTTCTTATCATTGTGTTCCTATTAAGGAGTACTTTATTGACTATCGAGCTGGAGATTTTGGTAGTGTGAAGATGGGGAACCAGAGTTCAGCTAGTATTGTTGGAATTGGAGATATTCGAGTACAAACCAGTGTTGGGTGCTATTTGATATTGAGAGATGTTCGCCACATTCCAGATTTACGCCTCAATTTATTGTCTGCTAATGTACTTGATCAAGAAGGTTACAAGCACACTTTTGGTGAGGGTAAATGGAAATTGACTAAGGGTTCATTGACCGTTGCTCATGGCAAGCTCTGTTGTACCTTGTATAAGACACACTTGAAAGTATGTACTAGTGAGTTGAATGCTGTTGAGGAGAAAACTTCACCTAACTTATGGCATCGAAGATTAGGACATGTCAGTGAGAAGGGTATAAAGTTGCTGGCTGGTAAGTCTCTTATTCCTGCTGATGTTACCATTTCTCTTGAGCCTTGTGATCATTGTTTAGCAGGAAAGCAACATAGAGTTTCTTTTCCGAGGAGATCCACAAGAAAGAAAGTGAAGCTAGAGTTGGTTTACTCTGATGTGTGTGGTCCCATAGAGGTGGAATCACTTGGTGGTAACAAATACTTTGTTACTTTTATTGATGATGCTACTCGAAAAACTTGGGTTTATATGATGAAGAACAAAAGCGAGGTGTTTGGCATCTTTCAGAAGTTTCATGCCATGGTAGAAAGGGAGTCAGATTGCAAATTGAAGCGTCTCCGAACTGATAATGGAGGTGAATACACTTCAAATGAGTTTAAAGCATATTGCTCAAGATATGACATTCGGCATGAAAGAACAGAACCTGGTACTCCACAACACAATGGTATTGCCGAGAGGATGAACAGAACTATTGTTGAAAAAGTGAGATGTATGATTAGGATGTCCAATCTTCCTAAGTCGTTTTGGGAAGAAGCAGTTGGAACCGCTGTGTACTTGATAAATAGAGCACCATCAGCTCCTTTGGAGTTTGAGATTCCTGAGAGAGTTTGGTTCGAGAAAGATCCCTCTTATTCTCATTTGAGGGTGTTTGGATGCAAGGCTTTTATGTATGTGCCGAAGGAACAGAGATTGAAGCTTGATTTCAAGACTTCTCCTTGTGTGTTTGTTGGATATGGTGATGAAGAGTTTGGTTACAGGCTTTATGATCCAGCAAAGCAAAAAGTTGTGAGGAGTAGAGACGTCTTTTATGAGCACGAGATGGGTTTTCTTCTCTTAGGTGCTGGTAAGACTTATTCTACTGATTTCTCTCATGGTGTTACTGATATATCTCCTATTTCTGTTCCAGATGATCAACAAACAGGTGATGCTCCCGAGGATGGTCATGACAACATTCATGAACATGACCATATTGAAGAGGTACAACCAGAAGTTGTTGTACCACAACCTGAAAATGAAGATGTAGATTTTGAACATGGAGAGTCTTCTAATCAGGGGGAGCAATTCAGCCCACAGGAGGAAGAGCAAACACTTAGAAAGTCAACCCGAGTTCGACAACCTTCAAGACTTTATCCCAGTTCAGATTATATCCTAATCACAGATGAGGGGGAGCCTGAGAGCTTTCAAGAGGTGTTGTCACATCTAGACAAAGACCATTGGCTCAAGGCTATGCAAGAAGAGATGGATTCTTTAAAGAAGAATGAAACCTATGACTTGGTGAAGCGTCCAACAGGGAAGAAAGTCTTGAAGAACAGGTGGTTGTTTAAGAACAAGAAAGATGGCCACAAGCTAGTGAGGCAGAAGGCAAGACTAGTGGTAAAGGGATGCCACCAGAAGAAAGGCATCGATTTTGATGAGATTTTTGCACCAGTGGTGAAGATGACTTCCATTCTTATAATTTTGGGACTAGCTGCCAGTTTGGATCTTGAACTTGAACAACTGGATGTAAAAACTGCTTTTTTACATGGTGATTTGAATGAGGAGATTTACATGGAGCAGCCGGAAGGATTTGAAGTCAAAGGAAAGGAGAATTTTGTTTGCAAGTTGAAAAAGAGTCTCTATGGACTTAAGCAGGCACCAAGGCAATGGTACCGCAAGTTTGATTCCTTTATGAGTACTAATGGATACAAGCAGACTTCTGCAGATCCTTGTGTTTATTTTAGAAAGTTCTCTGAAGGTAACTTCATTATCCTTTGCTTGTATGTTGACGATATGCTGATAGTGGGACAAGATGTTGAGATGATTCGCAGGTTGAAAGAGGACTTGTCAAAGTCCTTTGATATGAAAGATTTGGGTCCTGCAAAGCAAATTCTTGGCATTGAAATTGTTCGTGATAGAAAAGATGGTAAGCTTTGGTTATCACAAGAGAAGTATATTGAACGGGTGCTTGAAAGGTTCAATATGAAGAATGCCAAGCAAGTTAATACACCACTTGCAGGTCATTTCAAGTTGAGCAAGCAGTGTTGTCCTACTACCGAGAAAGAGAAGAAAAGTATGTCACATATTCCTTACTTATCTGCTGTTGGTTCATTGATGTATGCCATGGTATGTACAAGTCCGGATATAGCACATGCTGTTGGATTGGTTAGTAGATTCTTGCCTAATCCAGACAAGGTTCACTGGGAAGCTGTAAAGTGGATCTTGAGATATTTGCATGGCACCTCAAAATTGAGTGTGTTTTGGAGGTGGTGAGCCTATTCTTGAGGGATTTACAGATGCTGACATGGATGGTAATCTTGATAACAGAAGATCTACCTCTGGTTACTTATTCAAATTTGCAGGGGGAGCCATTTCATGGCAATCCAAGCTACAAAAGTGTGTAACATTGTCTACTACCGAGGCAGAGTATATAGCAGCTGTGGAAGCATGCAAAGAAATGCTTTGGTTGAAACGTTTCTTTCAAGAGTTGGGTTTGAATCAAACGGAGTATGTTGTGTTTTGTGATAGTCAAAGTGCTATGGACTTGAGCAAAAACAGCATGTATCATGCCCGCACAAAGCATATTGATGTGAGGTATCATTGGTTGCGTGATGTCATTGAAGAGCAACTAATGAAGTTGAAGAAGATTCACACCAATAAGAACGGTGCTGATATGTTGACAAAGGTAGTTACTGGAAGCAAGCTTGAATTTTGTTCCAAGCTTGCAGGTATGTCATTTTGATGAGCTTTGCGTATAGTCTTCCCCAAATTGGACTGGAGGGGGAGATTGTTGGGGCATTAGTCCAGTCCATTTGTTATTGGACATTTTGTAAGTGATAGACCAATCACTTATTTTATAAGGCCCAAATGGTTTGAGCAACCATTGAAAATGTGTTTTTTGCTGGCTGAAATTCGTAGGCACTGTAGAACATCTGGGACTCACAAGAAAAAACAGAGAGAAAAGAGAGAGGAGAGAGTTTTCGCGTGTGTGCAGTTTTTCTGGGCAGCCTCTGCTATTTTGACGATCGCCGGAGATCCAACCGTTGGATTTTGCTGAAATTGGACAGCTTCTTCGAAACACACAGGGCTACATTCTGACCGTTCAGAATTTCAATCCGAGCTCTGGATCGTTTTTAATCGCTACTGGTGTCAGCTGCGGTTTTTGGTGAAATTTCTGCATTTTTGTTCCCTCTCAATTGTTGGCTCTTATGTATGTTGTTGTTGGTGGGCTGTAACATCCTTGTAGACTGATTTAGGTGTTTTTACCCTCAATTTTCATAATAAGAGAAGAAGAAGGGTGGACTCCTTACAAGTCCCGTGGTTTTTTATCCTTCACATTGAAGAGGTTTTTCCACGGATAAATCTCTTGTGTTGTTTGAAGCTTTATCTTGGATAATTTGCTTATGGTGTTGATGTGAGATTGATCTTTGCTTGGTGAATCAATTGTGGTGAATTGGTTGAGCATTTGGTTGGTTGTCTTGAAGTTGATCCTTGTAGGTGTTGTATCCTACTTGTTGTTTCTCCCCTACAGTTTCACACCAAGATGAATAAAAATCAAAGAAACACGACAGCACGAGAGCAGGAAATTCCCTAGAACCAACTGAAAAAACAGAAACTGGCGATTTGATGGACACTGATCCTCAAATTCAACGAAGCACAACTAATTACACTGACCAATTTCAGAAAACCGGCAGCTAAACTAGCCATTCAACGGAATAATAAGGAAATCGGGAGAGAGAGAGAATATACCGTGTTAAAATTAAATTCCATAAAGTTATTTCTTAAATCCATAGTCTGGATAGATTCGGATAAAATAAGTAACCAAAACCGATAATCGAACACAATAAGCAAAACATAATGAAAGATCTGAATCGAAAAGTTTGAGAAAATGGACACCTGAAATTGTTCTTCCAGAAGATTGTCCCCAAAATTGGAAAGAGGAGAGAGGAGAACGGAAGTGAAGAAAATCGGTACATAAAAACACGCACAAGGACGGTAGTTCCATGGCATGCTCCTTTTTTGTAATTATATCAACGATAACAACTGCTTCTTGTGTTTTGGGACCCGGGAAAATCTTTGGCCTTTGAATATGACTGACCACTCTTTGCCAATTGAAAATTACACATGTTTTTCTAAAAAAAAAAACTACACATGATCAATTGTTCGCCTAACTTACATTTTTACCCTCACAGTGTTTGCCACTTTTGAGTTTTTAACCATAGTTATTAAACTTGGCCGTAAATTGACTCGGCGTAGGGACAGGGCCAATAGTTACGTAGTTCAACTAATAGTCCAACCCACAAGTCATATATATAATAAAATAAAATATTTATATAATACAAAAAAAAGATATAATACAATAAAGGCATACATCATCACCTAGTGTTTTAGTAAAAGAATGGTTATGCAAAGGGGATAGGATCCCCTCACCGCAAAATAGGTGCGGTGACACGTGACCGCGCGACACGTGGCAGTCCTCATCTAGCCTCACCACCCCTCCTTACTGCCACGTGTCGCGTGGTCACAAAGGAGATGAGAAAAGTGGGGGTTAAGAGGTTCTAACCCATGCAAATGTTTGGTGGGGCTACAATGCTACATGGGTAGAGAGATTTTCTTTGTTTTTGAGGTTTGAGATGAAGCTCTCCTTTCTTAAAGCTTGAACCCAACCAGTAAGAGTTACTGGCACATTCAGTCTCAAAGGTAGTGTAGGGATGTACATCAGGTACCCAACGGCTTGTTAGCAGGAGCTTGGCATATACACAGTAGTCTGCATAAGGAGTCTCCAGCACTGGAGACAAGCCTACATGCCAAGGAGCTCACACACTAAGCACTTGCTGGAAAGGGGCTCTTTTGTCTTTGGCAATAATTGAACCACTGACCTCCCTTTCGAAAACTTATGTCCGGAACCAGTTGGACTCTCTCTTCTTTCTTGTTAGACTTTAGGGTTGTTGGTAGTAGTGAAGATACAAACAAATTTTGATGGAAGTGGTTGACGGAACATGGAAGTAAACAAAATTTTTTCCTTTCTTTCTTCCACTTCGGTCAAAAATCAACTCAAGAATAGCTTTTAATCTGAAACTGATATGGAATTTCTGGCGTTTGATTTTTGGAGTTTTTTCGACTTGCTCAGACTTTGAATAAAACACATCCACTTCAAATGGTTCCACAATTTAACTCAAAAATCAAATGAATAATAGCTTTTAATCTAAAACTGATATGGGTTCGCTGGTGTTTGATTTTTGGAGTTTTTTTCAACTTGCTCAGAGTTGAAATAAAGCAGATCTGTAGAACCTGTATAGCACTACTAGAAGAGAAGTTGAATAGTAAGTACAGAAAATTCGGTTTTCAGAATTTTTTAAACCAAATAACTCACTTGTGAAAACAGTTTCTGTTTTCAAATCTTGATTTGAATTAACTAGTTGATCAGGTTGTAGACCTCCAATAATTGTAAAATGGTGAAGATGTGCTCTCAGATGTTATGAGTGTCTCACAAAAATTTCAGATTAAAATTCTAAGTGTAACCCCTTGAAAAACCATTTTTCCACAGATTGTGTCAATCTACCAGAAACTGTACTCCGAAACAAAAACTTTATTCCTATTAATTGACAACTCTAAATTACCTGAAAACTTTATGGGATGACCTCAAGATGTGTACTTTAATGGGTTAAAACAGTTTTTCAAAATTCTCTTGGTAAGTATATCAACCACGTTGATGTTCTCAACCTTTGCAGATCTGAGAATCAGATTGCACTAGTCTCAGAACTATGAACATTTGACTGACTTATACTTATCCAAATGTGATGAAACTTGTCCCAAATGAAATCTAAGACGTGTGACTATATTTTTGCAAATTTTTGTGATTTTTGAAAATTTTTTGCTGTTTTTTCCGTGAGTATAAAAACGATGCAAAAAACTGAAAACTGAAAGTAAAAGTGCTGAAAATAAATAACACCGAGATTTTTATACTGGTTCAGTTAAATCAACCTACTCCAGTCTTCGAGGACACCTTCTTCGGTATTCACTAATCAAAAATAACACCTAGACACAAGGGTGACTGGAGTTAAACACCAACTCCACCCTTTTACAATCAAACGAATAAATGCAACAACATGAACACCACCACCGAACAAATGAAAGTTTGATCAACCTTGTACAAGAGATGAACGTATGCGGGTGGTATGAACAAAGCCTATATAGTATATGGATATAAGAATAATAGGCTTGAGGCTAAGAGCAAGAGAAAAAAAATAAGAGAAGAAGAGAATAGTCTTGCTTGATCTTTAAAGAATGTAAACTTTGGTTTAGCCTTGCTTGAATCACCTTGCCCCCTTTTTATAGTTGATATGGCCGCCCCCTGGAGTTGTATTCCTCCTTGAAAATTGTCTTGAATACCTTAGAATATTTCTTTCTATAAATAGTGATACATCCTTGTTTACTTGGCGAAATATAATTGGACGAACGACTTGTCTTCGCCTAGTTGTCAATTCATGATTGACCATCTTTAATCCACCTTGCCACTCCATAAATGAGATGGAAATTCAATTTAAAAATCTGAAATACATGCTCAAATACACACATGCTAAGTTTCAATTAATCATGATATGATTCTCTCACAATTTTGGAAGAAAATTGAACACACGAAGGGTGCAAAATCGGCCACACTAAAACCATGTGCTGAAATTTCAGCACTTGTTTTATTTTGAAATGTTTCCATATCTGTCTTGCGCTCTTCAATGTCACCAATCATGCGTGGTTTATCCTCCATCAGTTAAAGTGCCAAACAAGCTCCACTTAAGCTCCAAGAAAGCTGAAATGGCGTGTCACACCTCATCTGCATGTGCTGAAATTATCTTTTGACTATTTGTCACATAATGATGCACAATCTTCACACACTTGGGGCGATATCCTTTCGCCTACCACTTTGCACACCTTTGCAGGCAGAAATACAAGCGGCGGTTTTTGGTCTATTGTTCTTTCTTCCGATGTATAGAACAATCATTCTGGAGACGGATTGTGCTCAACTCATATCCAGGATACAACGCCCAATTTTGCCAAACGGTAATTTTCATTTGCGCCTATTGCACACGCTCATTCACCTGCATCGACTGGATTTTCTGCACGTATATCGCGAGGCAAATATGGTGGCACATTATCTAGCTCAAGATGCAATGTTGAATCCAGCAAATCATATCTACAGCTCGAGTACCATCCCGCCTTCAGCAAAAGGCTCATTGGCATTAGATCTTTCCACAGCTCACTTGCGCCACAACTAACTCAGTCTTCCAAATGGATTGGCAAAATTTACATCTCTCTGCCTGTATTCCTCGGAATACAGGCAGCCTGGGTATGTGGGACTTTCTCTTAGCCTTACAGTTTATGAATCACATATTTACATGTGTTAATGTATGTCTCTTTTCTCGCACATGCTCTCTCGGTATGGACATTGGTGATCATGAGGTTGCTGCCCCTGTATCCAAGTTCGTCTCGTCTACAGTCAAGATGGCGGCCTGGACTTTCGCTTCTTATGCATCCGTTGTTGTGCTACTGCCACATACGAAAATACCGCCCTGGTTTCACTCGAACCAGGGCGGGTGCGGTATGTGTGGTGCTGTATTTTGCTTTTACGTCTGTGACTTACAGCATATTGTTTTATCTGATTCTTTGTTGCTTGGTGAGGTACACTGGACACCAACTGCTCATTCCCAGACATTTTGGAACGGACATCAGACTCCACCACCTTCAAGATATCAAATCATCTCTTATGGGCCGATTGTTTCCTTGTATTTACCTCATATTATTCAGCTCTTAAGTATCAATGAACGTTGTGTAAATATGTACGCTTTTTTCCTTCGCCAAGTTTTTATCCACAAGGGTGGTTTTTCTTGGCAAGGTTTTAATGCGGCATATCATATACGACTGGAGATACGCCATTATACGTTGGCTTTTTCATTTTTTTGATTTCGATGATGTATTTACACTTTCTTGTAATAGGGTATTCCTCCGCCATAAGTGAGGCTTTCAATTAATAAAATCTTCTTTCCAAAAAAAAAACTCACTTAGCATTTTTAAGGATTGAGACTTATTTCCGAAGAAATAAAGATGTATATATATATATATATATGCATATATATGTACGAATATATATATAGCCATGCACATGAGGGCAAGAATTATGAAAATTACACTTGAATGATTGGGATGTGAGATAAATATATATAATATATATACACCTGTATATGCATTACTAAGGGAATATATATGCATACATGGAATATGCATGCATAATTCGGCCATAAAGCCTTATGGAATAAGCTACAACAAGCAAGATTATTATGCAGCCTTAATTAAATAAGGTAGTTGAATAAAAAGCAAGCCTTTCCCTCTTCCTATGTGGAGCCGCCGATTAACTCCCCAAGAGGAGTTAATCTCTCCTCTTTTGACACAAAAGAGCCTCCCTAAATTGAAACCTCTTGAGAAGTCTTGATCCAAAGAAAACTTCAAAATATTCCCTCCCTCCTTTTCATAAGCAACCGGACAAAATATTGAACAAAGAAGGAAGTCCAAGAACCACACCATTTCAAGGCTATCTAGGTAAGATCCCTCCATAAATCCTAGTGAGTTACATACTAAGGGAAGAGAAGTTTATATAGTCTCCTTCTTTGACAAAGCCGTAGGTATCACGGTGCTAGGCGAAGATTTTTCCTAAACTTCAAACAAAGAAGAATACTTTAGCAAGAGTGGATCATTCTCCATCCATCCAAGGTACAGATGGTAAGACCATCCATTTCCTCCTCTAATTTGTATTGTATAATCTAAAGGATGGCTAACAAATACCAAACCGTGCGTAATAGGAAAAGAAAAGGGGGAATGCTTCATGTATCAACCAACCCGAGCAACATCCGAAGGCTTCAAAGGCAAGTATACTATACTCTTTATGGTTTAGATGTGAAAGTGTGTGCATGAATGGCTAGATATACCTAAGATCTAATCTTAGTTGTAAAATGGTAAGTTGTAAGCCCAAAACTTTTGGCCTAGAACATTTAAATGTATAGGAGTGGAACTTTGCTCCAAAGATGTGTTCTTTGAGGGTTATATGCATATTTATATGCTAATCTAGGCTTGGATATGTTAAAGATCCTTTCTTTCATGATGAAAGGCTCACGGTGGAAGGGTAGAGGGAGGATGGGTGATCTTACATGAAAAATGCAAATATAGCAAGGAAGTGGGGACAAGTTTTGATTTTGTTATGTGTTAGGTTTAATATACTCTTGGTTATACCATTTTCTTGCATGCACCAAAGAATGAGGCTGTTAGGGAAGGGTGCGTGTGTTCATCTTAAAATTGTTGCTAAGTGTTGGTGACAAAAATGTGAGCTAAGGACATTTAGGAAGAATATATGATCACTGGAAAATTCTGGAGCTGGACCGAAATTTAGACTGTTTTGTGAAGCCAGAAAAGGGACCTTAGGAACCTTCAATTCCACTGATTTTTGGTGTGCTATTAGTTTTATGTGTTTGTTATATGTGAGAGTTAGAATCACCTTAAAAAAAGCCACGGTTTATCTTTAATGAATTTTCTACTGAGGATGGTCCTGCTGGAAAAAGTTGTACTGGACAGAATGTAAGTAACGTGTTTGGTAGTCTAAAAATGAACCTTAGGGGTGTGCAAATCCACTAATTTTCGGCATGGTACTAACCTCATGAATGAAGAAGAGGTGGCAGTTAGAATTTTGTCAAAATAAGTTGTGGTTTATTTTTAATAAATTTTGTAGTAAAACGGGTCAAACTGAGATATGCTGGATAGACAGAATTTGTATCACAATTTGCATGACCTGGAAAAGAGCCTTAGGAAATTGAAAATGGACTAAAAATCGACAGGATGCTAGCTCAACGAGTTTATTAAGTTGGAGAGTTGGAATTTCCAGAAAAAGATTAAAGGATTGGCCACAATAAATTTTATAGTAAAATATGGTCATTTCAGAATTCAGGTTACATCATTTTATGAAAAAGAGCAAATGAGTCCCTTATCGGCATCGTAATTCCACAGTGCATGCATGGCATTCACTTATGACATTTACGGAGAAGAACATGTGATCAAATGGGTCTAAAACGTGCATTTCAGTAGAAAACTCCTAAGGGGAAGTAGACACTACTAAGCTGGAAATTTCTAGCATGACAACGAAACGTGTCTATTTATTTACGTCATGCATTATGCCGTCGTTTGCACGTCACATGTCATTGCATTGCATCATCGTCATCAACATGATTTGCAACATGTCTTTTTATGAGAAAGAAAGATGAAAAGCATTTTGAAATGATAATTTTGTTTTGAATGATTCCCCACTGGTACCGTGTGTGAGTATGAACTTGGCCAGTATGAACCCGAGCAGATCCGGGTTAAGCGATCTGACAGAATGACCGTGCATGCCCGGAAAATAATAGGCCTGATGATGAGAATGATGATGATGACCGTGCGGGCTCGGAAAAGAATAGACACGGCAAGTATGATGATGTTACCGATCCGAATCCGGGAATAATAGATTCGAAGGGGAGAAGTTACCGCCTCAGATCCGGGAAGATAGATCTGAACACTCTATTGTTTTACGATGATGATGATTTTAAAGAAAGCATGAAAGATCATATTTCATTTTATCACGATGCATTTACACGTACTCATGCATGCTTATTACCTTCATGTAGCGACTCGTGAGATTCAAGTTGTGACGACTCGGTAGACCCTAAGTGATGATTCTTTTTGGGTTATTCAATACAAGTTACACTCTCTTAATATTATATTCTGCTTCAAATGGTGATTTTTACTTAAGTTATGATCTTGTTACGTTAAGCAATGATCTTTATCGAATATTGGTCAAAGGACAGGTATGCTTCTAAACCAAGCTCTTTTGGGATTCGGTTCTTGTTCGCACTTTCCATTTAACTCATGATTATTATAGTATACTTGCTGGTGACATTGTCACTCACCCTATTTTTCTCTCCAGAGGTGGAAGGAGACAAAGTAGAGTGGATTGATGACGAACCTAGGGTTCCCTACCCGTGAGTGCACTGGACGATGGCCAGGATTAGAAGATCGAACTTGCCAACTTTAAGGAAATGACTGAGTTGTGGAGTTGGAAAACAATTTACTTTTGTCGCTTTCTGCTACATTGATGTGGGTTGTAAACTTTAAGTGGTTGTGATGACGTTTTAATTTGAAATTTTAAATTCTGCCACGGTTTCGCTTATTTGTTGCGCGTAAGCACGAAAATCCATGCATTGCTATCATGGATCACGACGCGTATGGATGACGCCTAGTACTCTCCTTAGTGAAGTACGTCGGGTGCACCGAATTCGGCGAGGCTGGGGTGCGGGGCGCCACAGGTGGTATCAGAGCAAAGGCTCCAGATCCGGACAGAATATAGAACTAAGTCATGACTATAGTCGACTAAGTTTGATCTTAGACCTAAGAATTGATCTTAGATGAGGGTTGACATTAAAAAAGAACGACTTCGACCAACAACTTAGGGCACGACCCAGTGATAGGCCCCAACTAATGACCTGTCGTAAATTTGAATAATAATGTATATACGCATATGTTCTTCCGATATGCCAAGTTAAATTCTGTTACTAGTTGTGACGTTCCTGTACTGAATAAAGTCGACACTGCATGCTGCAAATGGTGCGACTTAGAGGGAGGCCAGCCAGAGCTATACCCCTGATTAAGGATTGTTCTGGGAGAAACCAACTTATACCCAAATTGTTATGTGACACCTAGAACTTTCGTTACGTACAAATTGAGTAGAGTTCCTTATTATCGTTATGACTCCAAATAAACAAGACGCTACATGGTGCAGATAACTCCACCAACTGGTGCAGAGACATCATCGTTATCACCCCCTGGGAGTATGGGTTTCTACTATCGGAAGATGACAAGAGAGTAGGTTCCAAGCTTTGGAGGGGAGACCACCCCGGACGAGGCCGAAAACTGGTTGAACGAGGTCGAGGACCAGCTTGTCTGAGCCCGGGCACCAGAAGAAATGAGGGCTTTAATTATCCGCCCCTTCCCGAATGGCAAAGCCAGTAAATGGTGGAGAGAAAGAGTCCAATCCCTACCTCGACCCATAGCTTTGGCTAGAGTCTTGGAAGTATTCTGTGGGACTTACCTCTCCAAGGAGCTAGTGATTGAAAGGATGGAAGAATTCGATGCACTAAGGCAAGGATCAGACACCCCGGTCTCAGAATATGTCCGCCAATTCACCACATTAGGGCGGTACGTACCCTTGATCATGGAGGATGAACAATGGAAGATAACAAGGTTCATGCGAGGACTGAACCCCCGAATTAAAGTAAGATTGGACAAAGCACACCCAAGCACGTTTGATGAGCTGGTAAAAGGCTGCTATGAGGTTGAGCGCGATATTCGGATGATGAAAGTACAAAGGAGGTTGAAAAGACAAATGAGAAGAGAAAGTGGGAGGTGGCCGCGGTACCCTCGTGGAACCACACATAGAGTGATCAGAGACGATAATCAAAGAGCGAGGCCCCAAGGACACCGAGGCACCCAAGCTACTGACAGGTACAGTGAAATTCCCAAACTAAAGTACTTATGCTTTGTCTATTTATTCTAAAGTAAAATGAATCCTAAAGGAATGTCTTACGGGAACACGAAGATCATCTTCAGACAGTGATAAATGGATAGGGTAATAACCAAGAGTTGATAAGGGACCTAAGGGAAGCATGGGGACTTGGGCACACACCCTCCAGTCTCGAGGACGAAACTTATTTTAAGGGGTGGGGGAGACTGTTGTACCCCGGTGCAAACTAACATAGCAACTAAGAAAGGTAGAGAAGTACGATAGGATAAGGAGACCTTAAAAAGAAGACATCACCGGCTTATCTATGATTTAAGGAGATTAGCATGCCCCCACGTGCAAAACCTGAAGTAAAAGGGCTGATGGATTATGGGCCATAGGGAATGTGAGTAAGGAAACCCTAAGAATAAGATCCGGTTACAAACTCCAGAGGGTGAGTCTAAGTAAGCCTTAACAAAATTGAGAACTCTCTTCTTCCATCCCCAATATAACCATTGAAATATCGTCTGGAGGTAAGACCCAAAGAACTTTGGTCATCAATTTTATAAATCTGGAAGGTCTAGTAGATTTAATTCGGCAGAGAATAAGTGGCGCTACACACTTGTGTAAGCCTGGGATATGTATATATATACATGTGCATAGATAAGTGCGAATATGTGTATGAGAACCACATAAAGGGAAAGCTAGCATGTGAATTCATGAGTTCCAGAGACCTAAACATAGCTAAGGAATAACAACAAGATCTAAGAAATGGATAGATTATGATTAATATGTGGGTATACACATTGATATACGGTAGATATACACGGATCTAGACGTATATATATGACAATAAAGTAATCTTCAGAGAAGCATGTTACATATATACACACCTATACGGTTAAAGATATATGTATATAAATGAACACAAACTGACTTAGCATTTTTAAGGATTGAGACTTATTTACAAAGAAATAAAGATGTATATATATATGCGTATATATGTACGAATATATATATAGCCATGCACATGAGGGCAAGAATTATGAAAATTACACTTGAATGATTGGGATATGAGATAAATATATATATACACCTGTATATGCATTACTAAGGGAATATATATGCATACATGGAATATGCATGCATAATTCGGCCATAAGGCCTTATGGAATAAGCTACAACAAGAAAGATTATTATGCAGCCTTAATTAAATAAGGTAGTTGAATAAAAAGCAAGTCTTTCCCTCTTCCTATGTGGAGCCGCCGGTTAACTCCCCAAGAGGAGTTAATCTCTCCTCTTTTGACACAAAAGAGCCTCCCTAAATTGAAACCTCTTGAGAAGTCTTGATCCAAAGAAAACTTCAAAATATTCCCTCCCTCCTTTTCATAAGCAACCGGGCAAAATATTGAACAAAGAAGGAAGTCCAAGAACCACACCATTTCAAGGCTATCTAGGTAAGATCCCTCCATAAATCCTAGTGAGTTACATACTAAGGGAAGAGAAGTTTATATAGTCTCCTTCTTTGACAAAGCCGTAGGTATCACGGTGCTAGGCGAAGATTTTTTTCTAAACTTCAAACAAAGAAGAATACTTTAGCAAGAGTGGATCGTTCTCCATCCATCCAAGGTACAAATGGTAAGACCCTCCATTTCCTCCTCTAAGTTGTATTGTATAATCTAAAGGATGGCTAACAAATGCCAAACCGTGCGTAATAGGAAAAGAAAAGGGGGAATGCTTCATGTATCAACCAACCCGAGCAACATCCAAAGGCTTCAAAGGCAAGTACACTATACTCTTTATGGTTTAGATGTGAAAGTGTGTGCATGAATGGCTAGATATACCTAAGATCTAATCTTAGTTGTAAAATGGTAAGTTGTAAGCCCAAAACTTTCGGCCTAGAACATTTAAATGTATAGGAGTGGAACTTTGCTCCAAAGATGTGTTCTTTGAGGGTTATATGCATATTTATGTGCTAATCTAGGCTTGGATTTTTTAAATATCCTTTCTTTCATAATGAAAGGCTCACAGTGGAAGGGTAGAGGGAGGATGGGTGATCTTACATGAAAAATGCAAATATAGCAAGGAAGTGGGGACAAGTTTTGATTTTGTTGTGTGTTAGGTTTAATATACTCTTGGTTATACCATTTTCTTGCATGCACCAAAGAATGAGGCTGTTAGGGAAGGGTGCGTGTGTTCATCTCAAAATTGTTGCTAAGTGTTGTTGACAAAAATGTGATCTAAGGACATTTAGGAAGAATATATGATCACTGGAAAATTCTGGAGCTGGACCGAAATTTAGACTGTTTTGTGAAGCCAGAAAAGGGACCTTAGAAACCTTCAATTCCACTGATTTTTGGTGTGCTATTAGTTTTATGTGTTTGTTAGATGTGAGAGTTGGAATCACCTTAAAAAGAGCCACGGTTTATTTTTAATGAATTTTCTACTGAGGATGGTCCTGCTGGAAAAAGTTGTACTGGACAGAATGTAAGTAACGTGTTTGGTAGTCTAAAAATGAACCTTAGGGGCATGCAAATACACTAATTTTCGGCATGGTACTAACCTCATGAATAAAGAAGAGGTGGCCGTTGGAATTTTGTCAAAATAAGCTGTGGTTTATTTTTAATAAATTTTCTAGGAAAATGGGTCAAACTGAGATATGCTGGATAGACAGAATTTGTATCACAATTTGCATGACCTGGAAAAGAGCCTTAGGAAATTGAAAATGGGCTAAAAATCGACAGGATGCTAGCTCAACGAGTTTATTAAGTTGGAGAGTTGGAATTTCCAGAAAAAGATTAAAGGATTGGGCACAATAAATTTTATAGTAAAATATGATCATTTCAGAATTCAGGTTACATCATTTTATGAAAAAGAGCAAATGAGTCCCTTGTCGGCATCATAATTCCACAGTGCATGCATGCATTCACTTATGATATTTACGGAGAAGAACATGTGATCAAATGGGTCTAAAACGTGCATTTCAGTAGGAAACTCCTAAGGAGAAGTAGACACTACTAAGCTGGAAATTTCCAGCATGACAACGGAACGTGTCTATTCGTTTACGTCATGCATTATGCTGTCGTTTGCACGTCACATGTCATTGCATTGCATCATCGTCATGAACATGATTTACATCATGTCTTTTTATGAGAAAGAAAGATGGAAAGCGTTTTCAAATGATAATTTTGTTTTGAATGATTCTCCACCAGTACCGTGTGTGAGTATGAACTTGGCCAGTATGAACCTGTGCAGATCCGGGTTAAGCGATCTGACAGAATGACCGTGCAGGCCCAGAAAATAATAGGCCTGATGATGAGAATGATGATGTTGACCGTGCGGGCCCGGAAAAGAATAGACCCGGCAAGTATGATGATGTTACCGATCCGAATCCGAGAATAATAGATTCGAAGGGAAGAAGTTACCGCCTCAGATCCGGGAAGATAGATCTGAACACTCTATTGTTTTACGATGATGATGATTTTAAGGAAAGCATGAAAGATCATATTTCATTTTATCACGATGCATTTACACGTACTCATGCATGCTTATTACCTTCATGTAGCGACTCGTGAGATTCAAGTTGTGACGACTCGGTAGACCCTAAGTGATGATTCTTTTTGGGTTATTCAATACAAGTTACAGTCTCTTAATATTATATTCTGCTTCAAATGGTGATTTTTACTTAAGTTATGATCTTGTTACATTAAGCGATGATCTTTATCGAATATTGGTCAAAGGACAGGTATGCTTCTAAACCAAGCTCTTTTGGGATTCGGTTCTTGTTCGCACTTTCCATTTAACTCATGATTATTATAGTATACTTGCTGGTGACATTGTCACTCACCCTATTTTTCTCTCCAGAGGTGGCAGGAGACAAAGTAGAGTGGATTGATGACGAACCTAGGGTTCCCTACCTGTGAGTGCACTGGAGGATGGCCAGGATTAGAAGACCGAACTTGCCAGCTTTAAGGAAATGACTGAGTTGTGGAGTTGGAAAACAATTTACTTTTGTCGCTTTCTGCTATATTGATGTGGGTTGTAAACTTTAAGTGGTTGTGATGACGTTTTAATTTGAAGTTTTAAATTCTGCCACGGTTT
Organism: Eustoma russellianum; assembly: GCA_036186865.1. Lineage (NCBI taxonomy): Eukaryota > Viridiplantae > Streptophyta > Magnoliopsida > Gentianales > Gentianaceae > Eustoma > Eustoma russellianum. Next base: position 21,884,868 of record AP025054.1, read on the forward strand.
CGCTTATTTGTTGCGCGTAAGCACGAAAATCCATGCATTGCTATCATGGATCACGATGCGTATGGATGACGCCTAGTACTCTCCTTAGTGAAGTACGGCGGGTGCACCGACTTTGGCGGGGCCGGGGTGCGGGGCGCCACACACACACACACACACACACACACACACACACACACACACACACACACACACACACACACATATATATATATATATATATATATATATATATATATATATATATATATATATATTCAGATGAAGATGGCGTCGTCTTCCCGCTGGCGATCGATCCTTTGCAGCTGTGGTTGCAGCTTCATCTGCCGCAACCGTCTCCCCAAAAATCATATCAAAACACAAAGGTCACCCTTTGATCTCTTTTACAGACGATGAAATTGACTCTCTCACCGCTCCATACCGGTTCACCCTCGTCGGCACTTTTTGGTTTGGGCGGCCTCCATTGAAGATCATACGGGATGTTTTTGAGTGCATTGGATTCAAATCTGACGTAAAAATCACACTTTTGGATCAATCTCACATATAGATGAATTTTCTTCATGAGCCTGACTATGTCCGCTGTTTCTACCGGAGATCATGGACAATTGCGGGTTGCACAATGCGTGTAACCAAATGGACCATCGATTTTGACCCATCCGTGGATGCACCGATTGTTCCTATCTGGATTTCACTGCCATGCTTGCCTATACACTATCAACAAAAGCCTGCACTTTTTGAAATTGCACGCATCGTAAGGCATCCCATCAAACTTGATGTAGCCACCGCCGATGGCCTTCGTCCTTCAGTAGCAAGGGTTTGTGTTGAAGCAGATATATATAAAGATTTACCCCAAAAACTCTTCTTGCAAGGTAAACAAAAGATTATCCAACAACAGATAATATACGAGGACCTTCCTTCCTTCTGTATGGACTGCCGCTGTTTAGGGCATGCAACATCAACGTGCAGACAGCTTGATCAAGGTCAGCCGCCGCCAAAGCCGCAGAAACCTACTACGCGATGGACACCTAAGAAAGGACAAAAAGTTTCCACCTTGGATCCTTCATCTGTCACTTTGCTCCAGAAACCTATAGATAATGATTTGCAGACGTTACATCGTGATGCTTTGGCCCATGAAACGCGGATCATCAACAATCCACACCAGGGCAAAAAAACGCTGCAGTGTCAGATTCACACAAGGATGATCTTTCTCAGCCCATAGCTCACACTGTCGTAGATGCTGCAGCCCCTGATGCAGACACTACCGCTGAAGGGTTTTCGCTTCACAGATTATTTGAAGAGCCCGATAATTCAGCACATGGAGATCTAGATGAACCAGATGTATTTCAAGTATCGGATTCAGATGCAGATCTGGTAGCTCATGTTGTTCACACAGACACGGCCTCACGTTCTCAATTTCAGCACCAAATGCAGGAGTCCTTAGATGAGATAAAAAGACGTCTTTCCGCAAGAAAATTGCATTCTTCCAGCATTGACGTGATGCAACACAGCTCTACTGGTCTATCACAAGATTTAGACGGATTTATTCCAGTGGAACCAAGACGCCGACGCCGCCGCAAACAGGAATTACCACCACGGCCTCCTTCTACGGTTACAACAAGAAGTTCTTCTCGTATGTGTTCCAATCCTGCAAATGCGTTATCATGAATGCACTCACGTGGAATGTGAGAGGGATCAAAACTCGTTACAACGCCTCATTACATTATTACGCCAGTCGCAGATAGATCTTCTGATTCTCATTGAACCAAAACAACGCTCCACAAAACTCTCGTCCTATTGCTTGAAACTAGGTTTTTCCAATGCCTTAGAAACATGCCAAGGTAATATTTGGTTTTTTTGGGCTGCTTCGCTTTTGCGTTTTCTGGATGTACAGCATGGCACTCAAACTTCGCATCTATCTTTCGTACACATCCCTACACAACAGTCTTTCACATGGTCAGCAGTATATGGTAAGCACACAATTGCAGAAAGACGCTCTTTATGGGAGTCTCTGACCCATTTTTCTCAGAATAATACGTTGCCGTGGATTATAAGTGGGGATTTCAACACTTATCTCTCTCTTGATGAACATGATGGTCGGTCTTCTCCCCCTCTTCGACATTTAAATGATTTCAAACAATGTGTGGATATGTGTGGGTTGCAAGATCTCCCCTTTGTAGGTTCACAGTTTACTTGGTCACGTGGTACTGGGCAAGGTAGAGTTAGGCGAAGGCTTGATAGATACTTGTGTACTGTGGCTTTCACAAATATGTTCTCCAATATGTCTGTTCAACACTTATCACGTGCAACATCAGACCATTCTCCTTTGTTACTAAAATGCACTACTACAATTGAAAGGCATCACACTCATTTTCGATACATCAATGCATGGGCGCTACATCCAGATTTTAAATCATATGTGCAAAATCAGTGGGCTCAATATCCCATGATTGGAGGTATGCGTGGTTTATATATGAAACTAAATAGACTAAAAAAAGATCTTCGCACTTGGAATCGAAATGTCTATGGAAACATTTTTAACAATGTAGTGGAAGCGAAAGAGAATTACCGCAGACTTGAAAGACAATTTGACTCTGATCCCTCTCCTGCCAATCGTTCAGCACTTTCGTTGGCACAGGCTCAACTACTTCAGGCTACCAACGAGCAAACATCTTATTGGGCTCAAAAATCTCGAGTCAAGTGGATAGCAGAAGGAGAGGCCAATACGGCGTATTTTCATGCCATTGTTAAGGATAAACATCGACGACAACAAATTGGGAACCTCAGGAATTCTGCAGATGTACTACTGCAGGATAATGCATCAATCGTGACGTAATAAAAGATGGCTATAATAATCGCATGATGTTGCATATCCCAACTACAAGTGAAATAAAAGATGCAGTGTGGAGTTTAAGTCCGAGCAGTGCTGCAGGCCCAAATGGCTATAATGGGCAGTTTTATCGAGCATGTTGGGATATCATCCTGCTTGACGTAATTCTAGCGGTGCAAGAGTTCTTCCTGGGTGTGCCACCGCCACAAGCCATGATAGCGTCCCTAATAACATTGATTCCAAAAAAGTCACAGCCAGCTACTTATGCGGACTTTCGGCCTATTTGTCTCTCCAATTTTATTAGCAAGGTAACCACGCGCATATTAGCTACCCGACTGAACTCTTTGCTACCGCAAATCATATCTTCAGAGCAAATTGGATTTTTAAAAGGGCATGACATAAGTGAGAATGTCATCATGGCCAATGAGATGACACATCTACTAGATAAAAAAGTTCATCATGGTCACGTAATGATAAAGCTTGACATGGCCAAAGCCTTTGATCGCGTCAACTGGTCATACTTAGAGGCCATTATGCTCAAGTTTGGATTTGACTCTCGACTAATACGTATCATCCTTAATAACATGCGTCTTTCCAAGCTCTCCATTGCTGTTAATGGGACAAATCATGGTTTCTTCTCCCCTTCCCGTGGAGTCAAACAAGGTGATCCGTTATCGCCGCTGTTATTTATTCTTTGCTCAGAAGGCTTTAGTCGCGGTTTAAACAGATTAATTCGGTCTCAGTACATTAAAGGTTTTGCAACGGGTAGAGTTGCACCAGTCTCCCACTTAGCCTATGTAGATGATTTATTGATTTTTCTCAATGCATCCACACAAAATTTGACAAGGTTTCAGTCTTTTTTGCAAGACTATCAAAGTGCCTCGGGCCAACTTATAAATTACTCCAAAAGTCAATTTGTACTGAGCACTTATGCAACACCAAGCCAACTGCAGCATGTTGTTCAAGTTTTGGCAATGCAGCCGTCTACGCTACCAATCAAGTACTTGGGCTCCTACCTCTACCGAGGGATTAATAGAGCCTCTTATTACACCTCGCTCTTGCAGCATTTTGATTCAAAATTAACGGGCTGGGCTAGCCGCCTCTTATCACCAGGCAGTCGTCTAACTTTGCTCAAGTTGGTTCTAACATCTATTCCACTTCACCTCTTAGCCGCATCTCGTCTCCCCAAGAGTGTCATTCACGCGCTCAACAGGAAAATCTCATTCTTTCTATGGGGAGGACAGCACCACTGGGCTACACTAGATAATTTATGCTACCCGGAGATAGAAGGGGGATGGGGAGTCAGAAATCTTTTATACATACAGCGTGCTTATGACTGTAAGCTTTGGTGGACTTATCACTCAAGTAACTCATTATGGGCAATATATATGCGTGCACGATACGGTCAACGAATGGATTTCTTGCCGCGCATCTATGACTCTACAGCTTACGTCAAGCCACCCCACTCCAATATGGTCGTCAAGCCCTACAGGTTAGTTTTCACTCAGGCATGCGTACGAAGATATCAGGCCACACCGTGCTCATCTCCTCTCACACAAATTCATATGGTGGAAAGGTGTTCAAACATCTGTTAGCATGTTTATATGGAGGCTATTGCATTCAGCATTACCAATGGAGGATAACATAAAAGTCTTTACTTGCATTTGTCCAACAATATGTCCACTTTGCCGTAATGCCTCAGCTTCTCTGGCTCATGTGTTTCTGCTTTGTCCGTGTGTCAAGTCTGCATGGATACAACTTTCAACAGTACTTGACTGTCCGTTGCCTCAGATTGAAGACATACGACAATATCTACTCCAGTGGTGGATAAATTCTTCTGTCAAATCTCTAAAAGGGAATTTCAAAATCATTGGACCCATTATGCTATGTTGGGCTATTTGGAGAGTTTACACAAGTCATCACTTTGGTGATGCAGATTTGTCTGTAACTAGCATCTTTCACTTAGCTAGACAGTCCTGTTTTGATTGGGCTACAACTCTTTCAGGGACGTCATTGGCACAATACATTTCCTCCCTCGTCGAGAGTGGCTTTTCCCCTCGTCTTAGACCAAAACGCGTAGCCCCATTGAAGTGGACACTTCCTCCGACAGGTAAATTAAAAATCAACGTGGATGCCTCGGCTGGACGCTCACATTCCTCTGCATGAGCAATTCTACGAGACTCTAACGGAAGGATGGTTGCACGGCTATCTTTTCAGCTGCCTGTTGTGTCTCCTCTTCGAGCAGAATTGCAAGCGGTTGTTTTTAGTCTACTGTTCTTTGGCCTGCTTCATCGAGATATCATCATTGAGACTGACTGTAAGCGGCTTACACAGTTGTCTGATACCACTCTTAACGCACTGTCGGAATTCACCAGGCTCACTCAACTCTTGAATCTCACTGGAAGTACATTACATCATATTCCCAGAGAGATTAATATGGTGGCACACCACCTATGCCAACATGCTCGGTTGCACCCTGTTACTTGTTTGTTTACATCGGCAAGCCAATTACCACACTCGGCTCGTGGTTAATATCACACAGACGGACTCATCCATGCGATCAGAATGTAGTACACAAGGCTGGCTACGTAATATGGTTGCCTGCATTCCTTGCATGCAGGCAACGCGAGTATGTCTTCTATCCTTCCACTCATATAGCAGATGGTTTCATTTCATTCTGTTGCCCGCAGTCTATGGACTTCGGGCAACATCGGGACGTCACCTACGATACATGGTTTCACAATGCCATATGCTCGTGCCCTTAATCACAGCTTCCACCTCTGGTCTCACAAGAAGGACTTCATCAAATGCCACTGCAAGCAGCCAACTCAGCCGTTTGAGGCCAACTTCGAGCAACACATCATTTGTTTATGGGCGTCATACAATACTGTGCCTGTAGTTACATGCTTTCACTCTAATCAAGTAAATATGTACGCTTTTTCCTTCGCCAAGGTTTTATCCACAAGGGTGGTTTTACTTGGCAAGTTTTTAATGCGGCATATCATATTTGACTGGAGATTACATATCATCGCAGCTTTACATTATTGGTTTTCGTATGATCTTCACTGCTGTACTAAGGTTTCCTCCACCATAACGGAGGCATTTATTCTTTAATAAAATTGCGCTTTTATTAAAAAAATATATATACAGATTTTTTAAAAGGGCACATACACATTTATTCCAACGTACTACCGACACGTTATATATTTTACGTACGTACGTTAACGTCACACCACCATACTTAACTCATATTTATGAGTATATTCAGGTCTTATATCATATGATATAAGTCATGGTGATGACAAATTAAATACGACACGTTAAAAGGTTCTAAACTGAAAATTGTCGTATGGGGCGAATACCGAAACTTCGCCAACGTGTCAAGTACTTGACATAAATAGATGGCCAGACCCTACACTTCAAAAATATTCATAAATTTCGTGTGTATGATGATATGTACAGCCATAAAATCATTCCATGTTGGCACACACAAATCACCCCACATTAAGACCAAATTGTGGAGATTCCAATTTCAATTTTGTCACATGCTTTAGGCGCCACTTTAAGACCAGCCAAGTGCTGAATATTAAAGTTTAATTTATATATATTATATGTAACATAATATATATAACATGTGCAAAAAGTTGGAATTTAATTAGAGAAAAATTGGGTAATCGATAAACATCGAAAATTCGGTTTTCTACGTACACAACACATGGAACGTTTTTGGCACATCATAGAACATGTATCTAGACAATTTTTACATATTTCATACATCTTAAAGTTTTCTAGAAAATTCAGTTAAGGGCTGATTAGAATATACCATGTGTGTATTATTAAATGTGTATTATTTTACAAAGTTTGCAAAAAAAATAAAATAAAATTCAGCACATGTCTAAGTCACTTCACACGCCATTCAAGCTGATTTGGAGCATATGTGGATCCTTGTTGGCATATTGATTGGTCAAGAATGAAGCATACAATATTGATGACATAAAGGAAGGAACTACAAAAGGTAGTGTTTCAAATTTTGTCACAATTGTGACACATGCTGAAAATTCAGCATGTGCACTAAAGAGCTGGCCAAAATTCTTCTCATTATGGATCATATTTTGTGTCTTGATTAAGATGGATTAATTAGAAGACAATTTGGAAGTGTTTTAAATATTTTATGGATTAAAGAAAGTGATACTCTTGAATATCACACATGCTGAAAATTTCAGCATGTGTGTAATGCATCTAGGCCGATTTTGAGGCCTTGTTAGTGTCTAATTTTTATTCCATAAAAGATGAGAATATTGCATACTAAATGGTGATTCATTTTCAAGAAATAAATCAAAGAAAATGTGGCAACATTTTGAAAAGAATGCTAATGATTCACATGCTGAAATTTCAGCATGTAAAGTCCCTTTATGGCCGATTTTTTCACCCCTCTTGGAGAAATGTTGTCTTGCTTAATTTATGTGATGATCTTGGAAGTTATGGTAATTATTCTATGATGATTTTGGCACATGTTTTTAGTGGAATTCTCAGATTTTCCTAGTCATCAAGTGATGACAACATTCAACCAATCAATGAGTGTCAAGTAAGCAAAAGTTTAATGATCATCCAATGAGGAGGTGCCAAGTAAGCAAGAACATGTCACAATGATGCAACATATTCTCCCAAGGACTTAGAAGATAATTTTCAAGAGGAGAAGGACCCAAGGGGGGCGGCCAACAAAAAGTTAATAGGAAAGGAAGAAGGACAAAACAAGAACAAGAACAAGCATTGCAATCTTGAAGCATAAAAACGTCTAGCTCTTCTTCTTATACACTCTCTTTCTTTCTTCTTCCTAAAAGCCTATTGTACTTACATTCATATACTTGAATAGTATTCTCTTAGACCACCACATATTCTTCTATCATTGTAAAAGATTGATCAAGGTGTGATCAATCTTAGACTTGCAAGGCGGTGGTGTTCGTGTGCATTGTATTCATCATACAAGGTTTGTAAAGAGTTGGAGTTGGTGTGTAACTCCATCAACCCTGTGGTAAGGTGTACTTTATGTGTGTGATTAGTGTGAACCAAGGAAGGTGTCCTCGAAGACTGGAGTAGGTTGTTTATAACCGAACCAGTATAAAATTCTTGGTGTCATTTACTTTCAGCACTGTTTATCCTTTTTGATCATGCTTGTAAAAATAGTAAACGGATTTCCAAAATTACAAAACTTTCAGAAAACATAGCCACATGTTTTAAGGTTCTTTTGGCACAAGTTTTAACCCTTTTGGACAAGTATAAGTCCCTCAAACATCCAAAGTTCTGAGACTAGTGTAGTCTGATTTTCAGGCTTACAAAGGTTGAGACTTTGATCATATTTGACTAACTTTCCAAAAGAATTTTTCAAAACTGTTTCAAACCATTTAAATATAACTTATAAGGGGTTATTGGTCAAAATTTCAGAGCATTTGGAGGTACGTACAAATAGAAATTAATTTTTCAAATCAGTCTACCGTTTCTGGCAGATTCGCGCAATCTGACCACCAACGATTTTTGAAGGGGTTAAAGGTTGCATTTAAATATGAAATTTTTAGGAGACGCTCATAACATCTGAGGATAATTTCTCTCGAAATTTCAGAATTTTTGAAGACCTACAATCTAGTTTTAAAAACGTTTTAAAACCAGTCCTGAAAACAGAAACTATTTTCAGAAGTTGAGTTCTTGAGTCAAAACTATTTTAAAAACCACATTGTCCGCACCAACTATTCAACCCCCCCTTTCTAGTGGTGCCTTGCAGATCCTACAAGTGGTATCAGAGCGCAGGAACACTCACTGCAAAGGATCCAACGATCTCAGTGAGATGGCAACCACAAATCTCAAAACCGAACAAGAAGGTATGTCAAGCCAAAGGCCTCCTCTCTTTGACGGTGAGTCTTTCATTCAATGGAAATTAAGAATGAAGCTTTTTCTTATGGCAATCGATATTGATCTTTGGTCGATTATAGAAGATGGTCCTTTTGTTCCATCAAAATTATCTACTGTAGATGGAGTCACACTAGAAGTCGTTAAACCTAGACAAGAATATACAAGTGAGGATAAAAAGAGACTAAGCATGACAGCTAGGGCTATGCAGTTACTTTTAAATGGATTAAGTAAGAGTGAGTCTAGTTATGTTTCAAATTATTCTAGTGCACAAGAAATGTGGAGAATACTCGAAATGAAACACGAAGACACTAGTCAAGTAAAAGAGTCAAAGATAAATATGCTTATGTCCACACTCGAGTCGTTTAAATTATTGCCCAATGAATCTATCGTTGATATGGATCTTCGCTTGACTAACATCTACAATTCTCTTGAGTCTCTTGGCAAAGCATTTACCATGCAGGAAAAGGTACAAAAAGTCTTGCGAAGCCTTCCATCCGAGTGGGACCCTAAAGTAACTGCAATAGAAGAAAGCAAAGAAACCAAGTCAATTAAGATGGAAGAATTAATTGGATCATTTAAAGTCTATGAGAACAAACTCACCATAAGGAAATCGGAATCATCAAAACAAGGTAAAGCTATTGATTTTAAATCAAATGAATACGTCTCTACTTCTTCCGATCATGTAGATGATAGTGATTCTGAATCGGATAACGGTGACTTAATTCTATTGGCTAAAGGTTTAAGAAAATTCATGAGAAAGTCATTTAGAAACAAAAACAAGGCTACTAAAAGAAATAAGAACAAGACAAATGACAAAGATGTTAAATGTTATGAATGCGGCAAACTTGGACATCTATCATATGACTGCCCTAATAAGGAAAAGCAAACAAATAAATATACTGACAAGGAACGGAGCAAGAATAGACTCATCTCAGAACCTAAGCAAAGGAAACAAGCTTTCAGAGCCTCCACTTGGAGTGATACATCGGATTCCGAGACTGAAACCGAAGAGGAGACTGCACAAGTATGCTTTGTGTCCAAAGCATCAAACGAGGTATCATCTGACTCTGATTCTGACTCTGAGCCTTCTTATGATGATCGTTTTAGTCAGTACTTAGAACTGCATAAATTCACTAAGACTCTCGCTAAAGAAAAGAAGCAATTAATTGAAGACAAGAAGATGTTAGAATCTTCTAACAAAAATCTTGTCGCTCAATTAAACAATTCTAAAGAAGAGTCATCATGCATCATTAATGCATTAAAGACAGAGATTTCATCATTGACCACGCAAAATAATGAAATAAAATCCGAGATTTCAAGTTTGAAATCAAGGAATACAGACTTAGAGAAAATGATGAAACAGTTTGATACAAGATCTAACATGCTACGTCGTATTATCTTATCATAAAAGCATGACAGTGATAAAACGGGTTTAGGATACATTGAAACAAATGAAGTATCCATTAAACCAACCAAGTTTGTAGTGTCTAAGAAAGTAGGCACCCCAAAACAAAAAATGGCGTCTAAGATGACGCAAAGACCCTCTCTCCCCACCTCACGCCCCACTTCTTCCTCATATCATGCGAAATACAATTTTGTGCCATATAGATATGAGAAGAAACAAGTAATGCATACACGTCATCCATTTCATTCATCTAGATCACGCACTACGCACACAAACACAAGGACATATCAAAAACGTCCTACATATAATGAGTACAAAGGAGTTCTTGGCCAAAGGCCCAAAGTGCATTCACCACATGTTTACTACATTGCACCTTCATCTATATTCTTGCCATTTGCTAGACCGAGAAGGATCACCCAAGTATGGGTACCGAAAGGTACTTTTACTAAAAGGTGAATAACTAACTCGTAAGGACCCAAAATTAAAAGGGTATCTAAATCATTTTTGCACATTGCAGGGAGCCCGCACATCAAAAGATACATCTATAAAGTGGTTCCTTGACAATGGTTGCTCGAGACACATGACGGGTGACCCGAGCATGTTCACGAAATTAAAGAAGGTCACAAAAGGAAGATCAGTGACCTTTGGAGACAACAACGAAGGCAAGATCATCGGAAAAGGTACAATTGGTAACCCAAGCACTCTTCAAATCTCCAACATCTTTTTGGTAAGCAACTTATCTTATAATCTTCTTAGCATTTCGCAATTTATAGACAATGACTTTGATGTATGTTTCACTCACCCTTATTGCAATATAATAAATAAAAATGGAGAAACCATTTTAAAAGGAAAACAAGAAGGAAACATCTTTACGCTTTCTATGGATGATATGTTAGATGCTAAAGTTAAGTGTTTCATGTCAAACGAACCCAACGTAAATTTGTGGCATAGACGTTTAGGACACATTGGCATTTCTAAACTAGAAAAACTCCAACGAAAGAACCTAATACGAGGATTGCCTATGCTTGATTTAGACAACTTTCAGTTGTGTGAATCTTGCATAAAAGGCAAACAAACACGCGAGTCACTTAAACCTAAGAATGAAATAAGCACGACTAGAGTCTTAGAACTATTACACATTGATTTGTTTGGTCCTAGTCGCACTACAAGCCTTGGTGGGCGACATTATGCTTGTGTGATTGTTGATGATTTTTCTCGTTATACTTGGACTTTGTTTCTTGCACAGAAGGATGATAGTGCCATTGAGATTGCGAAATTAATAAAACAACTTGAAAATCAATACGGTGTCAATGTGAAAAAGATAAGAAGCAATAGAGGCGGTGAATTTAAGAATAAGGATATGATTTCATTTTGTGAAGAAAAAGGAATTAAGCACGAGTTTTCGCCACCTAGAACTCCACAATTAAATGGAGTAGTAGAAAGAAAGAATAGGACATTACAAGAAATTGCTAGAACGATGTTGTGCGAAAATAAATTGGCTAGATTTTTGTGGTCGGAAGCCGTAAATTGTGCATGCTACATAGTGAATCGCTTATCCATTAGAAAGAAAATAAATAAGACGCCTTATGTGTTACGACCCGAGATTCCGGGCTAGTGGAAATGATGAAAATAGAACACAAATGCGATGTTGATGAAATTTCAGTGGAATTTAAATTTTATTTAGAATTAATGAAGACGTCAATATTAAATATCGGGGATAGAAACACTCGGAAAAATAACTGTAAGATAAATTAACGGATATAACGAGACTGGATGAGACTATCTAATGACTGTATCGGACATACAAAGTATTTAAATAAATTAGTCGGTAGCAACATAAGTCGATAAATATAAATCAAACCAAATAAAAATACCCGATACGATAACTTCAATACACACTTTTATCACATTTTATTCCGCTTTACAAGACATATCAATAAAGGACAAATCCCTTCCCTCTTCCCTACCCCATGGCCGCCCCCTCCCCATCTAAAGTCTTACAACCTTTTTTCTTTTGTCCCCTTCACATGCTACTACTCTATTTTCAAGAAATACCCTACATTCTTTATATTTTCTTTTCCATTTCCCCCACTTTAACAAAGAAAGTTTATTCTTCTTCCCCACCATACTACTTTCGGCTACATACCCAAAAGAAGGAAGACAAATTATATTTTATCCCATTATTTATTCCACTTGCTTTCATTCTCTCACTTTCTCTACACCACTTCAATTCTTCCTCACTTCCCTCTTTCCTCTTCATCCATTCAACCGAAAATTTCAAGGAGAGAACCTTTCTCTCTCACCTTCTATTATTATCTCCATTGCACTACATCTTCTATCTTCAACTCCTCCATTCTACCTCCATTTTCGGCCGTACTTACAAGAAGCAAGAAGATGATTTCTTATTCATCTCAAACCACATAACAACTCCTACACCAAGTTTTAAACAACACTCCATCAACTAAGAAAGATTCAAGAAGGTTGTAGCATGTAGAATCAAAAGCAGGTAAGGTAAGAATTTTATGAAGTTTAAGTTTGATTCTTCCATATAATTAGTTTCATAAGTTGTACACTAACTCTCCTTTTTGGGCATCATAACCGTATACACTAAGGAGAAGGAGGAGAAATGTGTTCTTCAAATCCAAGTGAAGGAATCACCATCTAAAAGTAAGAAAGTAAATCAAGGCAAGTATTCTTCCTAGATCCTACATGGTTTTACAAATACTAAGTATTTATGTTCATATCAAAGTTGGATCATCATGTAGTATGTTCAAGATTTCTTCTCAAGAAAGTATAGATCTATGTTTAAAAGAAATATACAATGAGGTACATTTGATCCATTCAAACATGGTTATGTTAAAGTATGTATATTATAAAATATATATGTTGATATATAAATATATATGTATAAGTGTATAGATCTATATATATATATACACGGATTTATATATATAAATATGTATATATACATATTTATAGATGTGTAGATGCATATATATAAACACATGGTTTTGTATAAAAGTGTATATATATACAGTTTTTGATATATATATGTATGTATAGATGTATAGATCTATGTATATGGATATATATATATACACAGTTTTACATATATATATATATATATATATATATATATATATATATATATATATATATATATAATACGGATAATGGCGCAGGGGCTCCGACGATATCGGCGGCTTTAGCCGCCGCCGCTGCTATATTCGCTTTCACCGCCACCGCAATTGCACTGCCACCCGCTGCCGAACCGGATTCCATCGCACCACATACCATCGCATTCGCTCTCTTCCTCGTCACCTGCATTCACGATAGCAATGGCTTCGACTCCAACTTTTGCGGCTGTGGTTTCCGGAACCACGGCGACACCCACGGTGACTATCTCTCCCAAAACAGTCTCCAGGCATAAAGGTATTCCATTGGTTTCGTTTTTAGATTCTGAGATTGATGCCCTAGCTGCGCCATACAAATATTGTTTGGTTGGTACGTTTTGGTATGGAAGACCACCATTGAAGGTGATTCGTGAGGTCTTTGAAAAAATAGGCTTTCACAATGATCTGCGCATCACGCTTATAGATCAAACGCATATCCTTTTGAATTTTCGCCATGAAACTGATTATCTCAGATGCTTCTACCGTCGATCATGGCTTATTTCTGGTCGTCATATGCGTATAACTAAATGGACAGTGGATTTTGATCCGACTGCGGACGTCCCCATTGTACCGGTCTGGGTAGCATTACCAGGTTTACCGGTGCACTTGCATTGCCGAGAAGCTCTCTTTGAAATAGTGAAGCCGATAGGTTCGCCACTGAAACTTGATGCCGCCACCTCTGCTGCACTGAGGCCTTCTGTCGCCAGAATTTGTGTTGAGGTTGATGTTTCACAGGATCTGCCCCAAAAAATTTATTTGCAGTCAAAACAAAGATTTATATTGCAAACGGTGATCTATGAGGATTTGCCAAAATACTGCACTGCATGTCATAGATTAGGGCATGATCATGCGTCATGCGACCCTAAACAACCCTCGGTGTCCACGATTCCACCACCGCCACCACCTCCCCCATCACGGCCGCTCAAGCAGAGATGGACACCTGTAAAGCATAAGCCGGATGCTATCCCTTCAACAAATTCCTTGCAGCCGAATGTTATGCCTTCAATGCCGCTGGCTTCTGCGGCGGAGGATACTCAAGTTGCTCCTGCTCCTGGTATACTACATACGGCCGGTATGCTCAATACGGAGGAGCCACTTCTGGATCACTCCATCGATCCAGCTACTCAAGTTGATCCACACGTGGCAGATGATCCCCAGACTCATGACACCTATTGTGATGCCCCGGATCATCATTTACCAGAGGATATCACCCATACGGATCTTGGACATTCTTCAGACACGGAACTGCCAGATGAGGGTATGGAGGCAGCGCAGCTTACAGTTCCTACGGAGGTTTCTCATCGCATTCAACGCCTAGACTCATCACCAGCGGATGATATACTGATCTGACGTCTGAATGATAATCCCGAGGAGGCACCGTTCGTGCCTGTTGTACCACGTCGGAAACGCCGCATGAAAAAGGACCTTCCTCCGTTGCCCCCATCTACTGTTCTCACACGTAGTGCTTCTCACGTTTTGCAGGGAAGTGTCTCAAACCTTACTCAATGAATATATTAATTTGGAATGTTCGAGGCATGCGCACGTCTTTGCCTCGTTTGCAACAGTTGATTAGAGAAAATAGTATTCATTTACTTGCATTGATTGAACCTAAACATACTCCATCACAAATCCAGCGGTTTTGTTTAACACTAGGTTACTCACAATGTTATGCTTCACAATCGGAACATATATGGTTTTTCTGGAAGGATAATGAATTTCGTTTGATGGCTACGCAGGATCAACATCAAGTGTTACATTTGACTCTTTCTTCAAACTCACTGCAGCAACAGTTTGTGTTGTCTCTTGTGTACGCCAAGCATACAGCTTCTCAGCGTCGAAGTCTATGGCGTGAGTTATGTCATTTTTCTGAAGGATTACAGCTACCATGGTTGCTTGGGGGGGATTTCAATACCTTCCGTGCAATTGAGGACCATCAGGGTCGCTCCACGCCATCTCTATCCGCGATGCAGGACTTCAATGATTGTATTGAAACATGCTCTCTTATGTCTCCACCGTATCATGGTACGCGTTTTACTTGGGCGGAGGGACGTGGCCTTGGGCGAGTTCGCAGAAGGCTAGATTGGCTCTTTATTAATTCACGGATGCAAGATCTGTTTGATGCGCTACGACTTACACATTTACCACGAGTGACATCAGATCATACTCCACTTTTCATTCACTGCCAGCAAAGCACCCAACGAATTCTTCGGTCTTTCCGGTTCTTGGATGCGTGGCTACATCATCCGGATTTTCATGCATATATGCGACAGGCATGGTTATCGTATCCAACCACTGGTGGCATGAGGGGTTTCTATGCCAAGTTGTTTGCCCTAAAGAGGGATATTCATCATTGGAACAAACATATATTCGGTAATATCTTTAGCAAATTGCAGCATGCAGAGGATACTCTTACAGCCGCAGAAAGTCATTGGGACGACACGTCATCAGAGGAGGCACGTGAGGCCTATTATCAGGCCAAGGCTCAGTATTTGCTCGCTTCAAATTATGAATTACAATACTGGAAACAAAAGGCTCGTGTTAAATGGTTACAAGAAGGGGATGCAAACACTCGATATTTTCACTCTCTGGTTAAAGGTAAGCGCTCACAGCTTTGCATTCGACAGCTGAAAAATGAACAGGGTGACATCATCACACAACCGGATGATATAATGATGGCTGCGGTGGATTACTATAAGGGACTTTTTGCTCACGTGCAAACCTCTAATTATGAGGATATATTATCCCATATCCCGACTCTTATCACAAATGAGGATAATCACATGCTAACACAATTGCCGACGGAGTTAGAGGTTAAACAAGCTGTATGGAGCTTGGATCCGCAGAGTGCCGCAGGGCCGGATGGCTTTCATGGTAATTTTTATCGATCGTGCTGGTCCATAATCCATTTAGATGTGTTAAAAGCGGTGCAAGAGTTTTTCATAGGGGTGCCCCAGCCGCCGAGCATGGCGAGTGCACTATTGACTCTTATACCGAAGTCACAGTCACCGCAGACGTTCAGTGATTTTCGACCTATTTGTCTTACAAATTTTATTAGTAAAGTTTGCACTCGGGTTATTGCATCAAGACTGAATCGGCTATTACCCACTCTAATATCACCAGAACAGACAGGATTTCTTGCGGGTCAAGATATTTCGACTCAGGTGCTTTTGGCTCGGGAAATGATTCATCAGCTGGACAGGGGTGGGCCACAGGTATGTCTGAAATTAGACATGATGAAGGCTTTTGATCGGGTAAGTTGGGAGTATCTTCGCTTACTCCTACACAAGTTTGGTTTCTCTGATTTCTTTATTCGGATTATCCTCAATCATCTAAGAGCAACGAAAATGTCGGTAATAATCAATGGTCAACCTTCACCATACTTTCGGCCATTCAGGGGAGTAAAACAGGGAGATCCACTATCGCCATTGCTATTTATTTTGTCATCTGAGGGATTTAGCAGGGGGCTGAAAGCTCTGGTGGAAACGGGCAGCATCCAGACCTTTCGGTTGGGCAGAATTCCGTTCACTATTTCGCACTTGGCATATGCAGATGATTTGCTCATTTTCCTTCGTGCTACACAGAGAAATTTACGGTGCTTCCATGCATTTCTCACTACTTATGAATTGGCTTCAGGTCAGAAAGTAAATTTTCAAAAAAGTAATTTCATACCATCCTCTGCTATCACGAGCCGGCAATGTCATACGATCAAAGATACTCTTGGCATGAGATTAGCCGCTCTACCGTTTCGCTACCTCGGATCCTATCTGCATAAGGGAATTCCACGGGCTTCGCATTTTTCGTCACTCCTACAGCACGTGGATGGTCGATTAAACGGCTGGCATTCTCGCCTCCTATCTATGGCAGGGAGACTAGTTCTGATACGCTCGGTCCTGGCAGCGCTACCTTTACATATATTAGCGGCAGGTGGTATGCCTCAATCCATCATTCGAGTACTTGATAGAAAGATGGCAGCATTTTTTTGGGGAGAAAGACATCATTGGGTTGCATGGAGAGACATTTCTATTCCAGTAGAAGAAGGTGGCTTGGGAATTCGCAACCTTCGTGACCTGCAACAGGCATATCAATGCCAAATTTGGTGGAAATATCAGTGCCATGACACTTTATGGAGTAGGTATATGCATCAAAAATATGGGAGACGGAATGACTATATTCCAAGACTTACAGATTCCCCGGTTTGGAAAGCTATCTGTCGCATTCATCCCATATGTCTACCGAATTCCAGTGGACTGGGCACGTTTCTATCATGGACGTCTACGCCTTCGGGAGAATTCTCGCTAAAATCAGCATACATGATTTGTCGGATTTCGCGGCCTACATTAATGTCGGCTAGGTTTATTTGGAGTAAGTATCACTCGCCTTCCATTCAGATATTTTTGTGGCGTATGTTTCATTCAGCCCTCCCACTCGAAGACTATATCGGCAGATACACCACGACGCGCCCAACCCAATGTCCTTTTTGTAAAACACATTCAGCTACAGTCGACCATTTGCTCATCTCATGCTCGCGCATCCGTTTTCTATGGAGTTTTTTTGCCGCGGAGCTTAATGGCGTACATCCGTCAACACTATCGCTTAGACAATATATCATGGCATGGTGGTATCGATCCACTCTCACATCTCTCCTAGGCGTCTTGAGGATAATAATTCCTTGGATAATATTATATAATATTTGGCGTCATTATGCGCAGCTAACTTATGGTGACATCACCCGCTTCTCTACATCCGCAATTCGTAATTCTATTCATTTCGACATTCACACGTGGATACTGAAGATACAAGGAACCAAACTAGCTGCACTTCCATTTACTCCTATACCCTGGCTACCTCAGATTCGGCCCCCTATACTTCGCATTATGCGCTGGCAAACCCCTCCCTCTGGCAGGCTCAAACTAAATGTGGATGCAGCTGTGGGACAGCACTACGCGGCAGGCGGTGGAATCCTCCGCGATCATAATGGTTCATGCATCCAGGCTCTTTCATTTCGGCTACCTAGTTGTACCCCTCTGCAGGCTGAGATACAGGCCACCCTGTTTAGCCTGCTGTATTTCCTCCCATCTTACCGTTCGATAATTGTAGAATCAGACTGTGCTCAAATGCTTACAAGCCTAAGCAAGCCGAGTCGTCCAACAGGACATTATCAGCTCCGCCTACTACATGATCTCATTCGTCAGCATCGGCTTGAATTAGTCCATACATATCGTGAGACAAATATGCCGGCACACTATCTAGCGCAACACGCAATGTTGCAGCCTCTAACGGGGGAGTACAACAACTCTACTCTTCCACCCCTGGTTCAGGCTTCAGTGGCACTGGATCTTTCCTCGGTGGCTTTACGCGCAGCATGACCTTCACATCTATAATATGAGTTGGTTTTGTTGGAGATATTCTGCCCGTGTACTAAGCGACACGGGCAGGACCGATCCGCCGCTTCATGACTGTACACAATTTCCAAGTCTTCCATATGGATTGGCTATGTCAACTTCTCCCTGCCTGTACTCTGATCAGTACAGGCAGCCTCGGTACGTTTTCTTTTCTCAGGCATTCAGATTATTCTGTTAGACTATTCAGCCAGCTGACATTGAGCTATGCTTTGCATTGGTTATCGGTTGTGAGCATTGGAGGGGCCGTTGAGGACATTTGCTGCAATCTTCTATTGCCCAAGACACAGGCGCCAGCTTACCGTTTCTCCCTGGTCGGACGCATGGTTTGGCTTTACACATGTAGTTCTGCCGGCACTTCCTCATGTGCCGGCAGTACAGGTTGTATCTATGGCCACACTTCTCACGCTTTTCATTGGTTTGTATTGATTATAATCTTACGCTCTCTTTCTCCTGCGGTATTGATGAGGCAATGGATAGCACACACTCCCAGAGTCCCGTCAGAATACAATGTCTGTCTATGGATGAGGTTTATGCATAAAAGGGTTGGTATCACTGTCGCCCCTTCTCCGGTTGGCTTACATACTGTCGACATACTCTCTGTCACCAAACGTCATTCAAGCAAAGTGGTCCTTCAGTCGGCTTTCTTTTATTACTGGATTCAAGCAGAATTTTTCTCTTGTAACTTTACATTCAATAGTGTCTATCACCATTCCAGATATATAAATATGTACGCTTTTTCCTTCGCCGGGGTTTTATCCACAAGGGTGGTTTTACCCGGCAAGGTTTTAATGCGGCATATCATATATATTCTGGATGCTGATAATCAAATAATTTGTATTTGCGTTATGCTTTGATGTAATATGGTTTTCCTCCGCCATAAGTGAGGGTTTTATTTAATAAAAGCAGTTTTCTCAAAAAAAAAAAAAAATATATATATATATATATTTATATCACTGTTTTTAGATATATAATTATAGATATTTATATATATACGGTTTTATACATGTATATATATATATTTCACTGTTTTTAGGTATATATACATAAATATATATATACGGTTTTACATTTATATATATACATATATATCTCACTGTTTTTATAAATATATATATATAGATATATATATATATACAGTTTCACATATGTATATATATAGTTCACTGCTTTTAAGTGTGTGTGTGTGTGTGTATATATATACAAAATATATTTCTCGGCCTTAAGGCCATTTCAAGGTTAAAATATGATTTTATATGTTTTATGTGTATATATGTGTAATATATATTTTAAAGAGAGAAAATGAATAAGTATTTGTATATTATGTTTTATGTATTATGTACATATGTATTATATATATATATATATATATTTCGGTTTTATGTTCTATTGGTGATTATGAATAATTTTTATATGTATTATGTACACATAAGTATACTATATATGTTAAATATGAATAATGGTATTTTGCATATCATATATACTTATATATGTAGAGTATATAAATTGTTATAAGCATATATATATATATATATATATATATATATATATATATATATATATTCAGCCATTAAGTAATTTTTGGCTTAATTGACTTTAATTTTATGAATAGTATATTTCAATAGTTAAGATATAATATGTGATGAAATATAAGTAAATTTGAATGTATATAATATATTATAAGACAAATATATATAAACGTATATATAAATGATTTAATTTCGGCTCTTAGGCCTTTTATGAGAAAAATAACCTTATTATGTAGTACACATATGTATATATGTATAATATAAATGTTAAGATATGAAAAATAATAAGTTTTGGATATTACATACTATATAGTAAAAGAATTTTTATAAATGTATACATGGTATACATATTTCGGCCATTAGGCTTTATATAATGAAAGGACTTTATTAAAATGTGTACTTATGAGTGTATATTATATGTGTTATATATGTTAAGGTATAAAATGAATAAGTGTTGGATATTATATAGAATATCATAAGATAATTAAGTATGTATATATATGTGTGTGTTTACTTACGTTCGTCTTTTAGGCCTAATATCATAAATGATTTTATTTCATGTTAATTGTATTCTATGTGTTAGATATGAATATGTGTAAGTTAAGATATAAGTTATGAAATCCTTAGATGATATGTTGACGGAAATAGGAAGTTTATGCCCTAAGTACTTAAGTTATGATTTATGAAGTCTATGTGTGGACTTGATATTATGGAAGGAGGATTATGGTATTTCTTTAAGTTATGATAATTAGACTGTAAGTATGTAAGTGATGTTACTAGTGGTAGTATGATAAGATACCCTTATTTGACCGAGTCTCACGTTGCATGAAAACAAGATTTTCAAAGTTATGTTGTCACATCTCATGTTTTGAAAATTCATATGCATGTGAATAATAAACGCGAGACGATTGATTCCATCGACACACGATATGTTATGTTATGTTCATGATTACGATCATGTTATGTTCGCCAGTGTGACATTGGTACCGGGGTGGTAGATGTCAGGGGCATATGATTACGTATGTGGCTGAGTGTAACACCGGGTCTGGGACACGGGATCTCTGTCATAGCGCGTCACCGTTGGTACATGTACATATGTTATGATGTTTATGTCGTACATGTATTATATGGGGAATCAATCGGTATGTCGTGTGTTATTATTCTTATGAAAAGTGGTATAGCCAATGATGAAAATGTTATGTCTTCATGTTATGAAAATGTCATGTTATGCAAGTTATGAATATGTCATTTTACGCAAGTTATGAAAATCACGTCAAGTTATGAAATGTCATGTTTATGGAAAGTCATGTTACGAAAAGTCATTTTATGAAAAGTCATGTTTTATGCATCACGTCATGACCATGTTACCTTAGAGTTATGATTAAGAATTCTTTTAAGTATATGACAGCACTACAGTGGACAATGTAGTGTTAAGTATGAAAATGTAGTACATGTAAGGTAGGCAAAGATGGTATAAGTATGCATTAGGAGTTAAGTATGGATGTAGTATGATGTTATGGATTAAGTAGAATGAGACGTTGTTATGATATGTATGCTTTGAAATCTTCTTTATTTATGTGCTTCCAGTTTACAGCAGTTTATTGATATGATATGATTCTTTACTTGTTAGAAAGGAGACGTGCTTATTATACTCAAAATGTATGGCTATTATGATTTGTTACCCCGTCTCCCCATGTATGATCCACATGTCGTATCTGGCAAGACTACTTGCTGAGCGATTAAAAGTCGGTGGCTATCGCTCATACTTGCCTCATTTATAACTTTTCAGATAACAGGTATCACTATACAGGCTCGTTGAAGATATGCTAGATAGACCATTGATAACGAAGAGCATACTGAGAGATTACTTCGAAGGCATTAAGTTTCGGATTATGATATACGATAGAAGATTTCGGTATTCTGTATATGATGATTTGTACAGTTTATGATGTAGTACATTGCATGTCGATTATGATTTGTTTATATTATGATGCTTCTGCTGATTGATTCATTATTCATGTCGACATGTACATGTATAGTATCGACGCCTTGTACTTTATGGAGTAGAGTACGACGGGTGCACTGAGCCGGAACCCTGGTTTCGGACGGGGCGCTCCAATTGGTATCAGAGCAGTGGCTCTAGATCCACTGCCGACACATGAGATAAACAACGACATGTATTAGGTTATGATAGTAGAACCTAAGTTAAGATTTTATAGTCTAAGAAGAAGATTTTAGAATGAGAGCAATAACCTTAGAATAGTTCCCTTAGAATGGTTTAGCGAAAATGTCCGGAATGATCCTGTATCTTTAAAATTAAGTAAGTTAATCTAGAGTCGTAATAATTAGACTATTTTCATTAGGATATGCATCACAAAAAAAAAACTCCACATCTACCGCGGGCACACAAGTAAAAAAAACGACATGAACTTAAGAAGTGATCTTAGAGTTTAAGAGATGATCATAGAAGTAAGAAAGAATCTTAGCCAAGGATGGAGTAAGTTCAATACCGTAGGCATGAATAAGTAGAATTTGAATTGATATAAGATTTATTCAGATAAGAATTAGTGACTAAAGTCGGTAAGTATAAAGGTTACTATAATGAGTAGGGATATGAGGTTATAAAATACTTAGGCGGATCAATAGGAGATATACGAAAACAATAAACTGTGAAACTTTATAAGTCAGGAAATACTAAGTTGAATTATAGATAATTAAGAAATAAAGCTAGAACTTAAGTGTAAATCCTTGAGCGTAACATCGATGCAACCCTAAGTTTCGAGGACGAAACTTTTTATAAGGGGGGAAGAGTGTTACGACCCGAGATTCCGGGCTAGTGGAAATGATGAAAATAGCACACAAATGCGATGTTGATGAAATTTCGGTGGAATTTAAATTTTATTTAGAATTAATGAAGACGTCGATATTAAATATCGGGGTTAGAAACACTCGGAAAAATAACCGTAAGATAAGTTAATGGATATAACGAGACTGGATGAGACTATCTAATGACTGTATCGGACATACAAAGTATTTAAATAAATTAGTCGGTAGCAACATAAGTCGATAAATATAAATCAAACTAAATAAAAATACCCGATACGATAACTTCAATACACACTTTTATCACATTTTATTCCTCTTTACAAGACATATCAATAAAGGACAAATTCCTTCCCTCTTCCCTACCCCATGGCCGCCCCCTCCCCATCTAAAGTCTTACAACCCTTTTTCTTTTGTCTCCTTCACATGCTACTACTCTATTTTCAAGAAATACCCCACATTCTTTATATTTTCTTTTCCATTTCCCCCACTTTAACAAAGAAAGTTTATTCTTCTTCCCCACCATACTACTTTCGGCTACATACCCAAAAGAAGGAAGACAAATTATATTTTATCCCATTATTTATTCCACTTGCTTTCATTCTCTCACTTTCTCTACACCACTTCAATTATTCCTCACTTCCCTCTTTCCTCTTCATCCATTCAACCGAAAATTTCAAGGAGAGAACCTTTCTCTCTCACCTTCTATTATTATCTCCATTGCACTACATCTTCTATCTTCAACTCCTCCATTCTACCTCCATTTTCGGCCATACTTACAAGAAGCAAGAAGATGATTTATTATTAATCTCAAACCACATAACAACTCCTACACCAAGTTTTAAACAACACCCCATCAACTAAGAAAGATTCAAGAAGGTTGTAGCATGTAGAATCAAAAGCAAGTAAGGTAATAATTTTATGAAGTTTAAGTTTGATTCTTCCATATAATTAGTTTCATAAGTTGTACACTAACTCTCCTTTTTGGGCATCATAACCGTATACACCAAGGAGAAGGAGGAGAAATGTGTTCTTCAAATCCAAGTGAAGGAATCACCATCTAAGAGTAAGAAAGTAAATCAAGGCAAGTATTCTTCCTAGATCCTACATGGTTTTACAAATACTAAGTATTTATGTTCATATCAAAGTTGGATCATCATGTAGTATGTTCAAGATTTCTTCTCAAGAAAGTATAGATCTATGTTTAAAAGAAATATACAATGAGGTACATTTGATCCTTTCAAACATGGTTTTTTTTTTATATAAGAGATATTTTATTACGGAAAAACCTCACTTGTGGCGGAGGAAAACCATATTACAAAAGTCTGCGAATGCAAATGAATAAATTAACGAACTAATAATATCATATCTCCAGTCGTATATGGATCGCTTTGCCGTCTCTTCCGATACATCTGCACCATCGAGCAGCATTATTTGAAGTGGTCAGGCTGATTGGAACTCCTTTGAAGTTAGATGTTGCAACTGCGGAAGGACTCCGACCGTCAGTTGTCCGTGTCTGTGTTGAGGTTGACGTCTCTCAAGATTTGCTGCAGAAAATATATTTATAGGCTAAAGGTAGGACGATCTTACAGTCGATAGTTTATGAAGACCTTCCTTTGTTCTGCACAACATGCCGGCGGTTGGGTCATGCTCCAGGTGCCTGCCCTCCAAAAGATAGCAACAATGTCCCTCCTCCTCCACCGCCTCCCCCGCCTCCGCCTCCTCCGCTACGGACACACTCCACACGGCAGCGCTGGACTCCAGTCAAGAAGATGTCAGCAGCGCCTACTCAGCCAAACCCGTCTGTAACAGTGGAGCATGATGATCAAATCCTACAAACAACTGTCGAAGATATCCATCCTTCGGATACAGCGGCCCTCCCTCGTGCTACCACTGCCCACTCTGAAGAGGAATTTTGTGATGCTGCGTATCAGCACTTACCCATGGAACCAACCCCCGTAGAAACGGGTCACTCGTCCGACACGGATTTGCCCATGGATGATCATGTTGAAGATATTCCTAATGTCTCAGAGGACGTTGCACGTCAAATGCAGTTCATACCACCTTCGCCTGATGAGGAGGTCTTGCTATCACGTTTGACAGAAAATGAGGCCGAGACTGAGTTCATCCCAATAGTTTCACGACGCAAGCGCAGGGCACGTAAAGATTTGTCTCCTCTTCCACCTTCCACGATCTTAACACGTAGTGCATCACACATCGTCCAGGGAAGTACCTCCTCTCTCTCTCAATGAATGCCCTCGTTTGGAACATCCGAGGCATGCGTGCCTCGTTGCCTAGATTAAAACAAATGATTTTTGAGCATCGTTTACACTTGATTGCTTTACTAGAACCCAAACATACTCTTTTACGTATACGTAGATTTATGTTGCAGCTTGGTTTTACAAATTCTTATGCTTCACAATCGGATCGTATTTGGTTTTTCTGGCGTGATGCTGGGTTTCATTTACTTGCTACTCAGGATCGGGAACAGGTGGTACATTTTACTCTCCAGTCCATTTCTATGCAATGGACGTTTGTACTTTCGGTGGTATATGCAAAACATACGCCCATACAGCGACGCCCACTTTGGCAGTCATTGTGTGACTTTGCTGTTTCGTGTCATTTGCCCTGGATGGTTGGTGGTAATTTTAATACTTTTCGAACAATAGAGGATCATAGCGGTCGGTCCTCTCCATCTTTAGCCGCATTACAAGACTTTAATGACTGTATAGAATTGTGCTCCCTCATGGCACCTCCGCACCAAGGCTCTAGATTTACTTGGGCAGATGGGAGAGGTCTTGGCCGTATACGACGCAGATTAGATTGGCTTTTTATCAATTCTGCTTTTCAGGATGGTTTTGCGGAGCTGCAGTTATCGCACCTGCCGAGGGTTGCCTCCGACCATATGCCATTGCTATTTTTGTGTCGTCAGAGTGTGGCAAATAGCAAACGCTCATTCCGCTTTTTGGACGCCTGGCTACATCATTCAGACTTTCACTCTTATATGCAGCAGGCATGGTTATCATATCCTACGACTGGCGGCATGTCTGAATTCTATAAAAAATTGTTCTCATTCAAAAAGGATATTCAACGGTGGAATAAAGACATCTTTGGCAACATTTTCAACAATCTGAACCAAGCGGAGACTCAACTAAATCATGCAGAGGCAACCCTGGATGCACAACCAACTAAAGAAACCAGAGCCGAATACCATAGATCCAAGGCCGAGTATTTAAGAGCGTCCACATCTGAATTACACTTCTGGAAGCAAAAAGCTCGACTTAAATGGCTTAAAGAAGGTGATGCAAATACAAAGTACTTTCATTCTATTGTTAAAGGGAAGCGGGCACACCTGCGCATTCAAACCATTCGCAATGCGGAGGGCCATCTTTTAACAGATCCGAGTGACATTATGGCAGCAGCGGTCTCTTTTTATACTGAGTTGTTTGCGCTGGTACCAACACAGAATCACTCTGCTATACTTTCGCACATCCCTCGGCTGCTAACAGAAGAAGACAATATTTTGTTGACGCGACTTCTTACTGAGGTCGAAGTTAAGGAGGCAGTGTGGCATTTGGACCCTCACAGTGTAGCTGGCCCGGATGGGTGGTATGTTTTATCGTTCATGCTGGTCGGTCATACATTCTGATGTGGTTAAGGCTGTGCAGGAATTTTTTCTTGGTATTCCACAGCCACCTGTTATGGCTAGTGCATTAATTACTCTGATACCCAAGATGCAATCTCCGCAGACTTTCAATGATTTTCGACCTATTTGTCTGACAAACTTTCTGAGTAAAGTTTGTACCCGCATTATAGCTACACGCTTGGGGTTGCTTCTTCCAAAGTTAATTTCTCCAGAACAAATAGGTTTCCTGCCGGGTTATGACATTTCAACCCAAGTTTTATTGGCAAGAGAAATCGTACATATGTTGGATAGTGGTGCGTCACATTTATGCCTGAAATTGGATATGATGAAAGCTTTTGATCGAGTCAGTTGGGATTATCTGGAGCGTCTTTTGCTACAATTTGGTTTCTCAGGATTTTTCTCTCAGATCATCCTCAATCATCTACGCGCCACTACGTTATCAATTTTGATCAATGGAGAGCCTTCACCTACATTTCGTCCACAGAGAGGTGTCAAGTAGGGGGATCCTTTATCACCATTGCTCTTCATTCTGGCATCAGAGGGTTTCAGCAGAGGATTAACATCGTTAGTGGCTGCGGGCCACATACTACCATTTAGGCTTGGCCGTATTCCATTCGCCATATCACATTTAGCTTATGCAGACGATCTCCTTATTTTCCTGCAAGGCACACAGCGTAATATACGCCATTTTAAAACTTTCTTAACGGAATATGTAACTGCTTCTGGTCAGAAGGTTAATTTTCAAAAGAATAGTCTCATTCCATCGGCACGCCTCTCCGCACGACGGGTTCGGAACTTGCAAGAAATACTCAGGATGCGGCTCTCGGCATTACCATTTCGATACTTGGGTTCCTATCTTCACAAGGGTATTAATCGTTCACGGTTTTGCTCTACTTTGTTACAGCATTTTGATGACCGTTTACATGGTTGGCATTCCCGTCTTCTCTCATCAGCGGGTCATTTAGTATTATTGCGTTTAGTACTTTCTGCGCTTCCCCTTCATGTCATGGCTGCAGGAGGATTACCAAAGTCTGTCATTAAAATGATACACAGAAAGATGACCACTTTTTATTGGGGAAATCGACATCATTGGGTTGCATGGTCCAAAATCACTCTGCCTGTTGATGAAGGCGGCTTGGGGCTACGTGATCTCAACGCGCTACAACAGGCATATCACTACAGAATATGGTGGTTATATCAGAAAAAAGACACTTTATGGAGTCGTTATATGCATGCAAAATATGGACGGAGAGGGGATTTTCATCCACGACTACTGGATTCGCCAGTTTGGAAGCTCATCTGTCGCATTCATGATGTATGTATTTCGCACACAGCAGGCGCGGATACACATCTTACATGGAAGCCAACGCCCTCAGGGGAATTCACTCTAAAATCTGCCCGTCTAGACCAACATTGCTCTTAGCTAAGTTCATCTGGTTCGAGCAACATTCGCCATCCATAAAATTATTGCTTTGGCGATTATTCCACGCAGTCCTGCCTTTTGAAGATTACATTGGCATTTATTCTGCGGCACGTCCCACGCAATGCCCCTTTTGCAAGCAACACTCGGCAACGGTTGATCATGTTTTCTTGTATTGTCCACCAATTCGGGTATTATGGACGTTCTTTGCGGCGGAATTGCATGGCATTTACCTCACTTCTCTACCTCTACGCCAATATTTGTTGTCTTGGTGGTACCGCTCATCCTCTTCTTCAATACTTGGGGTTCTTAAAATAGTTGTTCCTGGCATCTTAGTACATAATATATGGCGTTGCTATGCTAGTTTAGTGTATGGGGACCAGTCATCCTTTTCTCTATCGGCACTCCGGGCTACAGTCCATTTTGATATAGATATGTGGGTTCATGCAATTCATGGATCCAAACTAGCCGCAGGGCCTTCCCCTTCGATATCATGGATTCCAAAGGTTCGATCTCCGCGTCTCCAAGTGATCAAATGGCACACTCCTCCATCAGGACGATTTAAACTTAATGTTGACGCGACTGTTGGACGCCAATATGCTGCAGGCGGAGTCATTCTGCGTGACTTTAATGGAGCTTGTGTGCGTGCCTTAGCATTTCGCCTACCTCCGAGTACGCCACTGATGGCTGAAA
This sequence comes from Eustoma russellianum, assembly GCA_036186865.1. Taxonomy (NCBI): domain Eukaryota; kingdom Viridiplantae; phylum Streptophyta; class Magnoliopsida; order Gentianales; family Gentianaceae; genus Eustoma; species Eustoma russellianum. Next base: position 21,913,684 of record AP025054.1, read on the forward strand.
TTCAGGCAGCCCTATTTGGATTGCTCTATTTTCTTCCTTTATATCGGACGCTTATCATAGGGACAGACTGTGCGCAAATGCTGCAGCGCTTACGTCAAAGACAGCCAATCTTTGGCAACTATCATCTCAGACTCCTACATATATTGATTATTCATTATAATTTGGACATCATTCATATATATCGAGAGGCCAATATGCCAGCACATTACCTTGCTCATCACGCAATGACGTCCCCGATCGCATCTTACTTCACTACCTCCAGTCTGCCCCCCATGGTTCGAGCTGCAGTCACTTTGGACCTCACGTCAGCGTCCTTGCGTACGCGGTGATCTCTACGTCTTCCGAATGGATTGGCGCACTTTCATATCCTCTGCCTGTGCTCATGTGAGTGCAGGCAGACTTGGTATGTTGCCTTTGCTCTTTAATTTCTTCGCCATTTGTCTTCTCACTGCTTATGCACACATTATTTTCTCTTTCACATGGATAACAATTTGCGAGGGCTCGATGATTATCATTTCATATGGCGAGTGTCACCCATATAAAGTCTTCCACATTGATTGACGTATGTATGCATTTGCTGCCTATGCTTTTACAAGTGCAGGCAGCCTTGGTGAGATCGACATCTTATCGTTTAGGCGTATTTGTATATATTTTCTACTTATGCTTGACGCACTTTTCTGTATTGCTGCTGCATGGGCGTTCTCACATCTTCAAAATTTTATTGTCGCTGCTTTCCTGGGCTTCTATATGGATTGGCTCACCTCTTATTCCCCTGCATGTGCTTCGGATAGTACAGGCAGACCGGGTATGTGTTACATTCGCTGGGTTGGTTTCATTTTCTTATGCAATCTATACATGTTTCACACATGCTTTTGTTTGCATGCTGCATGGACGGACACAATAATCTAGATGGCTGCTCGTTTACACGAGGCTGCTGTACGTACTGACAATGGCAATTGGAAGCTTCTATGGCACCGCCATCATCTTCGTCAAACGGTACAAATCATGATGGCACATACATTCTCATGTAGCGGGTTTCTCAACGCAATTGATACGCATCCCACTCGGACAACAATACATACCACATCATTGTATTCAGTATTTTACACATTTGATATCAATGACAGCCGTATAAATATGTACGCTTTTTCCTTCGCCAAGGTTTTATCCACAAGGGTGGTTTTTCTTGGCAAGGTTTTAATGTGGCATATCATATACGACTGGAGATATATCATCCTTAGCTTGTTAATTCACTTATTCGCATACTCTGACACTTGTAATATGGTTTTCCTCCGCCAAAAGTGAGGCCTTTTCATAATAAAAATTTTCTTTCAAAAAAATGTATATATACATATTTATAGATGTGTAGATGCATATATATAAACACATGGTTTTGTATAAAAGCGTATATATATACGGTTTTTGATATATATGTATGTATAGATGTATAGATCTATATATATGGATATATATACACGGTTTTACATTTATATATATATATATATATATTTATTTATTTATTTATTTCACTCTTTTTACATATATAATTATAGATATTTATATATATACGGTTTTATACATGTATATATATATTTCACTGTCTTTAGGTATATATACATAAATATATATACGGTTTTACATTTATATATATACATATATATCTCACTGTTTTTATAAATATATATATATATATATAGATATATATATATACGGTTTCACATATGTATATATATATATATAGTTCACTGCTTTTAAGTGTGTGTGTGTGTGTGTATATATATACAAAATATATTTCTCGGCCTTAAGGCCATTTCAAGGTTAAAATATGATTTTATATGTTTTATGTGTATATATGTGTAATATATATTTTAAAGAGAGAAAATGAATAAGTATTTGTATATTATGTTTTATGTATTATGTACATATGTATTACATATATATATATATATATATATATATATATATATATATATATATATATTTCAACTCGCAAATGGCAATGAGCATTGGAGTGGATGTCAAGAACTTATGTCGAAATTATCTACCGAAGACGACTCAGGCGCAAGATTATTCTCTATCCCTGGTTGGCCGCAGGGGACGGCTTGTCACATGTATTTCTGCCGGCACTTCAACTTGTGCCGGCAGTACAGCATCTGATCCGCATTCATGGCATGTTCCTGGAGGATTATTATGAATACATTGGTTGGGGTCGCTGTTGTTCCTGGACCGGATTACCAGATTACCGACGTTCTCCTTTCCGACATCGAAAGGCACTCGAGCAGAGTTTTGTTCGTCCCACAGTCTGACTTCTCTTTCTATTTGCCTAGTACAGAGTTCATTTCTTGTAACTTTTTATACAATTACGTCTATCACCATCCCAGATATATAAATATGTACGCTTTTTCCTTCGCTGGGGTTTTATCCACAAGGGTGGTTTTACTCGGCAAGGTTTTAATGCGGCATATCATATATATTCTGGATGCTGATACTCATTTACTGCTGTTTTGCTTTCGCTATACTTTGCTGTAATATGGTTTTCCTCCACCATAAGTGAGGGCTTTACTTAATAAAATCCATGTTTTTTCAAAAAAAAATATATATATATATATATTTCAGTTCCGTCTTGGGAGAGTCCCTTTTCATATCACCCATCTAGCCTATGCAGACGATCTGTTGGTATTCTTACGGGGCACGCATCGTAATCTTCGACGTTTTCACACCTTCTTAACACAGTGTGAGAATGCCTTTGGTCAGAAGATTAATTTTCAGAAGAGCAGTTTTCTCCCATCAGCCGCGGTAACATCACAACAACGGCGGGATTATGCTAGTATCACGGGATGCGAGAATCGCACCTGCCATTTCGATATCTTGGGTCCTATTTGCATAAAGGCATCAATCGATCACGGTACTGTATCTCATTATTACAACATATAGACGATCGCCTTCAAGGTTGGCATTCTAAATTATTATCTGCTGCTGGTCGTCTTGTTTTGCTACGTTCAGTTGTATCATTGCTACCTTTACATATTCTCGCAGCAGGGGGCCTGCCTAAATCGGTCATCCAGGTAATACATAGTAAAATGGCAACGTTCTATTGGGGACGTAGGCATCATTGGGTATCTTGGGCTACTATTACAATGCCCCGTGAGGAGGGCAGACTGGGACTTCGTAACCTTTCTTTGTTACAACAAGCATATCGTTGTCGTATCTGGTGGTCATATCACCGACAGACTACACTTTAGAGTAAATATATGTACGACAAATATGGTCGCCGCGGGGATTATTTGCCTCGGTTAACTGATTCACCTGTGTGGAAACTTATTTGTAGGATTCATCCTACTTGTATTGCGCATGCCGATGGCCAGCGGGAGCATCTTTTATGGACTCCAACGTCAACAGGGGAGTTTTCGTTGCGCAGTGCATATGATATTTGCCGATCCCCCAGCCCGACACTTCTTTCTGCAAAATTTATCTGGTTCAAGTATCATTCACCCGTCACTCAGATATTTCTGTGGCGCATGTTTCACTCAGCATTGCCTTTTGAAGACTATACTCGTAAATTTTTTTACAGCATGTCCTTCCCAATGCCCATTTTGCAAGCCGGAGTCAGCTACGGTGGATCATATATTTTTATACTGTTTGAGCATTCGATCAATCTGGAGTTATTTTGCCAGCGAGTTACACTGTCCGCTCCCGACCTCTTTGCGACTCCGTCAATATCTACTCTCATGGTGGTATCGATCAACCTTTTCCTCTTTTCTTGGGATTTTACGCATCTCTGTCCTGGCTATTATTGCTTATAATGTGTGGCGTGTTTATGCATCCCTAGTTTATGGTGAACCACGAACTTTTTCAGTCCAGTCTTTAAAGTTCACCATACAGTATGATATAACCATGTGGTGTAAGTCTTTGGCGGGATCTAAGATAATGACGTGCCCGCGCCAACCATTTCCTTGGCTTCCCCCGTTTCGGCATCCACGTCCAATTCTGGTGCGCTGGCGATTACCGCCATCTGGTAAATTGAAATTAAATACAGATGCTGCAGTTGGAAGACATTATAGTGCAGGTGGTGCTATTTTGAGAGACCATACCGGTACATGTTTGGGAGCACTTTCGTTTCGCTTACCACCAAGTACCCCTATTCAAGCAGAGATACAGGCTGCGGTTTTTAGTCTGTTGTATTTCCTGCCTCTATACCGATCAATTATTCTTGAATCAGATTGTGCATTGCTGATATCTCGGTTGTCGTCCCTTCAATTGATTCACGAAAACAACTGCCTTCATTTGCTACATGCATTAGTGCGTCTTCATCGCTTGGAGTATCACCATATTTATCGGGAAGCAAACATGTCAGCACATTATCTTGCACAACATGCTATGTTAAACCCAAGCACTCAAGTCTATGGTTTTTGATCTCTTCCACCATTAGTCCGGAGTTCTGTCTCCTTGGATATCTCTTCAGTACATTTGCAGGTTTCTTGATATACACAAGTCTTCCATATGGATTGGCTCAAACAAAATTTTCCTGCCTGTGTCCTTCGGGATTCTGGTACGCTTGGTATGATTTGCTTCCTACTGTTTTTCCTTTTTGGCCTATACTGCTGGATTGCTGATAATGTTGCGTTATTATGTCTTTGTGCATGGACTGAACATTTTCTTGTTGCTTCCAAGTGGAATCTCACTGGGATGCTGCCTCCACTTTGTCTTCACATCCTTACATTATATGTCTACCAAACGGATTGGCACCTTTCCCCAGTCTCTGCCTGTCCTTTAGTCGGGGCAGGCAGATCTGGTATGGCATACTTTCGTTTCATCATATACATTTATCTATGTTTAATATATCGGCTGCACTCAACATTTAATGTTTCTTCTGCATGGAATGTCTTACACATCAACTTTGCTGGCTGTGATGGCATTCTTGGTGATGCGCGGATGTCACGCCTCGTACGAATCGTCTCCTTTAACACTTGGATCCTTAACGGTTGTAGGCAAGAGTTTAACTCCCTCCTAGCCGTTGATCACCAAGGTTTTTGTTTGAGCCCTCCTCCTTCAAAAGTTACCCGTTTCCCAAGAAAGTTTGCACCCTCTTGGACGGCCACACCTTTGATTTTGGATATCCCCCACAAGGTTGCTCACTCTTTGATTGGATTCTAACTTTGATCTTCAAAGAAACAAAGGAAACACTCAACTTGTTCTTAAGAAGAATCAAAAAGAAACAAAACTCACAAGTGTTTATGAAGAGAAAATAGGCTAATTTTGCCCAAGAAATTCTTATGAATCAAATTTCTAGCTTTCTTACCCTGTTTTGGACGTGCATGACTCCTTTAAATAGGGCCAAGAAGAACAAAAAAAAGTCTAGTCTACAAAGCTAAAGAAAAGGCTAGTCAAAAGGCTACAAAAAAGGCTAAAAATGTGTAATCTGTTGACAAACGGTTTGACCCCTTCTAGAAGCAGATTCTGGTCTTTGTTACTTCTTGAGAATTGTAGATCACGTTTTAAAATTGAATTTGGACTTTTGAATCACCTCATTTGGATATGGGATGAGTTAGATATGGCCCTCCAAAGTTTGGGTGTCCTGAATGCTTTCTGTACGGGCTCCTGAAAACTTGTATGAATGGTGGCCTGTTTTTGGATCACTTGCAGCTCGAATTAGTCCTTGACTCCTCTTAGAGAATTGTAGTCAATTGAGTGCAGAAAATAAACGTATGCAGTTCTCTGAATTTGGCCCATCCATTAAAGAGATAAGTCCAAGTTACTAAACATGTGTCACAGAATTCGGCAGAAACAATACTTGAACTTCATTGCTGTTTTGGGCCATTATAACGACAGATCTTGGAAATGTGCGAAACATGAATGTGCTAGGTCTTTGTCTTGTGTTTCCAACGAAACTTGAATCACTTGATTTTCTCTTGTGGTTGAAGAGATACGCCTGTTTTACGAAAACTTGTTCTGCCAGAAAATTACATTCTGAAATGGGCTTGCTTCTCTTCAACTCCTTTGGTCTTCAAACGTCTCCAGCAACCTTACAAGTCCTTAAAATAATTATAATAAATATAGAAACATAATAAACAACCCTAAAGGCCTAACAAGCTAAAAGACTCAAGGTTTGGTCATGCAAGACCGAAAGAACAACCTTTACAAACAAGAAACTTTAAGCAAACGACTCAATGAATGAAGAAATAATACGAACGACTCATATATGTTACAACACATAAAAACTCAAAGATTGGGCTCAAGTAAGTGAACCCAACAACACTCTTTGTTTACAGGCTCGTCTTGCACATGTCTGAACAAGAATGCATCAACTGCTTGGCTCAAACTCTTTGTCATACTTCTTGTCTCTTGTCCTCGACTTGCCTCGTCTTTGTTGCCGCTTGGCACCTGTACCTCATCATTCCCCCGCTCCTCAAAAGGATTCGACCTCGAATCTAAAGCATCACTAAAAGGAGATAGATCAGAAACATTAAAAGTATTTGAGACAGAACCATACTTACCTTGCGGGAGGTCAATGATGTAGGCATTGTCATTGATCCTCTCAAGCACCTTGAAAGGACCATCACCTCTTGGCATCAATTTGGATTTCCTTTCATTAGGAAACCGCTCTTTGCGCAAGTGCAACCATACTAAGTCGCCTGGCTCAAAGACAACTCTCTTCCTTCCTTTGTTGGCTTGCTTAGCATACTGCTTGTTCTTCTTTTCAATTTGTAGTCTCACTTTGGCATGTAACTTCTTCACCAATTCAGCCTTTGCCTTACCATCTAGGTTTAATTTTTCATTTGTAGGTATAGGCAATAAATCAAGTGGGGAAAGGGGATTGAAGCCATAAACAATTTCAAAAGGAGAATACAAAGTACCACTATGCACACTCCTATTATATGCAAACTCAATATGTGGCAAACAATCTTCCCAATTCTTTAAGTTCTTCTGAATTAGAGAACGTAAAAGTTGAGACGACGTCCTATTTACTACTTCGGTTTGACCGTCAGTCTGTGGATGAGCAGTAGTAGAAAATAAGAGCGTAGTACCCAACTTACCCCAAAGGACACGCCAAAAGTGACTCAAAAATTTTGTATCCCTATCACTAACAATAGTTCTAGGCATACCATGCAAACGAACAACTTCCTTAAAGAACAAGTCAGCAACATGGGATGCATCATCAACTTTTCTGCATGATATGAAGTGAGCCATCTTAGAGAAACGATCCACAACAACAAAAATACTATCCTTACCCGTCTTTGATCTAGGCAGTCCTAGAACGAAATCCATACTAACATCAACCCAAGGTGAAAGGGGTACGGGTAGTGGATGATATAAACCATGTGGATGCAACTTAGACTTTGCTTGCTTACACGTAATGCAATGAGCACAAATCTTTTCTACATCTGCACGCATGTGGGGCCAAAAAAAATGCTCACGCAATGCCTCAAAAGTCTTAAAGACACCAAAGTGACCCATAAGGCCGCCTCCATGTGCCTCCTTAACAAGTAATTCACGCAAAGATGATTGTGGTATGCACAACTTACCTTCCTTAAACAAGAATCCATCATGAATGTAGAACTTACCAAAAGATGATTTAGCACATGCTGCATAGATAGAATGAAAATCATGATCACTAGCATATAACTCCTTAATTAGTTCAAATCCAAGCAAACGAGAAGACAATGTAGTAATCAAGGAATATCTCCTAGACAATGCATCAGCTACTATGTTATCTTTTCCTTGCTTATATTTAATCACATAAGGAAATTGTTCAATGAATTCCACCCACTTAGCATGTCTTTTATTCAACTTACCTTGGCCTTTAAGATACTTAAGAGATTCATGATCCGTGTGAATCACAAATTCCTTAGGTTGCAAGTAATGCTGCCAAGTTTGCAAAGATCTTACCAATGCATACAACTCTTTATCATATGTAGAATAATTCAATTGAGGACCTTTTAATTTATCACTGAAGTATGCAATGGGACGTTTAGCTTGTGTTAACACGGCTCCAATTCCTATACCACTAGCATCACATTCAATCTCAAATGTTTCTTCAAAGCTTGGTAGTTTAAGAATAGGTGCTGTCGTTAATCTTCTTTTAAGCTCATTAAACGCCAATTGTTGTGCCTCCCCCCAATGAAATCCAACATCTTTCTTTACAATCTCATTTAAAGGGGCAGCAATAGATGAAAAATCCTTAACAAACCGCCTATAAAAGCTGGCTAAGCCATGAAAACTTCTAACTTCACCAACTGTTTTAGGGATAGGCCACTCAAGGATTGACTTCACCTTTTCTTGGTCCATTTCAATGCCATTTTCACTAACAACATATCCTAAGAATATCACTTTGTCCAAGCAAAAGGAACACTTTTTAAAATTAGCATATAGTTGTTCTTTCTGTAAAGTCTCAAAAACAGCTCTTAAGTGTCCTATATGTTCATGCAATGTCTTAGAATATATCAAGATATCATCGAAATAGACAACAACAAACTTCCCAATGAATGCACGTAAGACTTCGTTCATTAACCTCATGAATGTACTAGGTGCATTAGTTAAACCAAAAGGCATTACTAACCACTCATACAAACCAAACTTAGTCTTAAATGCAGTCTTCCATTCATCTCCCTCTTTGATGCGCACTTGAAAGTACCCACTTTTCAAATCAATTTTAGTAAAGTATTTAGCTCCATGCAATTCGTCTAACATGTCATCGAGTCTAGGAATAGGGTACCGATACTTTACCGTGATCTTATTAATAGCGCGACAATCAATGCACATTCTCCATGAGCCATCCTTTTTGGGCACGACAATCACTGGTACAGCACATGGGCTCATGCTCTCCCTCACCTTGCCCTTGGCTAGTAGCTCCTCTACTTGGCGTTGGATCTCCTTTGTCTCCTCGAGATTCGCCCTATAGGCTGGTCTGTTAGGCAATGTAGCACCGGGTATGAAATCAATTTGGTGCTCTATCCCACGCAAAGGTGGCAATCCAGCAGGTTCCTCCTCAGGAAACAAATCTGAAAACTCTTCAAGCAAAGATACAACTCCACTAGGCAATGTAGATGGTAAGTCACTTACAGAAAACAATGATTCTTTGTAAAGCATCATATAAACAGTCTTTCGATCATATAAAGCATGTGAAACCTCAGAATGACTAGCAAAGAATGCATGCTTCTTTTCTTGCTTGATTAAGTTTTTCTTCGCCGAAGATTCAGCCTTGGCCGAACCCTCTTTTGTTGTCCCCTCCTTGGCCAAGCCCTTACGGGAATCGAGCCAAGTCTTTTCTTGCTTGAGGCTTTCAAGAAACTTCTTTTCAGCCTCTCTTTCAGTAGGATCTGAACGCTTTTGTGCAAGGCATTTTTGATCCTCATAGACTTTGTGCGGGGGCAATGCACGCAATCTATACGTCTTATTATCCATCTTAAATGAATATGTATTAAGGTAACCATCATGAATGACTCTTCTATCAAATTGCCATGGTCGTCCCAAGAGAATATGACTAGCATGCATGGGTGCAACGTCACAAAGTATGTCATCCTTATAATTACCTATGGACAATGAAACCAAAACTTGCTTACTCACTTTAATTTCACCACAGTCATTAAGCCATGTCAAACTATAAGGTCGCGGATGTTTAGTCATGGGTAAGTCAAGTTTCCGAACTAATTCTGCACTAGCAACATTAGTACAAGATCCTGCATCTACAATCATGGTGCACACTTTTCCTTTTATCATGCAATGTGTATGAAATATGTTCTCCCTCTCTTGTTCATCCTCATCTACTTTAGTTTGTGCGTTAAGTGATCTCTTAACAACTAAAAGCTCACTAGATGCAAGTTCTTCCTCAATAGTGCATTCCTCAACCACATTCTCTTCTACTCCCTCGTCAACATGCTCTTCCTCTTCATGCTCAGAATCAGAATAATACTCTCCACTCTCCTCTATGTACATGATACGTTTAACATTAGGACATTCAGATGCAATATGACCTAAACCCTGACATCTAAAGCATTTAATGTCCCTAGATCTGCTAGAAGAGTTAGAAGATTTACCTTGAGGTTGTTCACTAACCTTTTGTTTGCCTTTGTCGATTCGGGAGGGAGCTTGTGGTGCACGACCTTGCTGCTGAGGTGGACGGTGTAGTGGCTGCTGCACACGGCCTTTGAAATGGTGGTGGTGGACGGTGTGGAGCTTGGCTTGACCGTGTAAACAGTGGATTCTGTCGTGTGCTAAACCTGTTCATGGGTTGGGTAGAGGGCCGAATATTACCTTGTGTTGAAGGCCTCCTCAACTGTCTTTCCACCTTTTCTGCCAAGTGTACCATCGATGCTAAGGTTGCACAAGATTGCAACTCCACAGGAAGGGCAATTTCTTTGTTCAGTCCTTCTAGAAACCGTGCCATGGTAGCATCTTCTCTTTCATCAATCTGTGCTCTCATCATCAACAACTCCATTTCTTTATAGTATTCATCAACAGTTCTATTTCCCTGCTTGAGTTGGGTTAGTCTTTGAATCATAGTTCTTTCATAAAATTGAGGCACAAACCTTTTTCTCATTTCTCTTTTAATCTCCTCCCATGTTTGAATGGGACCTTCTCCACTCCTTCTTCTTGAACTTAACGTTTGATCCCACCAAAGAAGTGCATATTCTGTAAACTCAATGGCTGCAAAACGCACTTTACTTAGTTCAGAAAAGGAAGTACAAGAGTAAATGAGTTCTACCTTTCTTTCCCATTCGAGGTATGCTTCGGGATCACTTCGCCCCTGAAATGGAGGAATGTTCATCTTGATCTTATGGGAATCATCATCATGCTGATTGTGCCTAGGATAGCACCCACGATTAGGAACATCATAGTCACGGTTTTGACGTTGAAAGTTACGAGTTTCAACATCAAACGGTTCCTCATAATCTCTTCCCCGTTGACCATCATGGATATGTGGATCATCCTCAGGATACCTCTCTTCTAATGGTGGCATGTACACTAGGGCGTGTTGTAGGCCTCCTCTGCCTCGTCCTCTTTGTCCCATCATTTGACCACGAATGGCTTGCCGTGGTAGATCAACTGGAATACGACTTGGACCCTCAAATTGGGTAGCCATGTTTCGAATCATGGAGCCATTTCCTTCGATGGTTCCTGGTTGAGATGTTTGGTGGCGGGGGTTAGATCTTTCAGCCTCCAGTAGGTCTAACCTCTCAGTAATCCTTCTAAGCATTCCAAGTACATTCTCTTCCGTTACGGAATTCCTCATATCCTCCAAAGGTGGGGGAGTATTAGAATTTTAAACGGTGTCTCATCCATCCAAACCTGAAAAAAAAAATTAAAAGAACACAAAAAAAAGGAAAACTAACACAAAGAGTAAAGAAGATTTGTTACGTTAGTGCAAAGAGAATTTCAACTTGTGCTTGTCCTTTCTTACTCGTATTTTGACACTCAAGGCTTTTACCTCCCCTCTTTAAGTCCTTTCAAGCCCTTACAAGCCTTTTACCTCTCTTTTCTTGTGCCTCTAATCCAATCGTGGGCTAGAAGCAACCAAGACGAGCAACAATGTGGAGGTCTTCAGCAGCTTGTACAATCTTCAAAAACGGGGTTAGTATCACCGAAGTAAGAATAGATACCGAGCAAAGGACACAAAACACACTTGGACAAACTCTAAGATTCAAGAAAATTATGAAACAAAATGTGATGTAAAGGGCTGAGACAATGAATTGCTAAGGGGTTGCCTTGGGCAATCCTTAACCACACTTAGACTCAATGCACTTAATCACACGTATGCAATGTCCAAGATGCATAAAGGAAGAAGTGTCCGAAGTTGTATATAAAAGGGTGTTTTGTTTTGGTCGTAGGTGTTGTAGGAAGTTTTTGTGTTTTGATTGTGCAAGGAGACCGTTTCAAGCAATTCAAATAGCCTCTTTTGAATAACGGCTATTTTGTGTTCCTCTTTTTTTTTGTAACGCTCCTCTTTTTTTT
>AP025054.1:21925642-22006849 GCA_036186865.1 Eustoma russellianum
GATTAATCAAAGAACACAACAACCTTCTTGGTCCAATTTTTTTTTTTGTTCTAAGGCAAATTTTGTACAAAAGGATGTTTAAAGATGCTCTTGTGAAAAAAGACTCAATCTTTTGTAGTGTAAGGATTGTATGAGTATGGATCACTTGTATGCATCAATAAACACAACATACAATGCAAGTAAGATGCATAAATCCAAGCATGACTAAGAGCTTCAAATAGCAACAAGATTTAAAGTTAACAACGGTAGTTTTTTAGGCTAGTAGAAGCAATATAAGTGTGGCTGAAATGAAAGCTATCTATGCAACGATCCTAATACCCAAGTATGTATTCAAGCAAGAGTGGATACAAGACAAAGTAACCCAAATGAAAATAGTTGTGAACAACAACAAAGATGCAATCTTTTGAATGTTTTAAGATGTTTTAAAGATTGTCCTTGTCCTTGTATAGGGTCCTTGTCAAGGTATCTCCAATAGGTCACAGTCCTTTGTCAAAATGTCCAAAGATTTCGGTATTTGGTCCTGTCCAAATTGTCCAAATTGTCCAATATAGTCCAATAGGTACAAGGTGTCCAATAGGTCCAATATGTCAAATAGATACAAAGTGTCCAATAGTCCAATATGTCAAGGAAATTTCGATCCTTTGTTCAATATGTCAAGGTATTGATATTGTCAAGTCCAGAAAGATAGGTTGTTATTTTTTTTTTGATAATATATCAAGTTGGATGAAAGTTTTAAGGCTGATTTTTTTTTTGGAACAGGATTTTTTTTGATGACACAAAAAAAATGAAGACAAAAAAAAAGATGACACGAAATGAATGATAGATTAAAGGAGAACCTTTGCTCTGATACCAAACTGATGCGCGGATGTCACGCCTCGTACGGATCGTCTCGTTTAACACTTGGATCCTTAACGGTTGTAGGCAAGAGTTTAACTCCCTCCTAGCCGTTGATCACCAAGGTTTTTGTTTGAGCCCTCCTCCTTCAAAAGTTACCCGTTTCCCAAGCAAGTTTGCACCCTCTTGGACGGCCACACCTTTGATTTTGGATATCCCCCACAAGGTTGCTCACTCCTTGATTGGATTCTAACTTTGATCTTCAAAGAAACAAAGGAAACACTCAACTTGTTCTTAAGAAGAATCAAAAAGAAACAAAACTCACAAGTGTTTATGAAGAGAAAATAGGCTAATTTTGCCCAAGAAATTCTTATGAATCAAATTTCCAGCTTTCTTACCCTGTTTTGGACGTGCATGACTCCTTTAAATAGGGCCAAGAAGAACAAAAAAAAGTCTAGTCTACAAAGCTAAAGAAAAGGCTAGTCAAAAGGCTACAAAAAAGGCTAAAAATGTGTAATCTGTTGACAAACGGTTTGACCCCTTCTAGAAGCAGATTCTGGTCTTTGTTACTTCTTGAGAATTGTAGATCACGTTTTAAAATTGAATTTGGGCTTTTGAGTCACCTCATTTGGATATGGGATGAGTTAGATATGGCCCTCCAAAGTTTGGGTGTCCTGAATGCTTTCTGTACGGGCTCCTGAAAACTTGTATGAATGGTGGCCTGTTTTTGGATCACTTGCAGCTCGAATTAGTCCTTGGCTCCTCTTAGAGAATTTTAGTCAATTGAGTGCAGAAAATAAACATATGCAGTTCTCTGAATTTGGCCCATCCATTAAAGAGATAAGTCCAAGTTACTAAACATGTGTCACAGAATTCGGCAGAAACAATACTTGAACTTCATTGCTGTTTTGGGCCATTATAACGACAGATCTTGGAAATGTGCGAAACATGAATGTGCTAGGTCTTTGTCTTTTGTTTCCAACGAAACTTGAATCACTTGATTTGCCCTTGTGGTTGAAGAGATACGCCTGTTTTACGAAAACTTGTTCTGCAGAAAATTACATTCTGAAATGGGCTTGCTTCTCTTCAACTCCTTTGGTCTTCAAACGTCTCCAGCAACCTTACAAGTCCTTAAAATAATTATAATAAATATAGAAACATAATGAACAACCCTAAAGGCCTAACAAGCTAAAAGACTCAAGGTTTGGTCATGCAAGACCGAAAGAACAACCTTTACAAACAAGAAACTTTAAGCAAACGACTCAATGAATGAAGAAATAATACGAACGACTCATATATGTTACAACACATAAAAACTCAAAGATTGGGCTCAAGTAAGTGAACCCAACAACACTCTTTGTTTACAGGCTCGTCTTGCACATGTCTGAACAAGAATGCATCAACTGCTTGGCTCAAACTCTTTGTCATACTTCTTGTCTCTTGTCCTCGACTTGCCTCGTCTTTGTTGCCGCTTGGCACCTGTACCTCATCACTTGGTCTAGCTGCTGAGTCGATCGGTTCCCCCGTTCAATCAAACGGATCCTCACTGTTGCATGTCTTCCATTTGGATTGGCATTTATTTATTATTTCTGTCGGTCTCTTATTGGGCACCGGCAGACCTGGTATGGTTTTCATTTCTTTTGCTTTCATACTTTCAATCTGTCAGCTGCATATACTTCACTCAGTCATACATTTACCTTGTGCATGGACGGGATTGCGATGCACATTCATCTGCTTCCTCCGGGACGGCCTTACCTTTACTGACGGAATGAGGGCAACAGATCAACAGTGGACATCTTCATGTCTTTTTCTTTATTTGTTCCTTTTGTACTATGTTCGGATTGTACCTTTTTACATTTTGTACCGTAGCGCCTATCAACTATCTATCTATATAAATATGTACGCTTTTTTCCTTCGCCAAGGTTTTATCCACAAGGATGGTTTTTCTTGGCAAGGTTTTAATGCGGCATATCATATATATTTGGATGTTGGTAATCATATGCGGCTACTATCGTCATACTATCAAGTTTTGTAATAAGGTTTTCCTCCGCCAGAAGTGAGGGGTAATAATATTATAATCTTTTTTAAATATATATATATATATATATATTTCGGTTTTATGTTCTATTTTTGATTATGAATAATTTTTATATGTATTATGTACACATAAGTATACTATATATGTTAAATATGAATAATGGTATTTTGAATATCTTATATACTTATTATGTAGAGTATATAAATTGTTATAAGCATATATATTTTTTTTAAAACGAAATATTTTATTAAGATAAGCCCTCTGTTTTGGCGGAGGAATACTTATTACAATAACGGAAGATGGAAACAATAAAATATGCGATTATCAACATCCATATAATATATGATATGCCGCATTAAAACCTTGTCAAGTAAAACCACCCTTGTGGATAAAACCTTGACGAAGGAAAAAGGGTACATATTTATATATATGGAGTGTTGATATACACCATCGGATAAATGAAAAACATAATAATCCGGTGAGTTGCACCAATGCACTAGAATGCGGATCATGACATGTAACTCCGTCCGGAAATGATCCGCTGTTTGAGCACCTCTCATGTAATCGGGCGGTATATCCATGCCAAGCCAAAATTGCAGCCATGCAAAAAAGAAAATAGTTACGGAGCAGAGCAGAAATAGTAGACGGGATGGATTGCTGTAAAAGCAGTATGCGATGATCATACCACGCCTGCCAACACAAACTAATGTGCCGACAGCAAATACAAGACACGTCTGCAGATACGTCACGCCTGTGGATACGACAGTTGTGTGACTCCAGAACCAGAGGAACCCATCATCGTGTTGGCAGGAAACACATGTCATGTAATCATGAAAAATGTAAGTGGGCAAAACAATGTATACCGCTATCCAACAGTTGAAGAGAATGTAAATCATACCGAGTCTGCCTGTACAAAATCGAGTACAGGCAGAGAGTACGTAAAACCGCCAATCCTGATGAAAAATGTGCGCTGAACAATCTTGGTAGCCGCAACTCAGGGGTGCAGTGGAATGGATCCGCCAAGCAACGCGTGTGGATGATAAAAGAATAGTGTTAGTGCTGAGAATTAAGAAAATGTAGCAGCATATCGATGGAAGAGAAATCATACCACGCCTGCCCGTAACACTAATGATATGGGCAGAACAAACCGAGATTCGCCAATCCATTAGGAAGACCTGATCATCAACCCGCACACAGGTTAGCTGACGTGAGATCGAGAAGTAGTGATGCACGCACCAAGGCTGGGAGAGTATGACTGTCGAAATATCCTATCTCTGAGCAAAGCATTGCGTGCTGAGCTAAGTAGTGAGCTGCCATATTAGTTTCTCGATACACATGAGTGATCTCCAATCCATGTGACTGTAGTAAAGAGTGTAGGAGGCGCATATGATAATTGCCAAAAATTCGCTGCGTGGTATGTAGTCGCGACACCATGTACGCACAGTCGGATTCTATCATAATGGATCGGCAAAATGGTAGAAAATATAAGAGACCAAATAAAGTTGCCTGGATTTCTACCATCAGTGGTGTGCACGATGGCAGTCGGAAGGATATAGCACGCACACAATCCCTATGATGATTCCACAAAATTGCTCCCCCGCAGCATATCTAGCACCGATGGCGGCATCCACATTCATCTTGTGTCTACCTGAGGGCGGGCATTTCCATTTAACAAGTTTAAGGCGTGGTGGGCGAAGGCGTGGAATCCAGGAAAGAGAAAGGCTTAATCCTGCTGAGAGCTTGGATCCCTGTATCTTTTGAATCCACACATTAATGTCAAAATGTATAGCATTCCGCAGCATGATGGCCGAAAATGATGTTGAATCTCCATACGTGAGTTGAGCATAGAGCTTCCATATGTTTGAAACTATGATAGCTGGTACAACAATTTTTAAAACTCCAGATATTGATGATGTTGAGGAACGATACCACCATGATAATAAATATTGCCGTAGGATGGGCACTGCCGGCAGTAGACCGTGTAGTTCCGAAGCAAAAAAGGCCCAAATCGGAAGGATGCGATCACAGTGGAGAAAGATGTGAGCAACTGATGCTGAAGCCTACTTACAAAAAGGACATTGCGTAGGGCACATCACAGTGTAGCGACCAATGTAGTCCTCAAAAGGCAAAGCAGAATGAAAGACCCGCCATAACAATAGTTTCGTGGATGGAGAGTGATGCTTGAACCAAATAAATTTTGCCGATAGTTGCGTGGAGATAGATGTCCGGCAAACATCGTATGCAGATTTAAGAGTGAACTCACCTGTAGAAGACGGCGTCCACGAAAGGAAATGACCCAAACCAGTTGTATGGGATATACACGTGGGATGTATGCGACAGATTAACTTCCATACCGGCGAGTCTGGGAGGCGGCACAAAATCACCTCTTCTGCCATACTTCATATGCATATAGCTACTCCACAAAGTGTCATTTTTATGGTATGTCCACCATATTTTTCAATGATGTGCTTGTTGTAGCTGGCTAAGATCCCAAAGACCTAGACCCCCTTCTTCAATGGGATGTGTAAGTTTGGACCATGATACCCAATGATGATGGTTGCCCCAAAAGAAAGAAGCCATTTTTCTATTAATATTTCGGAGGACTGATTTAGGTAAACCACCGGCTGCTAAATTATGCAATGGGAGAGCAGCAACCACTGAGCGCAGCAGGACTAAACGGCCAGCATGTGAAAGGAGTCGGGTATGCCACCCGTGTAAATGATCGTCCATGTGTTGCAACAGGGAGGTGAAGTACCTTGCTCTATTAATTCCTTTGTGTAGATAGGAACCTAGATACCGAAAAGGAAGAGAAGAGAGCCGCATACCAAGAATATCCTTAAAGACGCGTATCTGATGTGAGGCAACATTTGCTGAAGGGATGAAATTACTTTTGTGATAATTAACCTTTTGTCCAGATGCTATTTCATACTGAGTTAAGAATTCACGAAAATGCTTAAGGTTTCGCTGTGTGCCTCGGAGAAAAATAAGTAAATCATCAGCATACGCCAAGTGTGTGAGAGCAAAGGGAATACGCCTCAGCCGAAAAGATTGGATGTGTCCTGCTGCAGTAAGTGACTTTAAGCCCCTGCTAAAACCTTCAGATGACAATATAAATAACAGCGGAGACAGTTACTCCGCGAAATGGACGAAATGGTGGTGATGGTTGCCCATTGATTAAAACTGATAACCGAGTGGCACTAAGATGATTAATAACCACTCTATGAAAAAATCTGAAAAGCCAAATTTACCCAATAAAAGCTCCAGGTATTCCCAGCTTACCCTGTCAAACGCCTTCATCATGTCTAAATTCAAGCATAACTGAGATCCCCCTTTATCCATCATATGTATCATCTCCTGTGCCAATAATATTTGTGTCACGATATCATGTCCCGGTAAGAATCCTGTTTGCTCCGGTGATATTAACCGTGGCAAGAGCGTCCCGAGGCGTGTGGCAAGTATACGAGTACAGACTTTTCTCAAGAAATTCGTAAGATAAATTGGGCAAAAGTCACTAAATGCTTGTGGAGATTGAATCTTCGGGATCAATGTAATCAATGCACGGGCCATGACTGTTGGTTGCGGAACTCCAAGAAAAAACTCCTGCACTGCCTTTAGAACATCCGAATGTATAATATTCCAGCATGAGCTGAAAAAAATACCGTGAAAGCCATCTGGTCCTGCGGCACTCTGAGGATCTAAGCTCCACACAGCTGTCTTTACCTCCGACTCCGACGGAAGCTGAGTTAGCATAATATTGTCATGCTCAGATAGTAAACATAGAATGTGCGAAAGAATCTCCGAGTGATTGTGTGTTGCCTCCCGTGCAAATAAAGCAGTGTAGAACTCAACGGCAGAAGCCATGATATCATCCGGATTAGTAAGTAGAGTGCCCTCAGGGTTTCGGATTTGCTGTATTTGAAGCTGAGAGCGGCGACTTTTAACAAGGGAGTGAAAATACCTTGTGTTAGCATCTCCTTCATTTAACCATTTAACCCTTGCCTTCTGTTTCCAAAACTGCATTTCATATTTTGCGACAAGCAAATAATCTGCCTTGGCCTTATAATAGGCATGCTGCCTATCCTCCGTGGGCGATTCATCCCAACGGCTTTCTGCACGATTCAACAAATCTTCTGCATGTTTCAGATTGTTGAAAATATTTCCAAGACATCTTTATTCCATCTTTGTATATCTTTCTTTAAAGCAAATAATTTTTGATAAAAACCATGCATTCCACCCGTTGTTGGATAAGCTTGCCAAGCATTTTGTACATAGGGTAGAAAATCCAAATGATGTAGCCATGCATCCAAAAATCGAAAGGAGCGACGGGATGGCGGTGAAGTCAGTTTGCATACCAAAAGGAGTGGAGTATGATCAGAAGTTGTCCGAGGCAAATGAGTTAACTACAAGTTTTCAAACTGATCTTGAAACATAGAGTTAACAAAAATCCAATCTAATCTTCATCGAACTCGGCCAAGGCCCCTGCCATCCGCCCATGTAAACCGGGTTCCATGAAAAGGGGGGGCCATAAGAGAACAGTCTTCAATACACTCATTGAAATCCTGTAATGATGTCAGATCTGGGGTGAATCTGCCACTGTGATCCTCCAGAGATCGAAAAGTATTGAAATCACCCCCACTAGCCAGGGTAACTGCAATGTGTTATTGAATTCACACATAGATTGCCAAAAGACATGACGCTGAGAGGGCGTATGTTTCGTATTGTTAGGGAATCGAACGAGATCACTGCAAAAACGCGCAGCGGAAAACAAAAATTGATCTCTGATTTCCTACCAAGGATCCATGTTGTTCGTTTAATTCGACAAAAGAAATCAAAAAGTACCTCCGTGGATTCGAAATCTGCAGATGAAAAGGTGCGAAAATTCGATCACCCTCTGTCGGTATCCACACGAACGCTTCCGCCCGGAGTGCTAGCTCTTCAAACGGCCCGGCTGAAGAATTCGGTTTTCACAAAAACGATTCTTGCCCTTTCGTTTTCTACTGGTTGTGTGGTGTACGAGATACACCATGCTCCGTACATATATATAGATATCAAATCCGATTCCTGATCGGATTGGTTAATAACTATCATAATCCGCATCGAATACGGATTCTGTTAGGATTAGATAACACTAATCAAAATCCATATCAAATATGGATTCTCTGTTATTATCCGATGATATAAATATATATACACAAAAAAAACGAAATTAATAATAATAATAATTAATATCCAATATTAATATTATTAATATTAAAAACGATAATAATAATAATAATTAATATCCAATATTAATATTATTAATATTATTAATCTCAGCCATACGCATTCTTGTGTGTGACCCGATAGGCCCATATTAATTGGCAGTTGATTAAATCGCTATTAAACCAACAAGTCGTAATTGGCCTCTAGCAAGGCATTACGACTACCCAATTAATACGAGTAAAGTCCAACTAGCCTAATAATAGTACATGCATTAATCCCTTTGTCACACGATATCTAGTTTGAACATAAGTCATGGTCAGCGTCATACTTATATTGTTCAAACATATGATTACTCGATCTCTAAGTAGACTGATAAAACAAATGATATTGATCACACTATCAAATCATTTGAGCACGGCCATGCATTTCACAGTCTCACTAATCGAGGGGCCCAAAGATATCACTCTCAAAAGAGAGGGACAAATTCTATCTTGATTGTTCAATATCCTCTACATAATTTCTATCACATTCAATCATGACCTTTATTATTATCCAGTCACGAATAACGTTTGATCATGTCAAAATATAATAGTCCTTATGTTGGAAACTATGACAATCTCAAGTCAAAGGATTAAAACATGACTATCATGAGATTTACTTATGACGCTAATCCATGTAGTAATCTCATGATGGGTCTATCCAATATGCTGTTCTCTAACAAGTATCTATGAGATTGATTCGTATCACCATACACATAATCATCTCATGATTATCAAATCAATACTCATACTAATTATAAATTATTTTATCTCTATAACAATAATGAATCAGGGACATATATCAAAATTGTGTAACATACTAACCAACAATAATGATAATAAAACCTCTTTTATTAATAATAAATGCATAACATAAATATCCAAATCATGGCCTAGGGCACATACACTAACAATCTCCCACTTGCACTAGGCCTACAAATATTTGAGACCCATAGATCTAGTGTGCTGATCATGCTTGACCCGTGAGAGAGGCTTAGTCAATGGATCCGCTATGTTATTGTTTGTGTCAACTTTGCATATCTTGACATCTCCTCTATCGATGATGTCTCGAATGAGATGGTAGCGTCTGAGTATATGTTTAGATCTCTGATGAGACCTAGGCTCTTTTGCTTGTGCTATGGCACCATTGTTGTCACAATAAATGTCCACAGGATTTGCAATGCTAGGTACCACTCCTAGCTCAGTGATGAACTTCTTCAACCAAACTGCTTCTTTAGCTGCATCTGATGCTGCTATATACTCAGCCTCTGTTGTAGAATCAGCCACAGTGCTTTGTTTTGAACTCTTCCAACTAACAGCTCCACCATTCAATGTGAATACAAAACCGGACTGCGATCTGAAATCATCTATGTCGGTTTGGAAGCTAGCATCTGTGTAACCATTTACAACTAACTCGTCATCCAAACCTCCATAAACCAAAAATACTTCTTTAGTCCTTCTGAGGTACTTAAGAATATTCTTGACAGCTGTCCAGTGACCTTCACCAGGGTCAGCTTGATATCTACTTGTTGTGCTCAATGGATATGAGACATCTGGTCTAGTACATAACATGGCATACATGATCGATCCTATAGCAGAAGCATAAGGAATTTTATTCATTCGATCTCGCTCATCAGATGTCTGAGGACATTGATTCTTGCTAAGATGAATGCCATGAGACATAGGCAAGAATCCTTTCTTGGACTCTTGCATATTGAACCTCTTCAACATTTTATCTATGTATGTACTCTGACTCAAGCCTATTATCCTTTTAGATCTATCTCTATAGATCTTGATACCAAGGATATAGGTAGCCTCACCCAAGTCCTTCATTGAAAATGAATTCCCTAACCAAGCCTTAACCTTTTGCAAGGTAGGGATATCATTCCCAATAAGTAATATGTCATCCACATATAAGACCAGAAACACTACTGCACTCCCACTGACCATCTTGTAAACACAAGGTTCATCTTCATTCTTGATGAAACCAAAGTTCTTAACTGTTTCATCAAAACGAAGATTCCAGCTTCGAGATGCTTGCTTCAATCCATAGATGGACCTTTGAAGCTTGCAAACCTTCTTTGAATTCTCAGGATTTACAAAACCCTCAGGTTGTGTCATGTACACATCCTCGAGTAAATTTCCATTAAGGAAAGCAGTTTTGACATCCATTTGCCATATCTCATAATCATAGTATGCTGCAATGGCAAGGAGAATTCGAATAGACTTAAGCATAGCTACTGGTGAAAAGGTTTCATCATAGTCTATACCATGAGTTTGCTTGAAACCTTTAGCCACAAGCCTTGCTTTGTAGGTTTGCACATTTCCATCCATGTCAGTTTTCTTCTTGAAAACCCATTTGCAACCAATAGTCTTAATACCCTCTGGAGGATCAATTAAAGACCAAACTTGGTTATCAAACATGGATTGCATCTCAGAATTCATGGCTCTAAGCCATTTATCTGAATCTGGACCTGACACAGCTTCCTGATAGGAAGTAGGCTCATCTTGATCTATGAGCATAACTTCACTATCATCAGTCACAAGAAATCCGTATCTCTCTGGCTGACGATGTATCCTATCAAATCTGCGTTGGACTTGTGTTACATTTTCAGGCTCCACAACTGTTTGTGGTTCTGAAATCGTCTCTAAAGACGGTTCAACGATATCTTGTGGAACTTGAGTTTCCTCAAGTTGTACTATACTCCCACTTGTTCTCTTGGAGAGAAACTCCTTTTCCAAAAAGACTCCATTTCGAGCAACAAACACTTTGTTCTCTGAGGGAATATAGAAATAGTACCCTTTAGTTTCTTTAGGATACCCCACAAAAATACATTTGATAGATTTTGGAGCTAGCTTATCTGACATTAATCTTTTCACATAAGCTTCACAACCCCAAATCTTAAGAAAAGACAAACTGGGTCTCTTACCAGTCCACATCTCATATGTGTCTTTTCAACCGCTTTAGATGGTACACGGTTCAAAATGAATGCAGCTGTCTCCAAGGCATAACCCCAAAAGGATAAAGGAAGATCTACTTGACCCATCATAGATCGAACCATATCCATTAAAGTCCGATTTCTCCTTTCAGAAACACCATTCCATTGTGGAGTTCCTGGAGGAGTCAACTGTGAAACGATTCCACAATTTCTTAGATGTTGGTCAAATTCTTGGCTCAAATATTCACCACCTCGATCTGATCGAAGGGTTTTAATTGTCTTACCAAGTTGATTTTGTACTTCATTTTGAAAAGTTCTAAACATTTCAAAAGACTCATGTTTATGTTTCATTAGGTAGACATAGCCATACCTACTGAAATCATCAGTAAAAGTAATGAAATACTGAAATCCTCCCCTGACACTAATGCTGATTGGGCCGCATACATCTGTATGTACCAAGCCTAATAAGTCATTAGCCCTTTCACTATGTCCAGTAAAAGGAGTCTTTGTCATCTTTCCAAGCAAACAAGACTCGCAATTTTCAAATGATTCAAAATCAAATGAATCTAATAATCCATCTTGATGGAGTTTAGATACGTGCTTCTCATTTATATGGCTAAGGCGACAATGCCATAAATATGAAGGGTTTAGTTCATTTGGCTTAGTTCTCTTTGAAGATATGTTATAAATATTATCGTCGTTGGAATCATCAAGGTTAATGACATAAATGCCATTATAACTACTTGCAATACAATAAAGCAAGTCATTTTTATCAAAAATAGAACACTTCTTATTTTTAATTAAAAATGAATAACCTTCATCATCCAAAACAGACACTGAAATAAGATTCCTACTCATAGTAGGAACATAAAAGCAATTGTTTAAAACTAACAAAAGCCCATTGGGCAAGACAAGCTCATAGGTCCCTACAGCTATAGCAGCAACTCTTGCTCTATTGCCAACACGTAGGTCCACCTCGCCCTTCTTCAGCATCCTACTCCTTTTGAGCCCCTGCATATTTGTACAAATATGGGATCCACATCCAGTATCTAATACCCAGGAAGAAGAAGTAGATAAATTAATTTCTATAACATAAATACCTGAAGATGTAGTCGTACTACCCTTCAGCTTCTTCAACTCCTCCAAATAAACATCACAATTTCTTTTCCAATGCCCAGGCTTGTTGCAATGGAAACAAGTTCCTTCCTTAGGAACCTTTGCCTTGGGACCAGTTTTCGGTTTAGCTTGACCCTTTGCCCCTTTTGCACCCTTTGCACTTTTAGCCTTACCCTTGCCTTTAGCTTTCCTTTTCATTAGCTTGGTATTGACACTCAATACATGGGTAGGCTTCTTGATATTCCCCTCAGCAGTTTTGAGCATACCATGTAGCTCAGGAATGGACTTTTCCATATTATTCATATTGTAGTTCATGTCGAACTGAGAAAAACTGCTAGGCAAAGAGTGTAGGATCAAATCCGTGACGAGTTCCAAACTCAGGGGATATCCAAGTCTTGCAAGGTGATCTATATAGCCTTTCATCTTCAGAACATGAGCGCTAACAGATTCACCTTCAGACATCTTACAGTCAAAAAGTGCAACAGCGGTGTCGAACCTATCCTGCCTAGCCTGTTGTTGGAAAGCTTGTTTGAGATGCACACTCATCTCATAAGCTTCTAAGTGTTCCAGGTCTTTCTGAAGTCCTGAACACATAGTTGCCAACATAAGACATCCTATGTCGTTTGAATCTTCCACATGCTTCTTATACTTGTTCTTAACAGCAGCAGAAGCATCAGCAGGAGGGGGTTCAGGGACAGGGTCATCGAGCACGTAGGACTTCTTTTCTTGTTTGAGAACAATTCTCAAGTTTCGAAACCAGTCAACAAAATTAGTCCCACATTCTTTTAATTTTTCCTTCTCAAGGATTGATCGCAGCGATAAGGTGGAATTGTTATTAGCAGCCATTTATGATCTACAAAACATGCAAAGTAACACTTTATTAATAATGAGGTTAAAATTTATAAAACTCTCACTAAAACATAACCCTCAAAAGAAATATTTTAGTGAGCTAAGATCCATATTTGACTTAATTCTAAACTCAGCTTTGGCATGACGCTTAAAATTAAGTTATTTAGGTAGGTAACATCTTTACCAATTACATCTCATGTAACTCTTAGAATTTATGGAATAATGACATCATATATCATTGTATGTTAGATTCCATCTAATGCCTTGGGCCCAAAACCGTTTTGATAGCCCAATTAAGTCTAACCAATTTTAAACATATGAGTAGCACTATTACTCATCCTACGTAGCTAGGAATGTTTAAAGCACATTGCTTTGGCAATACCTACTTTAATACAATCCCAGTTTTAATAGGTGTTTAAGACATGGATGGCATCAAGACTTAAATTATTAATGAGGGTTCAACTTATTTTATGTCTTGCATTGCATATCATTATATCGTAGCATCCTATATGCATATATAATCTATCATCCACGCATCTCATACAAAATGATAAATATGTAAACGTGACATAGCATGGCCAAACTAAATATGATCTTCATGAGACCAAATGAAGATCATAAAGGAAACCCTATGTGAAAGACTTCCTATTACAACATTTGCAATGATACATATCTTCTTGTCTTGAGCTCGTGCCTCCATCTCCATGGAATCCACCCGTCCTTGGTATGTGTCGCCATCACCACTTTTGTAGCTTGATTCTTCATTTATTACAATAATAAAGAAAAACCTAACTACTTGTATAATTAAATACAACAAAAACTACAGCGGCACGCAGGCCATAATAACCCAAAACAAAAATATGACTAAGTCAATCACATAGGTCCTGAGGCCATGCTATGCACCATGCAAAGACATCAACAATTATAATATATTTTACACAAACATATTATAACAAATAAATATATATTGACATTCTTAATGTCACGGTAACGAACTATAGGGCGTACGATTCGAAACCCTAACTAAGACGCGTCAATCATATTAACGATCTTACTGTTTTGATTACGTGTAAACCCTTATAGAAGCACCGATCGAACCAAGAGTTATCATTCAAAACCCAAAACAGAATCATCAATCGAATTGATAATCTGCTGTTCGAAATCCAAAACAGAATCAATCTGCCATTCGAAATCCGAAAACTTAATCATCAATCGAAGCCATAATCTGTCTGTTTCGGATATGCATAACTCTTACAGAATCATTATCGGTTGTTCATATCGATATAAACATAATCGTTTTTGATCATCACATGAAAAACGAAAACTTTATATCATATATAACAATCTCGAATCATAACGTCTCATGAAAACGAATTGAAAACATCAATCTGCTCTCACCAGATGAGATTCAAATAGGGTTTTACACATAGCGTATGTTTATATCTAATATAAACAGAATCGGTTTTGATCATCGCATGAAAACCGCCGTATACAAATCATCTCATGAAAACGATTTGAAAAACACCATTCTTCTCTCATCATATGAAATCCGAGTTGGGGTTTTTTGTACATATCATGCCATACGAAAAACAGCAAACATATAATCACATAAGCATGATATAATCGATTTAAACGAAATCAACAAGTGGCTCTGATACCACTGTTAGGGAATCGAACGAGATCACTGCAAAAACGCGTCGCGGAAAACAAAAATTGATCTCTGATTTCCTACCAAGGATCCATGTTGTTCGTTTAATTCGACAAAAGAAATCAAAAAGTACCTCCGTGGATTCGAAATCTGCAGATGAAAAGGTGCGAAAATTCGATCACCCTCTGTCGGTATCCACACGAACGCTTCCGCCCGGAGTGCTAGCTCTTCAAACGGTCCGGCTGAAGAATTC
The DNA here is from genome assembly GCA_036186865.1 of Eustoma russellianum. Classification (NCBI taxonomy): domain Eukaryota; kingdom Viridiplantae; phylum Streptophyta; class Magnoliopsida; order Gentianales; family Gentianaceae; genus Eustoma; species Eustoma russellianum. Next base: position 21,940,560 of record AP025054.1, read on the forward strand.
GGTTTTCACAAAAACGATTCTTGCCCTTTCGTTTTCTACTGGTTGTGTGGTGTACGAGATACACCATGCTCCGTACATATATATAGATATCAAATCCGATTCCTGATCGGATTGGTTAATAACTATCATAATCCGCATCAAATACGGATTCTGTTAGGATTAGATAACACTAATCAAAATCCATATCAAATATGGATTCTCTGTTATTATCCGATGATATAAATATATATACACAAAAAAAACGAAATTAATAATAATAATAATAATAATTAATATCCAATATTAATATTATTAATATTAAAAACGATAATAATAATAATAATAATTAATATCCAATATTAATATTATTAATATTATTAATCTCGGCCATACGCATTCTTGTGTGTGACCCGGTAGGCCCATATTAATTGGCAGTTGATTAAATCGCTATTAAACCAACAAGTCGTAATTGGCCTCTAGCAAGGCATTACGACTACCCAATTAATACGAGTAAAGTCCAACTAGCCTAATAATAGTACATGCATTAATCCCTTTGTCACACGATATCTAGTTTGAACATAAGTCATGGTCAGCGTCATACTTATATTGTTCAAACATATGATTACTCGATCTCTAAGTAGACTGATAAAACAAATGATATTGATCACACTATCAAATCATTTGAGCACGGCCATGCATTTCACAGTCTCACTAATCGAGGGGCCCAAAGATATCACTCTCAAAAGAGAGGGACAAATTCTATCTTGATTGTTCAATATCCTCTACATAATTTCTATCACATTCAATCATGACCTTTATTATTATCCAGTCACGAATAACGTTTGATCATGTCAAAATATAATAGTCCTTATGTTGGAAACTATGACAATCTCAAGTCAAAGGATTAAAACATGACTATCATGAGATTTACTTATGACGCTAATCCATGTAGTAATCTCATGATGGGTCTATCCAATACGCTGTTCTCTAACAAGTATCTATGAGATTGATTCGTATCACCATACACATAATCATCTCATGATTATCAAATCAATACTCATACTGATTATAAATTATTTTATCTCTATAACAATAATGAATCAGGGACATATATCAAAATTGTGTAACATACTAACCAACAATAATGATAATAAAACCTCTTTTATTAATAATAAATGCATAACATAAATATCCAAATCATGGCCTAGGGCACATATACTAACACGTATAGACCAATGAAAGGACAAAAGTATATTGTAATGGTAGTGACTGTAATGTAAGATGGACCACCTGATCCTTGTCCTGCATGGCAAGCAAACGGAACTCATTATCCAGCCAAAAAAACCAAATATGCTCAGACTGTGAAACATAAGTTTGTGTGAAACCAAGACGTAAGCCATATCCCGTTATCTGTGACGGAGTATGTTTAGGTTCAATCAAAGCAAGTAAATTTAATTTATGTTCACGAATCAAATCACGTAACCGGGGCAGAGAGGCACACATGCCTCGAATATTCCATATTAATATATTCATTGAGTAAGGGTAGAGGAACTTCCCTGAATAATTTGCGAGGCACTACGTGTCAAGATGGTCGATGGCGGCAAATGAGGAAGATCCTTGCGGGAACGACGCTTACGGCGTAGGACCACAGGAATAAACGCAGCATCCGCCGGAGGGTCCTGCAAGCGCGAGATTAGCAATTCATCATCCGGCGAGGGCTGCATGAGCTGCATGCGGCGGGTCACCTCCGCAGAAACCATTGAGATATCCTCTACCAGTGTGTCAGTAGGCAAATCAGTGTCGGAAGCATGCCTAATCTCAGGTTGTGTGGTATCAGCTGGGAGAGGTAAATCCGCCACATCACAGAACTCGCCCTGCAGCGAAGCATCAGGAGCATGGTTAGAAGGCAACTGGACAGCATCATCTGAGTCATGGTCTGCGTCGTCCAGATCGTCCGGAACGTGTGATGGATCAACTGTCGATAAAGGAGGTTGTGCACTTTGAGCCATAAATCCTTCGATATTTATGGGGAGGTCCTTAGGGGCTTCAACATCAGCGATTCCCTCATGTGCTGAAGGATTTGCAGCTGGTTTACGTTTAACAGGGGTCCACCGCGTTTTGGGCTGACGAACGGGGGGAGGCGGAGGTGGTGGTGGCGGAATACTCGATTCTCCTTTGGATGAGCAATCAGCGAGTGCATGTCCCAGTCTGCGGCAGTCAGTGCAGAATATAGGTAAATCTTCGTAAACATGGTCTGTAAGATTAAACGACCTTTGGCTTGTAGATATATTTTTTACGGCAAATCCTGAGATACATCAATCTCTACACACACCCGAGCTACCGACAGACGCAGGCCCTTGGAGGTAGCCACGTCTAGCTTGATTGGTAAACCAATTGGATGAACGATTTCAAATAAAGCTTCCTGCTGATGAAGGTGTATCGGCAGTGCAGGGAGGGCAACCCAAACCGGCACGATGGGGACGTTGGAGGATGGATCAAAATCAACAGTCCACTTCGTAACCCTCATGTGGAAACCAGAAATATGCCAAGATCGACGATAAAAACATCGCAAATAATCCGCCTCATTGTTAAAAGTCATCAAAATATGTGTTTGATCAATAAGAGTAATCCGAAGGTCGTGATGAAACCCAATCTTCTCAAAGACTTCGCGTATAACCTTTAATGGGGGACGACCATACCAAAAAGTACCAACTAGGGAATACCGAAAAGGAGCAGCAAGCGCATCAATTTCCGAATCAAGGAAAGATACCATTGGAATACCTTTGTAACGAGTCGCTGTCTTCGACGAGATGGTGATCGATGGAGCGACTGATCCGGCCACTACTACGGCGAATGTAGGCGCAGCAGCCATTGCCCTGGATGTCGAAAAGGGTAAAATAGCACGGCTTTAGAGTTGGTTAGGTTGAGGGGATAGGAATCGGCGATTGCGGTATGAAGACAGCGGCGAAATATATATAAGTAAATTTGACTTTATTGGCTTAATTGACTGAAATTTTATGAATAGTATATTTCAATAGTTAAGATATAATATGTGATGACATATAAGTAAATTTGAATGTATATAATATATTATAAGACAAATATATATAAATGTATATATAAATGATTTAATTTCGGCCCTTAGGCATTTTATGAGAAAAATAACCTTATTATGTAGTACACATATGTATATATGTATAATATAAATGTTAAGATATAAAAATGAATAAGTTTTGGATATTACATACTATATAGTAAAAGAATTTTTATAAATGTATACATGGTATACATATTTCGGCCATTAGGCTTTATATAATGAAAGGACTTTATTAAAATGTGTACTTATGAGTGTATATTATATGTGTTATATATGTTAAGGTACAAGATGAATAAGTGTTGGATATTATATAGAATATCATAAGATAATTAAGTATGTATATATATGTGTGTGTACTTACGTTCGGCCTTTAGGCCTAATATCATAAATGATTTTATTTCATGTTAATTGTATTCTATGTGTTAGATATGAATATGTGTAAGTTAAGATATAAGTTATGAAATCCCTAGATGATATGTTGACGGAAGTAGGAAGTTTATGCCCTAAGTACTTAAGTTATGATTTATGAAGTCTATGTGTGGACTTGATATTATGGAAGGAGGGTTATGGTATTTCTTTAAGTTATGATAATTAGACTGTAAGTATGTAAGTGATGTTGCTAGTGGTAGTATGATAAGATACCCTTATTTGACCGAGTCTCACATTGCATGAAAACAAGATTTGCAAAGTTATGTTGTCACATCTCATGTTTTGAAAATTCATATGCATGTGAATAATAAACGCGAGACGATTGATTCCATCGACACACGATATGTTATGTTATGTTATGTTCATGATTACGATCATGTTATGTTCGCCAGTGTGACATTTGTACCGGGGTGGTAGATGTCAGGGGCATATGATTACGTATGTGGCTGAGTGTAACACTGGGTCTGGGACACGGGATCTCTGTCATAGCGCGTCACCGTTGGTACATGTACATATGTTATGATGTTTTATGTTGTACATGTATTATATGGGGAATCAATCGGTATGTCGTGCGTTATTATTCTTATGAAAAGTGGTATAGCCAATGATGAAAAGTGGTATTATTCATAACGAAGAGCATACTGAGAGATTACTTCGAAGGCATTAAGTTTCGGATTATGATGTACGATAGAATATTTCGGTATTCTGTATATGATGATTTGTACAGTTTATGATGTAGTACATTGCATGTCGATTATGATTTGTTTATATTATGATGCTTCCGCTGATCGATTCATTATTCATGTCGACATGTACATGTATAGTATCGACGCCTTGTACTCTGTGGATTAGAGTACGACGGGTGCACTGAGCCGGAACCCTAGTTTCGGGCTGGGCGCTACAGTTGGTATCAGAGCAGTGTGTCTAGATCCACTGCGGACACATGAGATAAACAACGACATGTATTAGGTTATGATAGTAGAACTTAAGTTAAGATTTTATAGTCTAAGAAGAAGATTTTCGAATGAGAGCAATAACCTTAGAATAGTTCCCTTAGAATGGTTTAGCGAAAATGTCCGGAATGATCCTGTATCTTTAAAATTAAGTAAGTTAATCTAGAGTCATAATAATTAGACTATTTTCATTAGGATATGCATCACAAAAAAAACTCCAGATCTACCGCGGGCACATAAGTAAAAAAACGACATGAACTTAAGAAGTGATCTTAGAGTTTAAGAGATGATCATAGAAGTAAGAAAGAATCTTAGCCAAGGATTTTATGCACCACGTCATGACCATGTTACCTTAGAGTTATGATTAAGAATTCTTTAAGTATATAACAGCACTACAGTGGACAATGTAGTGTTAAGTATGAAAATGTAGTACATGTAAGGTAGGCAAAGATGGTATAAGTATAGGTTAGGAATTAAGTATGGATGTAGTATGATGTTATGGATTAAGTAGAATGAGACGTTGTTATGATATGTATGCTTTGAAATCTTCTTTATTTACGTGCTTCCAGTTTACAGCAGTTTATTGATATGATATGATTCTTTACTTGTTAGAAAGGAGACGTGCTTATTATACTCAAAATGTATGGCTATTATGATTTGTTACCCCGTCTCCCCATGTATGATCCACATGTCGTATCTAGTAAGACTACTTGCTGAGCGATTAAAAGTCGATGGCTATCGCTCATACTTGTCTCATTTATAACTTTTCAGATAACAGGTATCACTATACAGGCTTGTTGAAGATATGCTAGATAGACCATTGATAACGAAGAGCATACTAAGAGATTACTTCGAAGGCATTAAGTTTCGGATTATGATGTACGATAGAAGATTTCGGTATTCTGTATATGATGATTTGTACAGTTTATGATGTAGTACATTGCATGCCGATTATGATTTGTTTATATTATGATGCTTCCGCTGATCGATTCATTATTCATGTCGACATGTACATGTATAGTATCGACGCCTTGTACTCTATGGAGTAGAGTACGGCGGGTGCACTGAGCCGGAATCCTGGTTTCGGGCAGGGCGCTACATTATGAGATATTAAATGATCGCATGTCTAAAATTGACTATTTTCGTGTGTTTGGTTGTAAATGCTTTGTTCTAAATACAAAAGATAATTTAGATAAATTTGAATCTAAATCAATTTATTGCATCTTTGCTGGATATTTTTAAATTCAAAAGCATATAGATGTTATGATCCTCTGACTAGACAAATCATAGAATCTATTCATGTGAAGTTTAATGAATTTGGTGAGATTGATAAAGATAAAGAATATGATGATGATTTTGAATTGAAACCCGTGTTGAATGAAGATGATGGTACGTTTGATATGCATGATATGCATGATACACTAGAAATGCATGATCACTTAGAAATACATGAGAACATAGAAAATAATCAACCAAGATGGCATAGAGATCACCCACATGATCTCATTATAGGCGATATCACTCATGGTGTGCGGCCACATAGAAGAATAACTTCGGATGAAATAAATCAATTTCATGATATGATTTCCGAAATTGAACCCAAAAATGTGCATGATGCTTTGAGTGATTCTTCTTGATTGATGCTATGCATGATGAGCTTAATCAATTTGTTAGAAATGATGTATGGGATTTAGTGCCACGACCACAAGATAAGACCATAATAGGCACAAAGTGGGTGTTTAGAAATAAAATGAATGAAGAAGGAAAAGTAGTTAAAAATAAAGCTAGACTTGTAGCACAAGGCTATAATCAAGAAGAAGGAATTGACTGCTTATACTGATGCAGATTACGGTGAATGTAAGATAGATAGAAAAAGCACGAGTGACACTTGCCAATTTATAGGGAACTCTCTCATTTCATGGTTTTCCAAAAAACAAGCGAGTGTAGCTTTATCCACTACTGAGGCTGAGTACATGGCACTTAGTCTATGTTGCACACAATTATTATGGATAAAACAACAACTTTCGGATTTTGGAATTACCGTAAATAAGATTCCTATATATTGTGATAGTATGAGTGCAATTAACCTATATAAGAACCCCGTGTTACACTCTAAGGCCAAGCATATAGAAGTACGCTACCACTTTCTTCGTGATCACGTAAATAATGGTGATATTGTTATTGATCACGTACGCACAGAGACACAAGTAGCGGATATTTTCACTAAAGCCTTAAATCAAGCCACATACGAAAATCTTTGTTCTAAATTAGGCATGATTTTTGCTGATTTGATTTGATTATCTTTCCATATTTACAGGCATATTTTGATTGACTTTTCAAAATAAAAGGGGGGAGAAAGCATGATTTAAGGGGGAGAGAGATACTGATTGCATAAATTAAGGGAGAGCGATTTGAAATTTGAAATTCAAATTTCGAATTCATGCATGATTGAAGGGGGAGCGATAAGATTTAAATCATGATTATAGGTTATTTTGAAAATCATCAAAAGGGGGAGATTGTAGAGAAAAAGGGTTTGAGTGATTTCAAAATACATGATTTAAACGTTTGCATAAAAACATACATGACATAAACGTGTGCATATTGCATATAACTTGCCTTATATAGTTCATATATAATGTTGCCGTACTAACGAGCCATGAAGCTTCAAAGCTTACATCAAATGGCAAACATTTGTTGTGCTTAAACTATTTTCAGGTGCCACCATTAATGAACTAAACTAGTTCATTAAGTGAAATACTTAGTTAATTAAACTAAGTAGTTCATTAAAAGAAGCAATATTTGGACAAGGGACAAAGGCAACAAGGTGAAGAAAAGAAAGTTTTCTACTCTCCTCCCCACACTAAATACACGCCATTTATGCATATATATATATATATATATATATATATATATATATTCAGATTTTTTTAAAAGGGCACATACATATTTATTTCAACGTACTACCGACACGTTATATATTTTACATACATACGTTAACGTCACACCACCATACTTAACTCATATTTATGAGTATATTCAGGTCTTATATCATATGATATAAGTCATGGTGATGACAAATTAAATACGACACGTTAAAAGATTCTAAAACGAAAATTGTAGTATCGGGCGAATACCGAAACTTCGCCAACGTGTCACGTACTTGCCATAAATAGATGGCTAGCCCCTACACTTCAAAAATATTCATAAATTTCGTGTGTATGATGATATTTACAGCCATAAAATCATTCCATGTTGGCACACACAAATCACCCCACATTAAGACCAAATTGTGGAGATTCCAATTTCAATTTTGTCACATGCTTTAGGCGCCACTTTATGACCAGCCAAGTGCTGAATATTAAAGTTTAATTTATATATATTATGTGTAACATAATATATATAACATGTGCAAAAATTTGGAATTTAATTAGAGAAAAATCGGGTAATCGATAAACATCGAAAATTCGGTTTTCTAGATACACAACACATGGAACGTTTTTGGCACATCATACAACATGTAGCTAGACAATTTTTACATATTTCATACATCTTAAAGTGTTCTAGAAAATTCAATTAAGGGCTGATTGGAATATACCATGTGTGTATTATTAAATGTGTATTATTTTACAAAGTTTGCAAAAAAAAATAAAATAAAATTCAGGACATGTCTAAGTCACTTCACACGCCATTCAATCTGAGTTGGAGCATATGTGGAGCCTTGTTGGCATATTGATTGGTCAAGAATGAAGCATACAGTATTGATGACATAAAGGAAGGAACTACAAAAGGTAGTTTTCAAATTTTGTCACAATTGTGACACATGCTGAAAATTCCGCATGTGCACTAAAGAGCTGGCCGAAATTCTTCTCATTATGGATCATATTTTGTGTCTTGATTAAGATGGATTAATTAGAAGACAATTTGGATGTGTTTTAAATATTTTATGGATTAAAAAAGTGATATTCTTGAATATCACACATGCTGAAAATTTCAGCATGTGTGTAATGCATCTAGGCCGATTTTGAGGCCTTGTTAGTGTCTAATTTTTATTCCATAAAAGATGAGAATATTGCATACTAAATGGTGATTCATTTTCAAGAAATAAATCAAAGAAAATATGGCAACATTTTGAAAAGAATGCTAATGATTCACATTCTGAAATTTCAGCATGTAAAGTCCCTTTATGGCCGATTGTTTCACCCTTTTTGGAGAAATATTGTCTTGCTTAATTTATGTGATGATCTTGGAAGTCATGGTAATTATTCTATGGTGATTTTGACACATGTTTTTAGTAGAATTCTCAGATTTTCCTAGTCATCAAGTGATGACAACATTCAACTAATCAATGAGTGCCAAGTAAGCAAGAGTTTAATGATCATCCAATGAGGAGGTGCCAAGTAAGCAAGAACATGTCACAATGATGCAGCATATTCTCCCAAGGACTTAGAAGATAATTTTCAAGAGGAGAAGGACCCAAGGGGGGCAGCCAACAAAAAGTTAAAAGGAAAGGAAGAAGAACAAGAACAAGAACAAGAACAAGCATTGCGATCTTGAAGCATAAAAACATCGACCTCTTCTTCTTCTACACTCTCTTTCTTTCTTCTTCCTAAAAGCCTATTGTACTTACATTCATATACTTGAATAGGCTTCTCTTAGACCACCACATATTCTTCTATCATTGTAAGAGATTGATCAAGGTGTGATCAATCTTAGACTTGCAAGGTGGTGGTGTCTGTGTGCATTGTATTCATCATACAAGGTTTGTAAAGGGTTGGAGTTGGTGTGTAACTCCATCAACCCTGTGGTAAGGTGTACTTTGTGTGTGTGATTAGTGTGAACCGAGGAAGGTGTCCTCGAAGACTGGAGTAGGTTGTTTATAGCCAAACCAGTATAAAATTCTTGGTGTCATTTACTTTCAGCACATATATTCTGTTTCAGCACTGTTTATCCTTTTTGATCACGCTTGAAAAAATAGTAAACAAATTTCAAAAATTACGAAACTTTCGGGAAACATATCCACACGTTTTAAGGTTCTTTTGGCATAAGTTTCAACCCTTTTGGACAAGTATAAGTCACTCAAACGTCCAAAGTTCTGAGACTAGTGCCGTCTGATTTTCAGGCTTGCAAAGGTTGAGACTTTGATCGTATTTGACTAACTTCCCAAAAGAATTTTTCAAAAATTTTTCAACCCATTTAAATATAACTTATAAGGGGTTTGTGGTTAAAATTTCAGATACGTACAAATAGGAATTAATTTTTCAAATCAGTCTACCGTTTCTGGCAGATTCGTGCAATCTGACCATCAACGATTTTTGAAGGGGTTAAAGGTTGAATTTAAATCTGAAATTTTTAGGAGACATTCATGACATCTGAGGCTAAGTTCTCTCAAAATTTCAGAATTTTTGAAGACCTACAACCTAGTTTTAAAAACGTTTTAAAACTGGTCCTGAAAACAGAAACTGTTTTCAGAAGTTGAGTTCTTGAGTCAAAACTATTTTAAAAACCACACTTTCCGCACCAACTATTCAACCCCCCTTCTAGTGGTGCCTTGCAGATCCTACAATTTGAGCATGTTAAAATTAAGGATGTTGATGTACTTCTTGAATCATCATCAAGTACCTATGGTAAGTAAGATATAAAAATAGATGTCATCATTTTGGCATCATGTATACACTTAACACATTGAAAAATCCATATTGGAATACCCCCAACATTCGTCCAATAGGCTAAAGTAATTCCATCTTGGTGGATATTTTATTATTTACATGCATGCATGTGAGCATATATATTTGTAATGCATAAACAAAAGAAGAATTACCATGGATGTGACAATTACACCAAAGATGACATTTCAAGCATTTGGGTAGGATAAGTTTCAGCCACAGGGCCATAATTAGTATTTATATGATAGTTTACACCTATATGAGAATACCTATATGTCTATATGTAATTTAAGCGTAATATGTAAAAATTACCACACTTGGAAAATACAAAAAAATTTGGGAACTCCAAATGTATATGAAGGGTAACTTTCGTCCAGTAGGCCTAAATTATGTCATGTTGATGTACAAATGGCCATTGGAAGATACTTATGTGATTATGTATGCTGATGATGTGAAAATAAATGGAAAAATTGCATAAATACAACAACTACAAAATGTTGAAATTTCAAGAATTAGCCATGACTAGCTTCGGCCCAATAGCCATCTTGGTACCCAACATGATGAATTACACCCATTTGATAATCTTTATGTGGCTAAATATTTATTAGGTGTCACATATATGGAAAGTTAGCACAATGTAACACTTCATGAAGTTAAGGAATTTAATTTGTGCAAATGGACACTTTTCGGCCCTAGGCCCAAATTGTGTGCCTTGTCATGAATTAATGTCCTTCAAACATAATCATATAAGTACATGTACAATTTACATTATACCACTTGTACACCTTTAACTCAATATAAGTGTCACACGTATATTATATGGGCAACTAGACTATATGCTTAATACCTTAAATTGAAGAAATTAAAGTATGCATGATAACACATGACCAAGATAGCAAATTGGTCCAAACAGGACAAGCTAACTGAATAAATATTAAGACTATGAACAAATAAGAACGTAATTCCAATCAAGAGCAATCACGAAGCTAATTCCAGAAGAGAAACCTACAATAAGCATTCTCTCATGCATGTTGTCTTCATGATTTTCAACATAATGAGTTTTATTTTCGAACATGTTTATGAGATGATTTCTGCAAGAAATGTTTTACAGTTTTCATGATTTAAGGAACTGTACCGCGAGATGAATGATTCCACATGACTTATGCATGTATTTGTGGTTGAGTATAACACCTTGTTAGGGAAAATGGTTCTCTACCTTTTTGTATACGCATGATCTACTGGTTGAGTGTAACACCTTGTCCGGGACTAGGGTTCTCTGCCTTTCAGTTACGTCTATGACATTCTGTATAGAGAGCTGCATGATGTCTGGTCCTGAGGAAGGATGTCAATGGCAAAATACGTTGTTACCGAGTGTAACACCGCGTTCGAGACTCGGGTTCTTTGTTATAACACATTACTATTAGTCCCATGTACGTATGATGTAACACCGTAGTTGGACCATAAGGATTCATAGATGGTACTCGTGACTACTTGGGGTATCATTCGATATGTCGTGGGTATTATTCTTATGTTACCAAAAGTGCTATAGCCAATCATGTCATGTAATGTTCATGTATGTATGAAAGGAAATGTTTTTCAAAAGTTTTACGGTGCATATATCACGATCATGTCTCATGCACCCTCTAATGCCCCTGAGTTATGACTCTTGCAGTACGAGACCAAGTATGATTAAATAACCAAAGAGATTGTACACAAGAACGATACCGACTATATGTTAAGGCAAGAATGATTAACGAAAGAATCGGTTTACTTTATGATGCTCCTTATCTATAATGTTCTTCTATCATATGATATCTGTCAGATTTACTGTACTATTGACTTTTGTTTATTTCTTTACTGTTATCTCCATTCATATGATACATTTGATGTTGAGTTATACGTCACTGTATTACCCACTTCTCCGGTCCCCATGCATGATCCACTTGACGAATTTAGACAGAAATACTTGCTGAGCGATTTGTTATTGCTCACCTTTTTATTTTACCATGCAGACCCACAAGACCCCAAGCTAGAGTTCATAAAGGATGAGCCATAAGACTACGTGTGGAGAACTGACTAGTAGCCAGCAGTGGCATCTTTTGTATTTTGGATATTCAGCTTTGTATTATGATATTTTGCACTCATGATGTACTGATGTTGACGTTTATTTATGCTGATGTTATTTTTCTACCACTCATCGATACATGTTATGACGATCTGTGCATGAATGATATCGATGCCTTGTACTTCTCGTAGCAGAGTACAGCAAGTGTACCGTGCCGAGACTCTAGTCCTGGGCGGGGCGCTACATCTTAGATGAAGATAGAATAAAGTTTGTAGACTTATTTTGTACTTTATTATCTTCAACGTACCCTAATCCGATTTTATCGTTTTCATGCTTCTGAGAAGAAATAAGATGGTCTAACATGCAAGTACCCGCACTGAATTGTTTTACCGTCTTTTCTAAGTCTACATTTCTTGATTTCAATTTTGAAATCTTGACTTTAATTTCATTATTCTCGGATTTCAAGGATGAAATTTCAGTCTTTAATGAATTTATCATGCAAGACGACTCTTCTTTTGAATCATTTAACTGAGATACAAGATTTGTGTCGGAAGATTCTAACAATTTCTTATCTTCAATTAAGCTTTTCTTTTCTTTTGCAAGAGTCTTAGCAAATTCATGTAACTCAAGATATTGAACATAGGAATCATGATAGGCTCGTTCAGAATCAGAATCAGAATCATAATTTACCTCGCCATCAAAAAGTGGAGGTCTTTGGCTTGACAAATGTTCTTGCTCGGTTTTATGACTAGCGGATGCCATCTCACAAAGATTGTTGTATCTTCTTGTAGTGAGTGTGTCTAGCTCTGATACCACTTGTAGGACCTGTATAGCACAACTAGAAGAGGAGGGGATTTGAATAGTGAGTGCGGAAATTCGGTTTTTTAAACTTTTTCGATCTAATAACTCACTTATGAAAATAGTTTCTGTTTTCGGATCTTGATTTGAATTAACTAGTTGACCAGGTTGCAGACCTCCAAAAATTATAAAATTTAATGAAGATGTGCTCTCAGATGTTATAAGCGTCTCACAAAAATTTCAGATTAAAATTCTAGGTGTAACCCCTTGAAAAATTGTTTTTCTACAGATTATGTCAATCTGTCAGAAACTGTGCTCTGAAATGAAAAATTTATTCCTATTAATTGACAGCTGTAACTTGTCTGAAACTTTTATGGCATGACCCTCATGATTTTCACTTTAATAGGTTAAAACATTTTTTCAAAATAAGTATGTCAACCACGTTGATGTTCTCAACCTTTGCAGATCTGAGAATCAGATTGCACTACTCTCAGAACTATGAACATTTGACTGACTTATGCTTATCCAAATGTGATGAAAGTTGTCCCAAATGAAAGCTAAGACGTGTGGCTATATTTTTAAAAATTTTGTGATTTTTGAAATTTTTTTGCTATTTTTCCCGTAAGTATGAAAACAATGCAGAAAACTGAAAAGTGAAAGTAAATAACACCGAGATTTTTATACTGGTTCGGTTAAATCAACCTACTCCAGTCTTCGAGGACACCTTCCTCGGTATTCACTAATCAAAAATAACACCTAGACACAAGGGTGTCTGGAGTTAAACACCAACTCCATCCTTTTACAATCAAACGAACAAACACAACAACACGTACACCACCATCGAGCAAATGAAGGTTTGTTCACACCTTGATCAACCTTGTACAAGAGATGAACGTATGTGGGTGGTATGAACAAAGCCTATATAGTATATGAAATATAAAAATAATAGGCTTGAGGTTAAGAGCAAGAGAAAATAATAAGAGAAGAAGAGAATAGTCCTGCTTGATCTTTAAAGAATGTGAACTTTAGCTTAACCCCCTTTTTATAGCTGATATGGCCCCCCTAGGGTTGTATTCCTCCTTGAAAATTGTTTTGAATACCCTTGGAAGCTTGCTTTGTATAAATGGTGACACACCCTTGCTTACTTGGCGAAATATTATTGGACGAACGACTTGTCTTCGCCTAGTTATCAATTTATGATTGGCCATCTTTAATCCACCTTGGCACTCCATAAATGAGCTGGAAATTCAACTTAAAAATCTGAAACACATGCTCAAATACACACATGTTAAGTGTCAATTAATCATGATATGATTCTCCCACAATTTTGGAAGAAAATTGAAGATAATAAGGGTGCAAAATCGGCCACACTAAAACCATGTGCTGAAATTTCATCACTTGTTTTATTTTGAAATGTTTCCATGTGTGTCTTGCCCTCTTCAATGTCATCAATCATGTGTGTCTTATTCTCCACCAATTAAAGTGACAAACAAGCTCCACCTAGGCTCCAATAAGGCTGAAATGGCGTGTCACACCTCATCTGCATGTGCTGAAATTATCTTTTGAATATTTGTCACATAATGATGCACAATCTTCACACACATGGTAAAATTGCAATCATCCTAAATTGATTTTTCTAGAACACTCTAATATGCCGTGAATGTGTAAAAAAATGTCCAGATACATATTACATACACACCAAAATGTTCCAAGCATAGTAAGTGTAGAAAACCGAATTTTCGACTTTCGTCGATTACAAGATTTTTCTCCGATTAATCTCAAACGTCTTGGACATGTAATATATATTATGTCACACATAATATGCATAAAATAGAGTGTAGCTTCAGCTCCTATGACTGAATAAAAAAATGCCATGTGCAAAAAGGAATTTGAGTTTGAATTTTCCACAATTCAAGCTAAAATGTGGGTGATTGATGTGTGTAAACATGTTATGACTTTGGGGCTGAATTTGACATGTGGAGCACGGATTTTTTGAGTATTTTGAGTGTACATATGCTGACCATCTTTATATGGTAAGTATGTGACATGTCGGTGAAGGTTCGGTAGTCACCCCATACGATAATTTTCGGTTTATGACTTCGTGACATGTCGTTATAATTTTGATAGTAATATGACTTGTAATATATGATATGAGGCATGTATATACTCATAAATATAACGTGTATATGGTGGTGTGATGTCGACATACGTTTATAATATGTATGACGTGTCGGTGGAACGTCGGAATAGAAACGTATAATTCGTCGTTCTAAAAAATATGTATGTATATAAGATATATCTATATGCCGTGTGTATTGGTGCGGAAAGAAAACTTTCCATTCAAAATTTTTTGCCAAGTAGTTGCTTCCAAATATATCTCCTTGAGTACTTCATTTAATGAACTAGTAAGTTCATCTCCTTAAGCACTTCACTTAATGAACTAGTTTAATTCATTAATCATGACGCCTGAAAATAGTAGGTCTTATCCAAAACCAATTTTGCTAAAAACATAGTTATTAAAACCGGACCGGTCAAACAGATAAACTAGATAACTGGTTGGTGAGATTCGACATATTAACTCTTTCGAATATTAACCCTATAAAGAATAGGTAGTTAAATTGTGAAACGATTGAAGTGGATATTGTCGAGAAATCGGGGTTTGAATGATTTAAAATTGCATGATTTAAAATGTTACGTGTTTACGAAATGCAAGAAATATGTGTTGCTGGATATATGCACGTTATAAAAATGCTTTACATGTGACCATTAAATAGGAATAAATTTTTCAATTCGGAATACAGTTTCTGGCAGATTTGCGTAATCTGACAAAAAACATATTTTCAAGGGGTTAGCCTTTGAGTTTTAATTGGAAATTTTTGTGTATCTCTTAAAACATCTGAGAGTACCTCATCACAAAATTTCATAATTTTTGGAGGTCTACAACTAGGACTTTTAAATAATTCAAATCAGGATATGAAAACAGAAACTGTTTTCAGAAGTGAGTTTTTTGGTCCAAAAGTTTTAAAAACCAAATTTTCCACATTCACTATTCAACCTGATACGATCTTGGATCGTATTGAATTGACGATCGCTTCTTTCAACTCTAAAAGACACCTTTGATCAACCCTTGCGTGAGACAATGGCGCAAACACTTATGCACATTGCAACTTGTTAATTATGTTATTGCATGCAAGATGCATATGCATATACTCAAGTAATTCTTAAAGACATCATCATGACACATTCTATGGCCACATGGCTGCAACACCATGCACACACACATATGCTCATTTCAACTTGATTATATTCTACATGCAAGATGGCCCATTCAGTTACCAATCAATTTACATAATATGTCCTACCATAATATTATATGCATCTATCTAGCTAGCTATAATAGTGACTTTATTAACCTATGAATATATATATACTAGCCGAGAGTTATGATGCACATACATCACTTATACACCTTCTAAAACATATTTCCTATGCATGCATCAATATAGCTAAATAAACAACATGATGAGTACTTACATTTTCTTCTTGGCCGAGACTCATTTACACACACACATATGATTTTTACATCTTCTAAACACATGCAAGACGGTTACACACATACTCCTATACACATTTTTGTACCCACATATTATAAAGTCGTGCATGATGGTATCAATCATAAAGATGAAGATAGAGGCTATGTTAATGATGATAATCATGATGATTTCACATGCAAGCACATATGAGGACTTCAACCACCTTAAATTGGACATGCATGACCTCTCTTCCTATCCTCATAATCATAAGTGCATATAGATGCAACAATTACACCAAGATCATCATGTAAAGAACATACAAGCAATCATTCTTTGTATTTATAGTGAAATCATTCTTTGAACATAGCATGTATGATCTAAACTTATATAAGAACATAAAGGACTCTTCTTGAACATGCATGAAGAAACTAGGACTTTCCTTTTCTTTGGTTCTAAGCTTACTAACGGAAGGCTTTCCCTCTCCTTTCCTTTGGTTGTACACGGCCTAAAGGCCAAAGAAGAAAATAGCTTGGTCAATCATGGAAGGTAAAGTATTTGGAGTTTACTATTCTCAACTCTTAAAATGGAAATGAAGGTTGAGCAGTTTTGACAGGATAATATATGGAGGAAATAGTGGTGGTACAATCTTACCTTAGAGGTTGGTTGAATGTTTTCAACACTTTCATGTTGTCCTCCTATATTTGAAGAAATTTTTCTCCTTCTACCTTTAAGATAGGCCACGGTTTGGAGGAGCGGAGGGGGAAAGAAAGACTTATCATGAATATAGGAAGGAGGTTTTAGTGGATACAAGTTTTATTGGAGTTTGATGAAGTAAAGGGAGTATTGAAGAGATGGGATGTTTCTTCCGTTTTTTCTTGCTTAGTTGACCATATGGAAGGGAGGGAGGATGAGCTAAAGGTACTTTGATTTCACTTGGTGATGGAAGAGAGAAGTTTGTGTGTTTGAGGGTAGAATGAATGAGTGAATAGGAGGAAAAAATAAGACTCTTCCCCTTTTATTGCATGTGGTTGAGGGTGCATGAGGCTAGGAGTGGAAGAATCTCCATGATGTTTCTTGGTTGGAGAATAGAAAACATGATAGAGTTTTATTGAAAAAGGGAAAAGTGAAGTGATAGGAGAGGGATTGCATGTAAGGAGATTGGTGGGAGTGAAGTTGAAGTGAAGATAAAAAAGTTAAGTAGGGGAAGAATGAGAGGGAAGAAGATGTCTTCCTCTTTTTCTTGAGGGTGGCCAAGGCTAGTGGGGAGGAGAGAGGATGATGTGCTTGCTTGAAATGGAGAGAAATAAGGCAAGATAGATATTTCATGTTATTGGATTGGATGTGGGTAGAGGTGACTAGAAGATTTCTCCTTTCTTCCTTGGTTTAGCCTTAGCGGAATTTGTTAGGTGGAATGTAGTGGGGTTCATCATTTGTTTTTTTGCATGTCAAGTGGGGGTGTAAGAAGTGTAAAGTCATGCATGTAATGGGATTGGAGGAGAAAATGATGGTGTAAGAAGAATAAAGTGGCGGATGAATTTCCTTACTTCATTTCTTCTTAATTGGCAGAAATTAATGGGAGAGGATTTAGGGAAATAATTTTCCTTCATGACATGCTAGGAAATAAGTGGGAAGAGCTATAATGTGTAAGGTTTGCATGTACTTTAATTGGTTTAACGTGGAGGGGGTAAGAAGGAATTTCTTTTCCTCTTCTTGAAGCAAGTGGCATTCCAATGAGGTTGGGGAAAAAGAATAATGATGTTTAAGTATAAAGAAGATGTTAAGTGAAATTTGTTGGAAGAATGTGGTAGGATTTGTACACTTGTAAATTTCCTAGGATGGTGTAGGACACTAACCTTTAGTGGAAAATTAAACCTGGTAGGATTTGTACACTTGTGTTTTATTTATAACCCTCATTGCTTAATCACTTCAACTACTTGTTACCTAAGGCTTTAGTTATTTATTTTAGTGCATTCTTAAAATTTTTACCTATACCGCTTAGCATGGTGCAATGATCGCACCCTAATTTCGTCGCAATTTCCTTTGTTCTCTTCTTTAACTAGCCCGAGGGTGCGGGTCATAACATTCCTCCCAATTACAAAAAGTTTCTTCCTTGAAACTTGTAAGTTTAGTCGTAATCCTCTGCTTAATACCATTATACTGATTTCATTCTTATCGCATGTCTCAAACTTTGTCCATCATCTGGTGTACACATTTGGTGTTCGGACATGCTTCTCTAAAGTTATAACTTATGTGGCTCTATTTGGAAATTTGTTTCTTTGGTTATCGGTGTATTCATCTGTTTTCGAGAGTCGTTTTTAAAATTATTTACCCAAGGCCTTTTAACTTCCGCGCTTGCGCTGCGTTACTCTGCTAAGTCATCCTTCAGTTATCTATTTACTTTAAGCTAGTTCTAACTGAATCGAAATTGCAAATTCTAAGAATACTGGTCAGAACGAAATCATGTAACTCAACATACCTGCACCAGTATCTGGGGCATCCAAAGTTTCTGTGTATAGCACCTTCTAATCTTGAATATCGGTCTATGATGGCCCTTCTTGCTGTGTTTCTTCACCTGGCAAGTCTCTTCTCCTCCTCGGGCAATCTCTCATCGTGTGTCCAATCTCACCGCATCTAAAACATGCATCTGTCCCTATGCAGAACTCACCAGTGTGTTGTCTCTAACATCGTTGACATATTGGGATAGCTGTTGTCGGTCTCCACCGCTGCCGTTGAAGCTGTGATTAAGACTGGCTGGATAATTGCTGCTGAGGTCGTCTGCCTGCTCTCTGCGGATACGGGTTCCATCTCCCAGTTTGCTCCTCGACACCCTCTCGAGGCCTCCTATATCTAGCCTCCATGTCTTGTAGTGAAACAATGCGCTCCACTCTATGGCAGTCATCCACTAACTCCTCAAAACTGGTCGAGTGTGCATTAACCATCCAGGTCCAGACCCGAGAATCTAGGCTGCGCATGAATTAACCATCTTAAACTTTTCATTAACCATCATCGCAGGAACATACTCAGAAACTGTGATAACTGCCTCCTGCCTCATTGTCTTAAACACCCTAATCCTCTGAATGGTCAACGTCAAAGAAAGTTAAAACTTGCAAAACTCTTCCAGAAACTTCGTCCAGGCTACTGGTTGGGTCAGTGGCTGGATACAAATCCTTTACCATTGATTAGTCCTACCAACCAGAAGCAGCTGAATAATCTGTGCCTTCATCTCATGAGGCACTTGTGTCAGCTGAAAGCCGCTCTCGACTTCATCTAACCATCGTTCTGCCTCATGTGAATCATGCTCTCCGTCAAAACTTGGGACTTCTGCTCTTATCGTCTGCCTGTAATAAAACCATTGCTCCTATGTGGCTGAGGCTGTGGGGGTGAAAATGATGGCGGGTCTGCATTGTACTGCCTATCTGACCCAGCCGTATTAGAGCCTAGAAAAATGATCGAAGTATCTCTTCCGGGAAGTGCGTCGGCAGAGGTGGAACATGTGCCGGTGGTGACGGTATCCGCTCTATAGCTGGTGATGCCCATTGTGGGAGAGGTGATGGGTTGCGCCTATCAGATTATGATGCCATGCTATCGAAAATCATCACGTTGACATAATTAGTTCATATATAAACATATTTAAAATTTTGGGTTTTAATGTATTAGGCATATTCTGAGGAAAGCAGTCTAATTATTATGACTCTAAATTAATTTATCCGATACTAAAGGAAAGCAAGGTTATTCCAAATATTTTCACTAATCCATTCTCAGGGATCTATTATAAGGTTGTCGCACTTAGTCTAATATCATATACTTAGACTCAACAATCTCAGCTTAGGTTCTACGATCATAGCCTAATACATGCCGTTGCTTTCTTTATGTTGCCCGCTATGGATCTAGAGCCTCGGCTCTGATACCACATGTAGCGTCCCGCCCGAGACTAGGATCTCGGCACAGTGACCCACCGTACTCTGCTACGAGAAGTACAGGCGTCGATAACATCCATATGCATGTCGACATAAACATGTATCGAAATCGTATAAGCATCATAAAATATGCAAAACGTAATCGACATGCATCATACGACATAACTAAATCCGAATACAATCTGAAATGCCATCAGTACAAATATCCTGATACAAATCTGAAATGACATAAATGAAAAATGCATAATCTGGGCCCGGTAGCTACTCACTGGTGACGTACCCTCGAATCATCGTCATCGGTATTTCAAACTAGTTCTCGAGCCTCTACAATATGTTAAAAAGAGGGATAAGCGATAATGAATCGCTCAGCAAGTATTTCCACCTAGGTTCATCATGTGGATCATGCATCGGAGACAGGTAAATAAAAATAATACATGCAGTGAATTGATAAGAAAATAATACGTATCCGTTTCACAAATACAGTGGTAACAAGAGAAATCACAGCAATTACATGTAGTCAGGTAAGTCATGGAAAATAAAGTCAAAGAGCAAATTATTTCATCTTTGTGTTTCTTTTTCTCCTTACGTAGCTATTAAGCTTTTAGTTTGTGTCGCATGTTATACCTCTTTAGTTATGTATGTACCCAAGTTCTGCTTTACCCGGGCATCTTATGTCTGCTAAGGGCTAAGCATATGTCTAGTAGGGTGACTCGGGTAAACATAAGTATGCTCGTATGGTGAAAAAGTCATGCATTGTTTTACAGAAAACTTTTCAAAACATAATCATTTATGTAATCATCGTATCAAATCGGTCTCAGTCATGTATATAGAATACCCTATACAAATGGTACACAAGACACACCGACTGAATTCCCCATGTAGTATTATGTATTAACCATGAATCCTAACAGTCCAGCCATGATGTTACATCATGTGTACATAGAATAACGGTGATGCGTTTTGGTAGAGATCATGGAGCCCAAACACGATGTTACTCTCAGGACAAAACGTAAGGGTAGGTGCCATCTGGAAGGAGGAGATCTCTTGTCCCAGACAAGGTGTTACACTTAGGCCCATAGACGAACATCTCTATACCAAGTGACATCACCCTCTCACCTATGTTCCAGTGTCAAGAGGCGCTCATAACATATGTCAGGGCCCCTGACATCCTCACTAATACACCTGACGTCAGACGGCCTCCAATCATAAAATTTAGGCTGTCGGAACAGCATAATATATCGTAAATTGTCTCATATGGAATTAGTCGACGCAAGGTATGATTCGTTAAAATTCTTTTTAAAACTTTTCACACGATAAAATCATCTTCGTCAAAGATGTCTTGTAAAACCCTTTTAAAACGTTTCGCGTGATAAACATTTCTGTAAATATGTAAGGTATGATAAAACGTATCGCTTTGAAAACTTCGTTTGTGTGTGTATGCATGTATACTCGGTTGGGCTGGTTTCATACATCTAAACATTTCAGTACTTAAAGTCAATATTAGGCTCTTATTCCATGTTGTGTTCGTAAGTGAAATATCCATTTTGGCCTTTTTGAGTGCCCTCGGCTTCTTCGCAAAATCAGACCCCTTTTTGGACTTTATTTGCTAAACTCTTGTCCTAATTGGTCTTTTTCATATTTTATTTTGTGATCCTTATTAAAACAGCCCACTTTCGTATCTTTTGCAAATGTAGAAATTACCATTTTGCCCTTGTTAATGTCCTTGGTTTTAAATGGCTAAAACAACCCCACTTTTTAGTTTGTTACTTCTTTAATTTACTAGTTTGTACATTCTCTAGTTTGTCATACAAATATTGTGCATTGTACAAGTCTTACATGGATATATATATATATATATATATATATATATATATATATATATATATATATATATATAAAGGGACACAATTAACTAGTCAATACATACCACCAGTAGTGGGATATGAGGTTCAAGCATCTTTCATATATTGATGAAAATCCAGATGAAGTAACCATGAATCCCAGGAAATGAAAAGTGCGACGGCCACCTACCGTGGGTAATCGACAAATGAACAAAAGAGGTGTGTGATCCGAAGAGACTCTTGGTAGATGAGTGAGTTGCGGTGCCATCAAAAAACAAGATTCAATACAATCAATAAATTCTTGTAGTACTGTAATAGATGGGTGTGAACGACCACTATGATCATCAAGAGTCCGAAAAGTATTGAAATCCCCTCCTACTACCCATGGAAGTGTATTTATCTGAGAGAAATCACATAAGGATTGCCATAAGGACCGACACAAAAGAGGCGTATGCTTGGCATATACCACCGATAAAACAAAGGTCAACTGTAGTGGGCGAAAAATCAAACTGAAATGCACCACTTGATCCTGATCCTGCGTTGCAAGTAGACGAAACACTGTATCTTGCCAAAAAAACCAAATATGCTCCGACTGTATAGAATAATAATGCGAAAAATCAAGGTCCAAACTAAATCTAGCAATACTAGATGGAGAATGTTTTGGCTCAATAAGTGCAAGTAAATGTAAATGATGCTGACGTATCAAATGATGCAACCTAGGCAGTGAGGCATTCATGCCTCTTATATTCCATATTAAAACATTCATTGAGTAAGAGTGGTGTCACTTCCCTAAGAGATTCGCGAAGCACTACGTGTCGAGATGGTGGAAGGTGGTAGAGGTGGCAAATCTTTCCGTGCTCAACGTTTTCGACGTGGAACCACGGGTATAAAACCTGAATCCGCAGCAGATTCTTCCAAACGCGAGATCAAAACATCAACATCTGGTGATGGAGGAATTAGCTGCATTCGACAGACTACTTTTTATCTGGAACATGTGGCAATTCCATATTTATATCATCTGCATGTAACTCCGTATCTGAAGAATGTCCAAAGTCGCGCTGATTTGCAGCATCTTGCGGAGGATGTGCTTCAGCTTCACCTACTGTCTCCACAGGGATTTCACCGTCAATGACAAGAGGTACTGCCGTAGTATAATCAGCAGTAGGAGGAATATCAAGAGGAGGTTGTGGCTGATCTTGGTTTGAGACCGCAGGCGGCTTTTTCACTGGTGTCCACCTCTTTGCTGGTGGACGAGGTGGTGGAGGCGGCGGTGGTGGAGGTGGCACCGACGTGGGAGCTTTTGTAGGGAATAAACCTGTTGCATGGCCTAAGTGATGACATGAAGTACAGAACAATGGGAGATCCTCATAAACCACAGATTGTAGAATAATTTATTCTTGGCCTGCAAATAAATCTTCTGAGGTAGGTCTTGGGAGACATCTACCTCTACGCACACCCTAGCAACTGACGGCCGTAAACCGTCTGTCGTAGCCACATCGAGTTTTATAGGAGTTCTTATAGAACATACAATCTCAAATAATGCTTCACGACAATGAAGATGTATTGGAAGCCCTGGGAATGCAACCCATATCGACACAATAGGGACATCAGCAGTGGGATCAAAGTCAACTGTCCACTTTGTTATACGTATATGACGGCCAGAAATATGACATGATCGGCGATAAAAACAACGCAGGTAATCAGCTTCATTATGAAAATTCAAAAAATATGCATGGGATCAATGAGAGTGATCCGAGGTCATGATGAAATCCTATTTTCTCAAAAACATCACGGATAACCTTCAAAGGAGGACGACCATACCAGAAAGTTCCTACCAGCGAGTATCTGAATGGCGCAGCAAGGGCATCAATCTCAGAATCAAGAAATGAAATCATGAGAATGCCTTTGTATCGAGATACCGTTTTGGGTGAAATTGCTATGCTCTGCGTCGTGGAGGCTCCGGCAACCACCACCGCAGAAGATGGCGGCGACGCGGAAGACATCATAATATATGAAAAAAGAAACAGTTTTTTACAGAGGATGATGTGGGTCCGTAGATAGAGAAGTAATGTGGATGCAGGTGGTAAAGAATGGATGCAGCAAACGGCGGCGGCGGCGGGTATCATCGCCTAATCGTCCGGGAGTAAGTATATGCATATTAAATATGGCAATCGTGGAGATTATCTACGTAGGCTGCCGGATTCACCGGTTTGGAAAATCATTTGTCGTATACATCATATCTGCCTAGCTAACACCACAGGCCACGGTTCACATCTTAGCTGGAATTACACGCCCTCAGGTGAATTTTCTTTGCGTTCTGCTTATGATATTTGCCGATCACAACGGCCTACACTGCATTCGGCGAAGTTCATTTGGTATAAACATCACTCGCCTACCACTCAGTAAATATTATGGCGAATCTTTCATTCAGCTTTTCCTTTTGAGGACTACATTGTTGAGTACAATGCAGCTCGCCCCACACAATGTCCATTTTGTAAGCATGCATCGGCTACGGTGGATCATGTGTTCTTATATTGTGTTGGGGTTCGGCCGATATGGGTTTTTTCGCATCCGAGTTACATTGTCTTCCACCATCTTCACTGAACCTTCAGCAATATCTGTTATCATGGTGGTATCATTCCACACTCTCATCCATTTATGGGGTTCTCAAAATAGTGATTTCGGCTATTGTGGCGCATAGTATCTGGCGGGCTTACACGTCCTTAGTGTATGGTGACAGGACTTCTTTTACTACAGTTTCTCTTCGGGCTTCTATCCAATATGACATCTCGATGTGGGGTAAAACAATTGAAGGTACTAAAT
The DNA here is from genome assembly GCA_036186865.1 of Eustoma russellianum. Taxonomy (NCBI): domain Eukaryota; kingdom Viridiplantae; phylum Streptophyta; class Magnoliopsida; order Gentianales; family Gentianaceae; genus Eustoma; species Eustoma russellianum. Next base: position 21,965,658 of record AP025054.1, read on the forward strand.
TGGCGACAGGATCTCCCCGGTATCTTCCATGGTTTCCTCGACTCCAGCCCCCACGTCCACAACTGATTCGATGGTGGTCGCCACCTTCAGGTAGATTGAAATTAAATGTAGATGAGGCAGTTGGTAGAGATTTTGCAGCAGGGGGTTCTATTTTGCGGGATCATGCTGGTTTCTGTGTGGGAGCGATCTCATTTCGTTTGCCTCAAAGTGCGCCTATGATTGCCGAAATACAAGCAGCGGTGTTTGGCTTGATATATTTTCTGCCATTGCATCGATCACTTGTTCTGGAGTCCGATTATGCTCAGCTAGCTACGCGTATAACAAGGCCACAGATGGTTTTTGGTAATTTTCATATTAGCTTATTACACTCATTAGTGCATTGCCATCGGTTGGACTTTAATGATATCTATCGAGAAGCCAACATGGCTACCCATTATCTTGCTCAACATGCAATGCTGGACCCTCAGACGCACTTTTTCTCTCACAGTACTCTTCCTCCATTAGTCCGTAGTTCAGTTTCTTTGGATCTCTCTTCCGGACATGTGCGCCTCGATTAAACTTTCCTAGTCTTCCGTATGGATTGACACTCATTCACTTCTTCTGCCTGCATCCTACGGCATGCAGGCAGGCTCGGTATGCTTTGGTCTCCCTTGGTATTTCTATTATGAAAATGTCTTATATCCTTGTTTAACATACTATTTTCTTCACCTGTGCATGGACTACCCTACTTTCTTTGCTGACCCTTACAACTGGCGTGGACATGGCTTCTGTTTCATGGAGGATCTTACGGTTTTCTTCACTGGATAATCATGTTGATCGAGAGGCAACATCTGATATATTGTGTTGTAGATTTCCATTTTGTTTGATGATGTACTATATTTCATATCACCGTTCCAATTATATAAATATGTATGTTTTTTCTTCGCCAAGGTTTTATCCACAAAGGTGTTTTTACTTGGCAAGGTTTTAATGCGGCATATCATATATGATTGGCCGCTGATAATCATCGCTTCTTTACATTCACTTTTTTCTTACGATGACTAAATTTATGTAATACGGTTTTCCTCTGCCAAAATGTGAGACCTTTTCATAATAAATTTCCTTTAAAAAAACTAGTCAAATTATCATCAAAGTTCATCAAGATGGCCACTTGACCGAAAGTTTATACACACACGCTTATGGACATTGCAACTTGTTAATTGCGTTATTACATGCAAGATGCATATATGTGTACTCAAGTAATTCTTAAAGACATCATCATGACACATTCTATGGCCACTTGGCCGAAACACTATGCATACACACATATGCTCGTTTTAACTTGTTAATTATATTCTACATCCAAGATGACCCCTTCAATTACCAATCAATTTACATAATATGTCCTACCATAATATTATATGTATATATCTAGCTAGCTATAATAATGACTTTATTAACCTATGAATATATACACTAACCGAGAGTTATGATGAACACACATCACTTATACACCTATTTCCTATGCATGCATCAATGTAGCTAAATAAACACTATGATGATTACTTATATTTTCTTCTTGGTCGAGACTCATTTGCACACACACACACATATGATTTTTACTTCTTCTAAACACATGCAAGTTGGTTACACACATACTCATATACACATTTTTCATACCCGCATATTATAAACTCATGGATGATGGTATCAATCATAAATATGAAGGTAGTGGCTATCTTAATGATGATAATCATGATGATTTCACATGCAAGCACATATGAGGCCTTCAACCACCTTAAATTAGATATGTATGACCTCTCTTCCTATCCTCATAATCATAAGTGTATATATATACAACAATTACATCAAGATCATCATGTAAAGAACATACAAGCAAGCATTCTTCGTATTTATAGTGAAATCATTCTTTGAACATATGCATGCATGATCCAAACTTCTATAAGAACATAAAGGACTCTTCTTGAACATACATGAAGAAACTAGGACTTGCCTTTTCTTTAGTTCTAAGCCTTACTAATGGAAGTATTTCCCTCTCCTCCCCTTTGAATGTACACGGCCTAAAGGCCAAAGAAGAAAATAGCTTGGTCAATCATGGAAGGTAAAGTATTTGGAGTTTACTATTCTCAACTCTTAAAATGGAAATGAAGGTTAAGCAATTTTCGATAGGATAATAGAAGGAAGAAATAGTGGTTATCCGATCTTACCTTAGAGGTTTGTTGAAGGTTTTATACACTTTCATGTTGTCCTCCTATATTTGAAGAAATTTTTCTCCTTTTACCCTTGAGATAGACCACGTTTTGGAGGAGCGGAGGGGAAAAGAGAGACTTGTCTTGAATGTAGGAAGGAGATTTGAGTGGAGAGAAGTTTTATTGGAGTTTGATGATGTAAAGGGAGTAGTGAAGAGATGGGATGTTTCTTCCCTTTTTCTTGCTTAGTTGACTGTATGGAAGGGAGGGAGGATGAGCTGGAGGTACTTTGATTTCATTTGGGAATGGAAGAGCGAGGTTTGTGTGTTTGAGGGTAGAATGAATGAGTGAAGATATGAGGACAGAAATAGGACGCTTCTGCTTTTATTGCATGTGGTCGAGGGTGCTTGAGGCTAGGAGTGGAAGAATCTCCATGATGTTTCTTGGTTGGAGAATAGAAAAGATGATAGAGTTTTATTGAAAAAGGGAAAAGTGAAGTGATGGGAGAGATTGCATGTAAGGAGATTGGTGGGAGTGAAGTTGAAGTGAAGTAAGATAAAAAAGTTAAGTGGGGGAAGAATGAGAGGGAAGATGTCTTCCTCTTTTTCTTGAGGGTGGCCGAGGCTAGTGGGGAGGAGAGAGGATGATGTGCTTCCTTGAAATGGAGAGAAATAAGGCAAGATAGAAATTTCATGTTATTGGATTGGATGTGGGTAGAGGTGACTAGAAGATTCCTCCTTTCTTCCTTGGTTTAGCCTTAGCCGAATTTGTTAGGTGGAATGTAGTGGGGTTCATCATTTGTTTTTTTACATGTCAAGTGGGGGTGTAAAAAGTGTAAAGTCTTGCATGTAATGGGATTGGAGGAGAAAATGATGGTGAGAAGAATAAAGTGACGGATGGATTTCCTTGCTTCATTTCTTCTTAATTGGCAGAAATTAATGGGAGAGGATTTAGGAAAATAATTTTCCTTCATGGCATGCTTGAAAGTAAGTGGGAAGAGGTATAATGTGTAAGGTTTGCATGTATTTTAATTGGTTTAAAGTAGAGGGTGTAGGAAGGATTTTCTTTTCCTCTTCTTGAAACAAGTAGCGTTCCAATGAGGTTAGGGAAGTGGAATAGTGATGTTTAATTATAAAGAAGATGTTAAGTGAAATTTGTTGGAAGAAGGTTTAAGATGGTGTACGAAAACTAATCTTCAGTGGAAAATTATATCAATTCCCATTCAAGGTGGGGGTGGCGGCCTAGGGTACCTAGTGGGTAAATTTTGGCCAAATTCTTGTTTATCTCATTCTCTATATCCTACATCTAATTTAATTCAAATCTTAATCTTGTGTTTTATTTATAACCATGATTGCTTAATCACTCCAACTACTTGTTACTTAAGGTTTTAGTTATTTATTTTAGTGCATTTTTTAAGTTTTTACCTATACCGCTTAGCACGGTGCAACGATCGCATCCTAATTTCGTCACAATTTTCTTTGTTCTCTTTTTCAACTAGCCCGGAGGTGTGTGCCGTAACAATGTTATTTGCAGATGACATTATGCTCGTGGATGAGACTAGTCAAGGAGTCAATGTTAATCTAGAATGTTGGCAGAAGTCACTAGAGGAAAAAGGCTTCAAATTGAGTGAAAAGAGGACATAATATGTGAAGTTTAGTTTTAGCAATAAAGGAATGACCTTGGAACCTTGTGTGAAAATGTCAGAGCAAGAGATTTACCTGAGTAAAAGTTTAAGATATTTAGGATTTATACAACCAAAAATAGAGAAAGTGACAAGGATGTGAATCATATAATATAGGTGGAGTGGTTAAAGTAGAGAAGCGCGTCAAGTGTTCTCTGTGATTGGAAAGTACATTTAAAGCTTAAAGAAAAGTTTTACAAGATGGCAATAAGACATGCACACTAAATGTTGGTCCGACAATTATAAATATGAACAAAGGATGTGAATGACAGAAATGAGAACGCTACGATGGATGTGTAGACATATAAGAATGGAAAAAATAAGAAATGAACATTTGAGGATAAAGGTTGGGATGACTCCTAAACAATATAAATGGGTCAAGACTAAGATGATATGGGCATGTGCAAAGACGTTCTATAGATGCACCTGTTAGGCTATGCGAGACAATAAATGAGGTGTCTGTTAAACGTGGAATAGAGACCAAAGAAGACATGAGCATAGAAAATAAGGATTGATATAACTTATATGGCAATTGATGAACATATTGATTTATGTATCCGATGTAATCTAGAAAGTATAATATTTAAATAAGAATTTTAGATACATGCCCCGTTTCTGTCATTTAAACCGTTTCCTGTTATTTTATGTGGTATTGTGGTTTCTCGAAGAAAGACAATTGACGAATTTGCTAACATTACAATCAAGAGTTATCGCGTTTTTTTTAAAAAAAAAAATTAGGTAATCACGTTTTTATTTAAATTTTTTTCCATTGTTATACAAAAAATATTCAAGATTTTTGAAATTGCAAGTTTTGTTTATATTTTGTTAATTAATTGTACTAAATAATCGTCGCAAATTTGATTCTTAAAACGTCGCTATTATACAAAATGGACATTTAATATAACAAATTATTAAAAATTGGATAAAGATATAATTTCAAAAGTTTTAGATATTTTGTACAGGTAACTGAAAAACTTTTTTTGGATAAAAAAAAATTGACTAACCCATGATTGTAATGTTTAGAGGTTCGTTTCCCATATCATTTCAAATTCAACAATATCTACAAGAAGGCAAATCGAATCGCACGTGTTTGTTTGTCATTCGTTGCTAACCCTCTACAATTACACATACACTTGCAGACAAAGCTTGAAAGGCGTTTCAGATGGATTACCTTTCGTTTCTAACTGTCAGACACTATGCATAATTTTTTTTTCTTTTTTTTTTGTATTCTGTGATGTAAAGTCCCTTGCCTTTTGCTTTCTATATACTTAATAATTGATTGAAAAAACATAAACGAATAGAATTGCTCAAGTGGATTTGTTGAATGAAGCACAAATCATTATTCATTGTTTCGAAAGTCGTTTTTCGTCAAGTAAATCGTATTGTACATGGTTTTTTTATATATAATGCAAATATATAATCTAGCTATAAATGAACAGATAAAATTATGAGATTTGATTGAGATTTAAATTGATTCTTATATCAAATATTCCTAATCTAGAAGATTACGGTCTTATCTCTTAACACTCTCCTTCAAGTTGTGTAGTGATACCACCAACACCCAACTTACAATACTGACTTGAAAGCCCTTCCAGTGACTGCTGTCGTAAGGATAATTGTGAATTGATCTTCAAATCTTAAAAACGGTAGTTCAACAATTCATTCCTCAAGCTTTTCTTTTATAACATGCCGATCTATCCAACATGCTTGATTCGATCATGTTGTATCGGGTTCTTAGAAATACCGATTGCAATCTCATTGTCACACATCAACTGAGTCAGAAGTCGCACTGGAAAACCAATCTTATATATCAACTTCTTTAGCCACAATATTCCATAACCTTTCACGATCCCTTAGAATTATGCATCTGCACTAGATGATGTCACCACCTTCTTTTTTGCTCCTCTATGTGACTAAATTGCTGCCAATCGCCTGTCGTTAGGGTTACCTGTCCAATCGGCATAAGTAAACGCCTCCACATCTAGATTTTCGTGTTTCTTGAACAGTATACCTTCACCTGATGTCCTCTTTAAGTATCTGACTATCCTTCTGATTGTCGTCATATTTTCTTCATATGCATGATGCATAAACTGAGTTACGTCCTGACCGCATAGGCAGTATTCGGTCTTGTATGCAAGAGATAGATCAATTTTCCATTAGCCCCTGATATTGTTCTTGATCTACCACTGGAGCTCTTTCTCTTACCTGCGACTTATGATTTAAGACTATTGGAGTGTCACTCGGCTTGCAATCACTGGAAAATGAAGACTTCCTCACCGGACTGGAGAACCTCAATCCCTATGAAATATTTTAAGCCTCCTAAGTCCTTCATCTTGAATTCTATGAACAAATGCTGTCGAAGCCGTGCAACTTCTTCCTTATCACTCCCAGTGATAATCATGTCCTCTACATATATAATCAGGCATGCAACCAATTCTCTTATCCTTCTGAATAATAAAGTATGATCAGCATTGCATTGTTTATATCCATTCTTTTTAATCGTCATCATGAATTTCCAAATCATGTATGCGGAGATTGTTTTAACCCGTACAAAGCCTTCTCTAGTCTACACATGTCACCTTTTTGAAACCCTTCTGGAAAACCTAGCGGAACATCCATATATACCTCTTCCTTTACTTCTTCGTGTAGAAATGCATTAGTGACATCAAATTGACGGAGTGACCAGCTTTTGTTAGCCACTACTGAGAACAACACTTGAATAGTATCAATCTTTGCGACCGGTGAGAACTTATGAGAGTAATAGATCCCGTAAATCTACGTATATCTTTTTACCACAAGTCTAGCATTATATCGCTCAATAGTTCTGGCCGCTTTATATTTGATGGTGAAGATCCACAGACAACCCATTGGTTTTTCCCTTCTAGTAGCAGGCATCTTTCGTATGTTTCATTCTTTGTCAGTGCTTCCATTTCTATCCTCATCGCCTCCAGCCATTCTTCCTTTTTTACTAGCCTCATAAATTGTCCGAGGAATGGATTCTAGGCATGAAGAGGCTAGTAGATCACTTACCGCTTGTTAGAAATCCAACAAAGAAGACGTATCAGGAGTGGGAACTGGCTGATCGGCCCATCCTCCGTTGGTAGAGGTCGGCTCGGTGGCGCCACATGCTCATACGCTTTGGACAGTCTCTAGACAGCTAAAAATATGTAACCAATCTAACGACTCACTCAATTTCTCCCTCTGAGTCTTAGGTTGGGTATCAAAGAAATACTCGAACTCAAGAAAGAAACAGTCTATACTTACATGAATTCATAATAGTGGTAGCCCTTTTGCTGGGTGGCATATCCGACGAACACACATTTTCAACACGGGAATATAATTTTCATCGTCCGGTTTTCTAGATATGGACAAAGAGGGGAACGCCCAAAGTTACGAGGAGACAGAGCAATGGCAGACGGAATAACTATTTGAGTGGCTAATGTTTGTAGTGGAGTTTTACGGTCAATGATTTTAATAGAAGTCAGTTTAAGAGGTACACGAGAGCGGCAACAGCTTCGGGCGAAAAATGTTTGGGAACATATGATTCAAATATCATGGCTCGTGCCATTTCAAGAATGATACGGTTCTTTCTTTTGGCTACACAATTTTGTTGTGGTGTATGTGTGTAAGACTTTTGATGTATCAGGCCATTATCTTGGAACAAATTTTTTAAAGGCACGTATTCTCATCCATTATATGATCAACGAATCTGAATATTAGGGTCATATTGGGTTTTGACAAGTGAAAGAAAGGGACAAAACTTTCTGGATTTTGAATTTGTGTTTCAAGAAGTAAACCTACGTCACATTGGAGAAATCATCAATGAATAATACAACATACTGAAACTATGATTCGGTACGTTTGCCGGTCCCTATACATCTGAATGCACCAAAAAAACATTTTGCCAACACGGGTATTATTTAATCGAACCGTAGCTTGGTGACCTTTTGCACGAATACGTGGCTCACAATACATAGAAACTGTTTTATAGGTAAGCAAACTAGGAATAAAAATTTCAGATAACTAAACAAGGGGTGACCTAGACGTCGGTGCCAGAGCCACCACTGTGTGTTGACTATCCCGTGACCGAGCATAGACCAACCTTGTTGAGCAACCTCGTCAACGTAGTACATGTTATGACCCACATTTTCATACAAAGTATATATATATTCTATGTACACATACAGTTGCTGCAATATAGAAGAAATACATATATACATACACACACACACACACATATATATATATATATAAATATATATATATATATATATATATATATATATATATATATATATATATATATATATATATATATATATATAAAGCCTAGAATCTAGTATCCTATTTAGACTAGGAAAAGAATAGAAAATAAGATAGAGTTTATACTTTGGTAAATTCCAAATCCTACTATGAATATATCATACATATCCATGTAACCTTAACCTCTATATAGACATAGACATACACACAAACCACCACACCAAATTCCCCTCCCCACACCTGGCAGCCCCTACCCATATTCTCCCCCAATTCCATTTAAAATCTCGGCAGTCAGGCTGCTTATTCCCCTCCAAGCATGGCCGCCACTCCCAAGAAACAAAAGAGGCTAATTATTGTCCGTTTTTAACTCCGATTCTACGTACTGTATAGTATAATCGAGGCTAAAGCAAGTACTCTTACTATATTTGTTATGATTTTGTATAACTTATGTCTTTATTTTCATAATAAAACCGGATCATACACGATGTATTTGTGATTGCATAGATGTTTGATCGTATATATGTTAGTACTATACGGATGAATTGACTGTATATCTATGTATAGGTTATTTGTGTGCGTCCATTGTACGTGTATTTACATAGGTTATGAGTTCTTATTGTTGGTTGTTGATGCCGACGTGGAGGCCACTGTCCCATGGACAGTGGCAAAAGCAAAGTTTATATTTTTCCTTTATATAATAATATATTAACAATCTTAAATATTTGGATGTGTTAATTGTTTATGTATTTGAGGAAAGGTATGTTTTTTGTTGCTGCTGTAGTTGCCTTAGGCCGACGCCTTAGATGGACAGTGGCCAAGGTATAAATATATATATATGTGTGTGTGAGTTTTTTCAATAAAATAGGTTTATTAAAAAAATATGTGTGTGTATAGGATATATGACATGTAGTTATATTGCGTGTGAATAATGTGAACATATACGTGTTACTTGAAAGTCGTTTTTGAACAAATTGTGTGTGTTTGGCCGAGATATATGTGGGCTGCTCTGGTGGTGAGATATGAACTCAATAATGATGGAAAATCATGAATTGAATCGAAAGAAAATTGGAATAATCAAAAGTAGGGTTTTTATCGCTGATAGAGAGGGAAATCATTTTCGAAAAATGGGAATTTTTGGTGATTTGAGGTTAGAATGTGGTAGGAAATGTGGAAAGGAGAATTCTGGTGGTCGTGTGCCGGAGCTGGGGTGGTGTGTGGCCGCTGTTGAGGAGGCGTGTAGAAGGTATTTTTCTACGATTTTCACGGCAGTGTGTTAAGCGTGAACCGTACTAGGTGTCTATGGAGTTAGATGTGAGAAAAAGTCAGTAGTGAGACATGGGCGACGTAGGCCGAGGTGGTTAGTGAGCGGGGAGTGGAAATTAGGGTTTAGGAGGGGGTTGAGGGAGCTGGGACTGAGGCACAATAGGGGGTGGCATGAGGTGCAAGGAGTAGGGTGAGGTGAGTTGGATAGGGGGTAGGGGAAAAAGTGGGCCAAGAGCGAAACGCATAAGTATAAACACGTATATGCATGTGTATGGATGCAGACATATACGTGGGTATACTTATACGTAGGAGATAGGTGAATAAAGTGTTGAAACATAAAATCGTAACAAAAACGGAAATGATTTGCCGATTGGATTTGAATCGTTGGAAATCATATCGTTAAATGTAAATTGTTTTTGAAATTACATATTTTGAAAAAGTCACCCTTACAAAGGAAATATATTGCGGAGTTGGGGTTTGGTTCCAAACAAACAGGCTGTCCGAGCACATACGACTATGAGATGAGATAGGCCGCTTAGACATATATGACAGCCAATTAGGCCGTCCTAGCACATATGACTATCCTAAGTGAGAGATAGGACGCCTGTACACATACGACCATTGTGGAACCAAAACCATAAATCTTGCAATATAAGTCACTTGTGAGGTAAGAGCCATGGCTATTGCATTGCATCGATGAGAATTAGATATGGCATATGTATACTAGAAGGGGTAGTCGCATATGGATATCAGAAATAGATATCGGATATGGATATCGGAAGGGATATCGCATATGATATCGAAATTGAAAATGGAAATGAAAATAGGAAAATGGAAATCGAAATGTTTATCGAGTCGTTGCATTCATTGTTTTAAAAAAGTTGCATCACGGATTTTGATTGTGCTAACCCTTGTGTGTGATGACTAAGTTGCGTGTGTTTTACTTGCTTGATTGGTCAGAAGGGTAAAGAGGTACACTTTATTTGCGAAGAGAATCATATTATTTTCTATCTTGTCATCTATTTATTTTATTTACACTTGCTTCTCCGTGTATGATCTCATGGTAAATATAGTCAGGTTATCGCTCACCCCACGTTATCAATTATTTTTGCAGAAAGACAGGTAATTGAGTTAGTGTGCTCGAGGACGATCAGGAGTAGAAATTCTAGGGTTCAAGATATTCGGATGAGACGTTCGAGGATTTAGTTGAGACATAGTTATGGATTGACCTTATGTATTTTTGAAGGTTAGTATTTAATATCCACGTTGACATTTGTATCGAGCTAAATTTGCCTAGACATTGACATTCAATGATTATTTCTTTCGAGGTTTTAGTTTCTATGACTTCTGCTGACATCAATTTACTCTATTATGCTGACTTGTAATGGATCGTATCGACGCCTTGTATTTTCCTTAGCGAAATACGACGGGTAAATCGTTTCGAGTTTTGGGCCTCGAGATGGGTCGCTACAAGTGATATCAGAGCCTTGGTTCTAGATTCACGGCGGAAACGTAGATTTAGGCCATGATCTTAAAAATTAAGTTATGATTTTGCCCCTAAGTCACCATCTTAGACATAGTGACGATTTTGATTAAGAGTGATCTTAGACATATTTTAGTCGTAAGCAATGATTATATTAAGTATGTTATTGGAATTAAGACGTGAACTTAGAATTTAACTGATGACCTTGCCAATAAGTTGTGATTTTAGACTCAAGGAATGATGATACTAAATATCTGCCCTTAAAAATACGTGGTGGTCTGAACATTCGGTGATGATCTGAAAATATGTACTGATCTTAGTCATAAGTTGTGATTATATCTTAAGCATTAAACTTAGAAATAAGCCATGACATTAGACCTAAGTGATGATCGGATAAGGAATACATTCACGTATACCTAGGGCACCCCATACGATTTTGAATTATTTGCCTTGCTTAAGTGTTAATTATAGTCTTTTGAATAATCCCTTAGACCTGATCCCTGTAAACCTGAACCAGTTGAATGATATATAATTAAAACCAGCATGACATACCATAGACGCTGGTTAATGCATAAATTGAGATTAACCGAGCAGTCACTCGGGCTGCATCCTTGTAGCAGCAACATGGGACCCGGTATCATTATGGTAAATGAAGCAGGCTCATGCCTCCACTTTCGACAGTAGTGTTGGAATGTGACAAAGTCTAAGTTGGGATCGTAGCTCATAAGAAATGATTTGTAGAATGATAGAGTTAGGTAAATGATTTATTAGCATTATGATCAGTAGAATGTAGCAAAGAATACCATACAAAGCGGTTTATAGTTATGATTAAGATGTTGAATTTTAGATCATCAAATAAGCTGAAGATATTAGTCTTATTAGATATATTGATTGATAATGATAAGTGAACATTACTAAAATAAGTACAGTGGGATAACAAAGTATTGCAAATCTATGCTAAGTGTTGATCCCTAGAACACGTAAGTACAGATGTAACGGGTAGGCTTGAATTGAGATAGAATAAGCATGAACAAGTAGTGGGTGCTTTTTATGTGAGGTCTAACTAAATTAGAATTATCGGTTGAAATAACCAAGTAAAGAAGTACAGTGGATTAGTATGGCACGCGGAAGCGTGATGGATTAGGATGCCCTTAGTCGATCAATGTTTAGAGTGCCATGGTGGGAGTGAACAATTTAGGTTAAATATTTATAAGCAACTGTGCATAGATGGATTTTTCATTGACATTAAGGGGTGACTTAAAAAATTATATAAAGTATTGGCATATTATTTTTTTCAAGTAGTTAAACGTTTCTTATAAGCACGTACATCAAGATATATTATATATTTCAAGGGTATTTCAAAGATTTTTTGCTTCTAGATATTTCAACTAGTTTCATTTATATATATTCAATTAACTTTTTGGAGGAAAATGGAACTTTATTGAAAATATCTCAACGAAATACACCAAGTTCATAAACCGACAAAACTAAATAGCCTCTACATTATCACAACTTGTTCTATGTACATACTCTAACAAACTGACTCTTTTAAGTATCTCATTATGAATATGAACTGAACTGATAGTTGGGAAATTACAAACAGTTTTACAATTTAAAAATAATGTTATCTTTTTGAGAGAGCATAGAGATGATTGTACAAAGAGAATGATCCGTTTATGAAGCCTCCAGTAATTTTAAGACAAATAGATGTTGGTCAGAAAAGCAGGTAACAAGGATTAACCAAACAGATTGCCTTAGGAAGCTCAAAAATTCCTAGAATAAATTCTGGAATTCATAACTATTTAAAGTATTGACGCAGATTTATTGATTAAAAACTTACTACACGTAACTAATACTGCAGAAGGGAGAAAAAGCTGAAACAAGATCCGTTTTGACCCCCAGAAGGTAAAATTCAAACCTAAAAGAGGAAAAGAAAAACAGCACAGTTTTGGATTCCTTTAGAAGTGCTGTAGACACAACTTAGGACAGAACAGTGAGTTAATTTGCATAATCAGGTCAAAGGTTGTTAATGCAAAATCAAGAGACGTGTTTCGGCCTCCTCATGTAGAATCGGATTAATAAGATGGTTAATTGATCTAAAGTTAAATGATTACCATGATGACTGACTCCTAAGCCTACATTTACAGCAAGCCAAAATGCACAAACCCCAGCCATTGGCACGGTCCAGAATCCAACTCTATGTCCTGAATACACTTTGCATGCCCAAAGTTCAACCAAAATTGAGTACCAAATTAATCTCACATGCAACTGATCTAATATGCAGACAATTGCAAGTCCAAATAAAGTACAGCTTGCAATGTGATTACTCAGACACGTCGTAGCTAATCTAGGATGGCAATATAAGAAAACGAAAGGCCTTCATAATTGCAATTGTTTGAGAACTCATGATCCAGGAGCACTTTCTCTTCTGATCATAAATATAGGTTGTTATGCATTGTTCTAACAGGACTGCAGATAGGCAGCTAAAATCGCATGCAGCTGACCTGATCCAATGGTCAGTGAACTACATAAGAACAATTAGCTTCAATTCTATAAAAGCAAGCTTTTCTGTCTAGCGAAGGATACCAGTAGACTACAAAGGATCTGTCACAAATATAATCCTTGAATACTAGGAAAGGATGTTAAACAAAAAGGAAGAGGGAAAGAAAGCCATATAGAACACGTCCAAGCACCATAATTCTGGTAGAAGATAACCCAATAAATACCAAATTTTACCGTAAAGAAACTTGCAAGACTCCCTGATGCAATGTAGTCTGACTTCTCATGTTGTGTGGGCCCCCAGTAGTAACCTCTTAATGTCACAACATTGGGATGCCTGATATTTGCAAATCTTTTGGCCTCTTTAGCGAAATCTTTCCTTTGCTTTGCCGCTCCTTCTCTTAACCATTTCACCGTTAAGAACAACCCGTTGTCTAGTTTTGCCCTGTAAGATGTGCCATGACTGCTCCTTCCTAATACTTCGGCAGGCGCCTTTGACAACTCCTCAGGTGAGAAAGAAATTGTATCATCGAGGAAGTACAGCTCGCCAGCCAACCGATCAGGGGACCTGACATCCAGTCTAGCAATGCTCTCAGCATTGTCGGAATCTCCAGACTCTGGTGACCAAGAAAAATGGCTTCCCTTCGACGGGGAGAAACCAGTTACAGTTGCCTTTTTCTCATCAGGACTAATCATCTCAACAGATGTTCCTTTCCGAGAAGTTATGACGTCCTCTGCTGAAACTACCGTACCGCTAGCCCCTTTTTCACCACCAAATGTGGAAGCATTCTTTTCTGTTTGGCGAGGTGCATCTTTGCTTGATACACTTTGCAGTGTACTCCTTGACTTCCGCTTGTAACAAATGAAAACACAGAGCAGAACAAGAATGATCATAGCAACTGCACACGCAATCATTATTACAACTTTTTCAACTGTTGTGATTTTTCGGCTTCTTCTATTTCCACCAGGAACAAAACCTGATCCAGCTGGAGGATTGGGAAATTTGAGTTCAGAGTTGCCAGGGTAAAAGGAAGACAGAGGAAATTTTCTCAGATTTTCTGGTACAACCCCAGAAAGATCATTTAAGGATGCATTAAAAGACTCGAGACTGACAGTCAAGTTCTGTGGTAATGGACCAGTAAATTGGTTCTGCGAGAAGTCCAGTTTAATTAAGGATCTAATATCACCAAAAGAAGTTGGCACAGAACCAGAAAATTTATTTCCGGCAATATTTAGAATTTGAAGTGCAGACGAAGATCCAAATCCTTCAGGAAAACTGCCAGTTAGCTGATTATAAGAGAGGTCAAGAATATGCAGGCTTGATGAGTTAGAGGGTGGAGGAAAGAAGTCGATAGTTCCACTTAAAAGGTTATTTTGAAGGTGAAGTTCTTTAAGTGTTGCAATGGTCAAAAGTCTCGTTAACAGAGGTCCAGTGAAATGGTTGCCACTGAAATCAAGGACAACAAGTTTGGGAAACTGTGTGATGACCTTTGGGAGAGGACCATCAAGAGCATTGTAGGATATGTTAAGGTAATTCAAGCGCAAAAACTGAGCAGCAAATTCGGGGAAGATCCCATTCAACCGATTTCTCCTAAGATCAAGAGTCTCAATATTACCCCATTTCAGCACTCTGGTGAGATTTCCTTCAAAACTGTTGCTTGATAAATCAATTACTGCACAACTGCCAGTCTGCAGTGGTAGTTCACCAGAAAGAGAATATGAGGAGATGTTAAGTTTCAGCAATGTTGTTGATGTAATCATGGCTATTGGCCCTGCAGAGAAAGGCTTAGTATAAACCAAAACAATCACAATGGGTATGAGTAAAGATGTTAAAAACTGTAGAAATTCATACTAGGATCAGTAAACTGAACATGGAAGAATAAACTTTATTATTCGTTCTTAACTTTTATAGAGGAGGAGAACTCCTTATATACAACCTACATCTAACGGTACCATAACGGCTAGTAAGCCCAGTCACTAAGAATGTGATTAGTATGCTAAACCTACAACTATTATACAGAATACATAAAGACAAAAATAAAGATTATAACTTTGATTTTCTACACTCCCCCTCAAGCTTGGCATACATATCATAACATCCAAGCTTGGACATAATCTACGAAAAATCCCAGGGGAAACTGACTTCGTAAGAATGTCTGCAATTTGTTCAGTTGAAGCCACGTGCCAAATTTGTAGTGATAACTCTTCTAGCTTTTCCCGGATAAAATGCCTATCAATCTCCACATGTTTGGTCTTGTCATGATGAATGGGATTTTCAGCCATGTGGATGGCAGAAATATTATCACAAAACACTTGAATTGGTGATGTAGATGGTTGCGCTAAGTCTTTAAGTACCCTTTTGATCCACATACCTTCACATACCCCAAGTGCCAGGGCACGCAACTCAGCTTCTGCGCTGCTTCTGGCCACAACATTCTGTTTCTTGCTCCTCCACGTTACTAAATTACCCCATACAAACGAACAGTAGCCTGAAGTAGATCTCATGTCCTTCTTTGAACCACCCCAGTCAGCATCAGTGAAAATTTTGACGTCTCTATCTTCTTGTTTTCTAAAGAACATTCCCTGTCCAGGAGCTCCTTTAAGGTACCTTAAAATTCTCATCACAGAACATTAGTAGGAGAATGCATAAACTGACTAACAAAGCTAACCGCATAGCATATATCTGGACGCGTATGTGAAAGATAAATAAGTTTTCCTACTAGTTTTTGATATGAATGAATATCAGATAGCTTACTCCCATCAGCCATACTGGATGCACAGTTGAATTCCAGTGGGGTGGATGCTGGCTTGCAGCCTGACATACCAGTTTCCTGAAGCAAATCTAAGATATACTTCCTTTGAGATATACACATACCAGTTTGATTTCTACCAACTTCCATTCCAAGAAAATACCTTAATGTTCCTAAGTCCTTTACTTCAAAAACTGTTGATAAATGTCCCTTTACCTTGTTTATATTAGTGACACAATTACCTGTAAGTATAATGTCATCTACGTAGACAATAAGAATGATGATGACTGTACCCAAACTTAACACAAACAATGTATGATCAGACTGCGCTTGTCTGAACCCATATTGTAACAAGACCTTAGTAAACTTGGAAAACCAAGCTCTAGGGGACTGTTTTAGGCCATAAATTGCCTTTTTCAACCTGCAAATTTTCCCTTGCGTATGAATATTCTCATAGCCAGGAGGAATTGTCATATAAACTTATTCCTTTAGATCACCATTAAGGAAAGCGTTTTTTATGTCTAGTTGAAACAGTGGACATTCTAAATTAATTGCTATAGAAAACAGAATCCTAACGGTATTTAACTTTGCAACAGGAGCAAAGGTCTCCATATAATCAATTCCATAAGATTGTGAGAAACCTTTTGCAACAAGCCTAGCTTTGTACCTGTTTAAAGTCCCATCTGAGTTATATTTTAAAGAAAAAACCCATTTGCATCCCACAGGTTTGTGCTCACTGGTCTTTGGAACCAGTTCCCATGTATCATTTTTGATGAGGGCTTGCATCTCATCATCAACAGCCTGCTTCCAGTATCTGTTACCCAGTGCTTCCTCAATACAATTGGGCACAGATTGATCATGAAGACTCACAGCAAAACTCCTGAAATCAGGGCTTAGCTTCTCATAGGATACATAGTTACACAAAGGATATTTAGTAGAACAAACTTTAGAGCTAAAGAGGTGATAATCCTTTAACTTTGAAGATAAATGCTTAGTACACTCACGTGGATTTTTTCTCAGTGCAATAGGTAATTCTGGTTCCAAAGTTGGAACATGAGAAACATTTTCAGACTGTAAAGGGGAAGATACCTGGTTCCTTCTTTTGGTATAAACTTGTGTAATGGGTAGTAGTTCCATGTGTTGGGTCTGACCTGTACCTGCTGCTCCAGAGTTGGAGCAATCTTCATGTGATAATTGTATACCTTTCTCAGCGTCTCTTCCGGACATAGCTTCACCAGTAGAAGATCCATGTACAATGGAGACATCAATAATGCTCCAGTAATTTTCCTGTTCTAAGCTGTGAGGGCCAACTTGAACATTAGACGAAAAGTAAGGTGTATCTTCTGTAAAACTTACATCCAGTGTGGTATAAATCTTCCTAGAGGCAGGACAAAAACATTTATACCCTTTCTGAGTCCCCGAATACCCAATAAACACACACTTGACCGACTTTTTATCCAGCTTGCCCTTATTCTGTGTTTGCAGGTATACATATACAGAGCATCCAAATACTTTATATGGTAACTCAGATAATAGTAAGCAGTGTGGATAGTAGCTAAGTAATTTCTGTTTTGGACTATCATAATCAAGTATTCTAGAGGGAGTTCTATTGATCAAGTAAGTGGCTGTTAAAACAGCCTCTCCCCAAAGATATTTAGGAACATGCATTGAGAACATGAGTGATCTAGCTACTCCTAAGATATGCCTATGTTTTCTCTCAGCAACACCATTTTGTTGGGGTGAATAGACATTAGAGGTCTGATGGTGTATTCCCTTATCTGAGAGAAAGGCTTTCACATCTTTATCCAAGTACTCACTCCCATTGTCAGACCTGAGAGTTTTAATCACCACATTAAACTGATTTTGAATAAGATTAACAAACATCTTAAGCACAGTTGACAAGTCAGACTTGTGTTTCATCAAAAAAAATCCAAGTCAAACGTGTATGATCATCCACAAAAATAACAAACCACCGGCTGCCATTGACATTCAACACCCTTGAAGGCCCCCAAATATCAGAATGGACAAGATTAAAAGGCCTACTTTCTTGTTATGTCTTTGCAGGATATGAAACTTTAGTCAGTTTAGCATACTGACAGGTTTCACATTTCAGAGAATCAATACTAACATTACAAAACAAACCAGGTTTGATCTTCTTAAGATACAAAAAATTAGGATGGCCCAGCCGTTTATGCCATAGCAAAATGGCAGCTATTCTAGAGTTTTGTTTACCTATTCTAGAATCAGAACTGATAGAAGAATAGGTACTAGAATAGCTTGCCTTAGGTACACTACATGACCCTGGTTTGAAAGATCCCAAAAGAAACAGCCCATCCTGCAACCTAGCACATCCAATCTTCTCCTTCATAAATGCCTCCCTCATAGCTTTCGCCTGGAAGACACAGGAAGAAGCAGGTAAAAAATAGCACTCAGATGTAGAAAACAAGGTCAGACACTTATTATCAGACATTAGTTTTCGTACAGAAATAAGACTACAGTCTAAACTAGGAACATACAAGACTTTCCTAAGTATTAACTGGTCTGAGAAACATACATCACCATAGCCAAGGATATCAATATTATGACCATTTGCAACCTTTACCTTCTTAAGAGTGTTAAGTGGGATGAATGATTTTAGCATGGTTTTATCGAATGTCATATGATGGGTAGCACCAGAATCAACTACCCATTATGTGGATTTACCTTCTATACCTGTGGCCATGGTGGCCCTAATCTGACCAGCATTTGCATGTGCCTCCTCATTTTGAACTTGAGCTCATTGGCTTCCAAGAACCTTCAGAACAGCATCTAGTTGAGCCGGAGTAAACATTGATTCAGTCGTATCTTTCGACTGTGCATCAGTAACATTTGCTCTTGGAGAGGTTTTCCAAGAATCAGCATCCGTCCTCCATGAGCCACTAGAATCAGATCTCCCTGTTGTTTTGTGCCTGTAATTGTTTTTATAGAAAGATGGTGGTGGTTTCACTTTCGAGCCAGGACATCTATAGCATTCTTCTATCACATGACCAACCTTGTGACAGAATTTACAGAATTTTTTCACATACTCACCAGACCCTTGCCTTTTAGACACAAAGTACACCTCTTTCCCTTTTTCACTGCACTCCTTTTGTGTTATAAGAGCAGAAGACTCAGACACCATAGAGGATGAACCAGAATTAGTTTCCATCATTACTTTTAGCCTACTTTCCTCCTGTCTTACTTCTGAAAACACATTGTTCATTTGTGGTAGAGGTTTGGTACCTAAGATGTGACTTCTGACTGCATCAAAATCTTTGTGCAGTCCAGAAAGGAAGCCAAACACCCTTTTTGTATCTTTGATAGTCTTAAAGAGATGTCCATCAGTGTTGCATGTCCACTGATACATCTCAAGTGCGTCAATCTGTTGCCAGATTTGAGATAGCGTGCTAAAAAACTTGCTAACTGACTGATCACCCTGCTTCAGATCTTTTAACTGAGCTTCAAGCTCATAGAGTTCAGAAATGTTGTCCTGTTTAGAGAACATTTCTTTTGTAGCCTTCCATATTTCAACAGCAGTTTGGTACAGCATAAACGTGTTACTGATTTCTGGGGTCATAGAGCCAAGAATCCATGACATAATCATGGAGTTCTCAGCCTCCCAGGTGGGGAATTTGTCACTTGTTTCAGCAGGAATACTCATCTTTTCAGATAAGTATTCCTTTTTTCCTCTTCCAACAATAAAAAGCTCTACTGCCCGACTCCATGGCAGATAATTGTTACCAGTTAATTTTTGATTGGTAATGCTAACCGGAGTGGAGTCTAGAATGGAGCTACCAGAATTCGCAGTTTTAGTAACAGACGAAGTAACCTCACTGCTAGATTCAGCCATGCAGACAGTTTTGAGATAGGATAGTTTGTGATAGAAAATTACTAGAGTTCGAAAGGTAGGAACCCAGGAAGAAGAAAAAGATACCTTTTGTAAAGGAAAAGATGGAAGATTTTGAAACAAGGTTGAAAGATTTTGGAAGATTTTGGAAAGATCTGGCGAAGTCTTGAAATGAGATGGGTTTGACGGATGAAATGATTTTGGCCAGAAACCGTACGTGTAAAAGTAATAAAAACAGATGGAATAAATGCAAGTAGACAGGTGTAATAATAGCTACGTGGCTATATTGTGTAAAGGTTCAATTTTGCTTTTCCTTGTTTTGTTCAAAAAATTCTATTTCCGTGTAAAATTTATTTTCCTTGGTTTTTCACAGCATTGATTTTCCTTGCTTTTCGTAGTTTGGTGAAAAACAGGTTTCAAAGATGACCAGCTGTCTCCCACTGAGACAGACGAAAAATAAATGTTCTATAATTTACAAAGAACACGTGTCGTAAAATAATTGGACTAAATGCCCACCTCCTTTTACCAGGTCAGAGCTTCGTCTTCCTCTGTTTAAAGCTCTCGACTTCTTCTGTTTTTTTCCAGCAGGTTCTTCTTCCTTCAAGCTTTCGTCTTCCTTCGTTTGTTTTCGTTTTCCTTTTCCTTGCTCTGTCTTCCTGTATCAACTTCTGTATGGCCGTATTTCAATCTCAACAAGACTTCTGAATATATCAAGGAAGCAAAACAAAGGAAGTACAAGAGTTTATTAGACAAGGTTTTCAAACGATTGCTGAGAGTTGCAGTATGGTCCTTAATCATAGAAGGATTGGATTCAAAGCTCTGATACCATGTAGAAATTCATACTAGGATCAGTAAACTGAACATGGAAGAATGAACTTTATTATTCGTTCTTAACTTTTACAGAGGAGGAGAACTCCTTATATACAACCTACATCTAACGGTACCATAACGGCTAGTAAGCCCAGTCACTAAGAATGTGATTAGTATGCTAAACCTACAACTATTATACAGAATACATAAAGACAAAAATAAAGATTATAACTTTGATTTTCTACAAAACAAGGCCATGTTATAATGTTATAGCGAAGAAACAAGTATCATGAAAGCAAACCTCGTTATGGGAAAGAAAATTAAGCAAAGCTATTCAATCTCAAAACATCACAACCGGCTACCTGTGAGATTATTGCCGCTCAAATCCAGCTCTGTCAGAATAAGAGCATCGCCTTTCAAAAGGTTGTTAGGAACATATCCAGAGAACTTGTTATTGCTGAGTTTGAGGACCTCAAGTTCATAAACAAAGGTAAAGGCAGGCAATTCTCCTGTTAGCTGGTTGTAGCTCAAATCCAAAACTTTCAAGTTCTCAAATGTCTGGGCCTCACCTATAAGTGAACCTGTCAGCTGATTGTGGCTAAGGTTTAAATATCTGACAGTCTCAGATATTCCTTGCGGGAACTTGTGTTGCTGCAAACCATAACTAACTAGTGTATTGCCACTGATATCGACATGAGTTGCTGCTGTAAGCAGCAAGAATTCAGGATCTAACATGCCATCGAGCTTGTTGCCATGCAAGTCAAGCACTTCAAGATTAATCATAAGCTCAAAACCTGTAGGGATATCCTTGGTAAACCCGTTAACAGATAGATTAAGACAACGCAAGTTGTTTAACTTCAACAAAGCAGATGGCAAAGGTTCAGAAAAGGAGTTACGACTCAAATCCAGTGACTGAATCGATTGAAGACCTGATGTTGTATCAGGTATTGAACCAGAGAAGTTGTTACCAGCTAATGAAACATTCTTTGCGCTACCTAAATTGCCAATCTCAGGTGGCAAGGTTGAGAAAAACAGATTGTATGATAAATCAAGATACTCAAGGATTCTAAAGTCTCCAATGCTTTTGGGCAGTTTTCCAGTAAGGGAATTATGGGAAAGGGATAGTTTTACAAGCATGGTGAGGTTAGTGAATACACTCAGATCTGCATCAGCAATTAAGCCAAGGTTGTCAAGAACAATAATGAAGTTTAGAAATAGATAGAAAGAAGAGATAAGGTGAACATCATGAAGTGTGGAAACATTGATCTTAAACTCTTATTCACATGAACTGCAGTATATATATACATTGATCAATAACCCTTTCCTAACGGCTAGTTTCTACCTGAAATTCTTTTCTACACTCCCCCTCAAGCTTGGTATATACATTAATACAACCAAGCTTGGATACTAACTTATGAAATTGACAAGAAGGTACAGACTTTGTTAGTATATCAACAATTTGATCGGAGGAGGAGATATGTTGAACATGTAGAGTTTGATCTTCAAGTCTTTCTCTAATGAAATGCCTATCAATCTACACATGTTTAGTTTTGTCATGATGTATTGGGTTCTCTGCCATATGAATAGCAGATATATTATCGCAGAAAGCTTGAACCCGAGGACTTTGCTGCTGTAGATCAGTTAAAACTCTCTTTATCCACAATCCTTCACATAAACCAAGAGCCAAGGCCCTAAGTTCAGCTTCAGCACTACTTCTTGCAACCACGGATATTTTTTTACTTCTCCAAGTGACTAGGTTGCCCCACAAAAACGTAGCATAACCAGACGTAGATCTCATGTCACCATTTGATCCTCCCCAGTCAGCATCGGTAAATACTTGGATGTCCCTTTGCTTATTCTTTCCGAAAAATAAGCCCTGGCCGGGAGCCCCTTTAAGGTACCTGAGTATCCGCATAACTGCCTTCAAATGAACATTAGTTGGTGCATGCATAAATTGACTCACGTAACTGACTGAGTAACAGATATCAGGCCTTGTTTGTGATAAAAAAATTAATTTGCCTACTAATTTTTGGTATGAGTGTATATCAGACAAAACTTGAGAATCAGAATCCTGAGAATCAGAATTACAACTTTCTTGTTTTTTTACCTTTGTTGTTTCTGAGTATACTACTGACTTCTAGGGGTGTGGGGACTGGTTTGCACCCAGTCATACCAGTTTCATGAAGTAGATCTAGGACATTTTTTCTCTGTGATATCACCATACCTGTCTTGTTCCGTCCCACCTCCATTCCTAAGAAATATCTCAAAGGGCCAATATCTCTGACTTCAAATTCTGTAGCCAAGTACTGCTTTACCTTTTTGATATTGTAACTACAGTTCCCTGTCAACACAATATCGTCTACATATATAATCAAAATAGTAACCGTTTTATCAGAACTATGCACAAAAAGTGTGTGATCACTTTGTGCTTGTTTGCATCCGTATAAGAGCAAGACACTAGTGAATTTACTAAACCAAGCCCTAGGAGATTGCTTTAATCCATAAATTGACCTTTTCAACCTGCATACTTTCCCTTCATTTTCCTCTGTTTGGAAACCTGGCGGAATATCCATAAAAACCTGTTCTTTTAATTCTCCATTCAAGAAAGCATTTTTAATATCAAGTTGAGCAAGTTCCCAATCAAGGTTAATGGCTAATGAGAAAATAATTCTAATAGTATTTAACTTTGCAACTGGAGGAAATGTTTCTCCATAATCAATTCCATAGGATTGAGAAAAACCCTTTGCAACTAGTCTAGCCTTATATTTATTTAGAGTTCCATCTGAGTTAAATTTTAAAGAAAATACCCATTTGCACCCTACTGGTGACACATTAGCAGGTTTGGAAACTAACTCTCAGGTATTGTTTTTAACAAGAGCAAACATTTCCTCATGAACAGCCATCTTCTAGTGTTCATGACTTAATGCCTCTTCAATGGTCGTAGGGATAGAGTGATGATCAAGGCTTACTGTTAATGCCTTGAAACTGGACTTCAACTTGTCATAAGAAACCACTTCATGTAATGGGTAAATAAAAGTAATGTAACTTTTATTTCCTAAGAACTTATGATACTTAATGCACTCTCTAGTTCCTTTTCTAAGGGCTATTGGTAAATCACTTTCATGAGGAATATGCATCTCAGTTTCATTTAAATCACTAAGACTAACAGATTCAGTGACAGTGTTAGAACCTGTTACCTGATCATTTCTTCTTGTGTATACCTGGGTTATAGGCAGCTGAGCTCGTTTCTGTCCAGGAGTTTTTTCCAGTCCAGTATCCTTCTCCCCTTCCAAAGAAGCATCCCTGAAATGTAAATCCCCTTCAGAGGACCTCATAACAGTATGTGTGTTTGGAGAAGTACCAGATGTTGATGTATCAATGATGCTACAGTAATGATCCTGTTCACTATCCACAGTGCTTGAAATAGGAGGTAAGTAGTATGTAGAATCTTCATCAAAACTAACATCCAAAGTAACATAAAATTTTCTAGTATTAGGACAAAAACATTTATATCCTTTCTGAGATCCTGAATACCCAAGAAATATACATTTGATAGATCTCTTATCCAGTTTACTTCTAAAGTGAGATTGGAGGTATACATAAGCTGTACATCCAAATGTTCTTAGTGGAAGTTCGGATAACAACAAGCAGTGTGGGAATACTTCTAACAGTTTATCTCTGGGACTTGCAAACTCTAAAACTCTGGAAGGCATTCGATTTATTAGGTAAGTAGCTGTTAAAACAGCTTCTCTCCACAAAAACTTAGAAACATTCATAGAAAACATTAATGAACTAGCAACACTAAGAATGTGTCTGTGTTTTCTCTCAGCAATACCATTTTGCTGAGGAGTATAAACATTAGATGTTTGGTGATGAATACCTTTCTCCATCAACAGTGTTTTAACCTCCTTGTCAAGGTACTCACTGCCATTATCTGTTCTGAAGTTTTTCACATTTGTATTAAACTGGTTCTGAACCAGATTGATAAATGTCCTGAAAACCTGAGTTAAATCAGATTTATGCTTCATCAAATAAATCCAAGTAACCCTAGTATGATCGTCCACAAATATAACAAACCACCTACTACCATTAACATTTAACACTCTAGAAGGACCCCAAATATCAGAATGCACTAGATTAAAAGGTTTACTACCTTTATAGACTTTTGCAGGATAGTGAGCCCTTGTCTGCTTATCATACAAACATGTTTCACATTTGACATAATCAAGAGAAATACCCTAGAACAATTCAGGTCTAATCCTTTTTAAGTACAAAAAGTTAGGATGTCCTATCCTTTTGTGCCATAACAAAATATTAGATATTCTAGAATTGTCTATTCTAGGAACATAAGCATGTCTGTTCATACAAGAATATCCCCTAGAATATCTGTCAACAGATTCTGATCCAATGGTAGTCTCCAAAAAATATAGCCCAGCATGATGACTAGCATTGCCAATCATCTCTTTGGTCACCATCTCCCTCATTGCTTGCTCCTGGAAGCAAGAAGAAGAAGATGGTAGGAAGTAGCAATTTTTAGGAGAAAACACTATCCAACACTGATTATCACTCACTAACTTATTAACAGAAATCAGGTTACAGTCCAGTCTGGGTACATATAAGACATGTTTCAACAAGATGTTACTTGTTACTTGAATATTTCCATGTCCTAAAATATCAGTACTATCTCCATTTGCAACTTTAACTTTTCTTGGAACCATAAAAGAAACAAAATCTGTTAGCAGAGATTTATTAAAAGTCATGTGATTTGTAGCGCCAGAGTCTATAATCCAGGAATGTAACTTACCCCATTTACCTGTACTGGCCATAGTTGCTCTTATTTGGTCCTTTTGAGTGTTGGATCTCTGGCTGTCCAAGACACGAAGCACAGCATCAAGTTGTGCTGGAGTAAATGTGAGTTCACTGTTTGGTTCTGTATCAGCAACAGTGGCCCGTGGAGACCTCCAAGAATTAGCATCAGATTTCCAGGAATTACTTGACTCGGATCTGTTATTGTTTTGCCTCATTTTGTTTGCTTTGAAAAAAGGTGGTGGTTTTACTGTGGACCCTGGTCTCCTGTAGCATTCCTCAATCACATGTCCATCTCTATAGCAGTACCTGCAGTATTTTTTTGTGAAGTTCTTTTGGTCATTCTGACCTGGTTTAGGAGTAAATTTTCGAGTGAGCAAGTTAGCCTCCTCTTTACTTCCGTTTCCATTGTCCTGTACAGAAAGACCTGAAGAATCTGATGAGGCAACAGGTGTTCCCATCATAACCTTTAAACGACTTTCCTCTTGTCGCACCTCAGAGAATGCTGAGTTAATAGTAGGAAGAGGCTTTGTACTGAGGATCCTGCCCCTCACAGCATCAAAATCTTTGTGTAACCCAGAGAGAAAACCAAACAGCCTTCGAGTTTCCTTAATCCTTCTATACGTTTGATCATCATTAGAGCATTCCCATTGATAAGTTTCAAGAGAGTCAATTTGTTGCCAGATTTGTGATAAACTGCTAAAAAACTTACTCACAGATTGATCCCCTTGTTTGATGTCCTTTAATTGAGTCTCAAGCTCATATAGTTTAGAAATGTTATCCCGTTTTGAGTACATCTTTTTTGTAGCCTTCCATATGTCAGCAGCGGTAGAGTACAACATGAAGGTATTGCTGACCTCTGGAGTCATAGATCCAAGTAGCCATGACATAATCATAGAATTCTCAGTCTCCCAGGTGGGAAATTTTTCATCAGATTCTGAAGGACAGATCATTTTTCCTGATAGATACTCCTTTTTACCCTTGCCAGTAATGAATAGCTCAACAGCACGACTCCATGGTAGGTAGTTGTTACCGGTTAGTTTTTGATTTGTAATGGTAATGGTTGATGAATCAAGAATAGATCCTGGGACTGTTGTGGAAGCAGTTTTTCCAGGAACAGATGGAAGTGAGGTAACTTCACTTCCTTGTTCTGCCATTTTGAACACGAAGGATCTGAGAATCTGAGAAGAGAGTTATTGAGGAATAGAGACGATGAGGTATTTGATGAGAGAACAAAAAAGAATTGAAGGTAGGAGTTAATTTAGATGAAGCATTTGATGAAGATTGATGAAGCAGAGAAGTTAATGTTGATAGGGACAGATGAGACGGAGGGGTACGAAATGAAAGAAAAAAAGGATTTGCTGTCTTCAGAAAATTTAATGGATGTGAGATGACGAAGGAGTAAGAATGCAATCTGTAAAGTGGTACAGCTGTGTTAATGAAACCTTGGGAACTGTTTTTTGAGAAAACAGAAATAAAAGCGGGAAACATTTGGTAAAAGTGGGAATCCTTTACATGCAAGAGGGACAGCTGTGTTAAATGTCCCTCGGGAACTGATTTTTGAGAAAAACATAAATAAAAGTGAGAAAAGTTTTGGTAAAGGTGGAAGTCCTTTACATGCAACCCGGACACGTTTTTAATCCAAGCCGTACACGTGTCTGAAATAAATGCCAAGGAGGAGAATAGTTTTTGACCGTAATAAAAGCAATTTATGACTGAAATACAAAAGTTTTTCAGAAAATAAAATATTAATTAATTTTTTTAACACGAATAATGTGGCTTTATGCCAAAAAAACCTTCCTTCTTCTTCAGAATCGTCTTCTTCCTTTGAGACGTTGTGGCTTTTGTTGAACCAAAAGAAAAAAATTCTCAAGCAGAAATATATATATGTAGGCTTGATGTCGGTTTGTTGAACATCAAGAATCAGAAATCTCATAAATCTTTCCAAGTCAGAGGATATTCTGTGACCTCCCAGGAGTCACGCAGACATTGATCAATGAATCAGTGAATAGTCTTGATAATTTGTAGAATGTTTAGTACAGAATAGTTTTCCTGCTCTGATACCATAATGAAGTTTAGAAATAGATAGAAAGAAGAGATAAGGTGAACATCATGAAGTGTGGAAACATTGATCTTAAACTCTTATTCACATGAACTGCAGTATATATATACATTGATCAATAACCCTTTCCTAACGGCTAGTTTCTACCTGAACATCTAGAATATGACGTCACTATTAAGTATGTACAACGGCTATTCTTTTCTACAAACAACAGCAGCAATATTTCCACCATTACACATAATACCGTTCCAAGAGGAAGGACAACCACTAAAATCAATGGATTCCTCATTCCATGACTCCAACACATAACCAGTGGGATCGTGTTTTATCCCTTTCTTGAACTCAAGCAATGCCAAAATGTCCTGGGAAGGAAGTGCCCAAGGGCACAAACAACAAAAAAAAGCTAACGCAATAATACTGATCGGCTGCATGGTAGGCTCAAAAACTGACTTCAGTGTATATCATACAAGTGAGATCAACTAGACACAATCAATTACTTTGTTTCAGCTTCCTCATATCCCAAATGGATGTACAAAATTCAAGAGAAAGCACCCCAAATGACTTATATAATATTAGCTTTAACAAAATACAGGTCCGAACAGCTAAGTCCCACTGAATTTGCAAATACCTAATTCCAGATATCAAAGGGATACAAGTGCTTTCAACCCAGCAAACATCAAGCCCATCCTTAGGAGACCAGGAAACCCAGGACTCGGCAAAATGATGAACTCAAGTCTGAACCGAAACTGGTTTAACTACAGAATAAGAGGAGCAATAGGAGAAAGCTTCAGCTGGAGTACTTCACAAATGGAATAAATGGCAGTATGAAAATGTCCAAAAAAAAACACAGTTACCGATATTTAAGCACAAGAAGAAGAGCATTCTGCTCCGACATTATCCAAGAACACTGGTCAGTCCAAGCATTTAAGCTCAAAGCTGCAACCTTTATAACCCAAAATGCAGCTCTTAAGATTGGGCTTTTAAGTATCCTAACGATAATACAAATTAGCTTCCAAAAGACCATAAGACTCTGAAAGCAAGAATCCAGAACCTAATGTTTTACCATATATATAAATGAAGTCAAGAAACACCCATAAAGTGATGCATTTGTCTCATCATTATTGATAAGTCATAAATAATCATCTGTTAGTCAACAACGGTCAACGGCAGACTCGAGGTATGAAGTGTTAACCCCTGCAGCTCGGCCACTGCGGCTCGGCTATGTTATACCTCGACCGTAGCCAAAGGCCCCCAACCTTGATATATCTCGGCCTCAACGTGTCTCGGTCATAACACACCTCGGCTAAAAGGCCTCAATGTATCCCGGCCATAACGTGACTCGCCGTATCACATATCGGCCTCAATTCACCCTAGGCCGGTAGTCGCAGATTACACTCCAGGTGTCAAGTATTGGTTAGACAAACAGTGTCGTCATGATGGGCCGACCTGCATTTTATAGAGTCGGCCACTGACACCGTATCGGCCAATTGGACCTCGGCAAACAGTCTCTACGGCCTACTAAGCCCTAGGCCACCTCGGGCACATTGGATATTAACAAAGGGGTCAAGCTCGGTCCCTGAAGTTTACCCTAGGTAATCTTCCTAGGTAAAACTCCTCTCCATGTGTCTGTAGCAAGCTTACTCAACCAGGCACAACGACACATGGCAAGCATGCCGAAGAGAGTCATCTTTATGACCTCCTTGCGTTTCTCGTACTCAGAGTCTTGCACATGCATTGGCTCAGGTAATCATATAAAGAGCAGAAAACATGAGAGAGAAGGGGGTGAAATCCAGAAAACGAAAAACGGTGACTCATCTTCCCCACAGTGAAATAACCAGGTTTACAAGAGATACTCCATAAATTTACTAATCCAGCATTTAAACTTCACCATAAATGGCCTTAATTGACTTGAGCGTCGGAGGGTTTTACCCGGTGCCATAGTTCTCGGGTCCTTTAACGTTGTTCCTTGTGCAGATCAGCCGATAAGGCTAAGTTCAAACAACTAACGGAAGGTTGACGGCGTATCCCCTCGGGTCGCACTTATTACTTGGTGACAAATCCGACATCATCAAAGGAGGGCCTGAACCTCCGTAATAAAAGTTCTTTTTTAGCATTTTGTTGACGTTGGAAAGTTCGTTATCATCCCTTGATATGGGACGAGGACCACGTGAAGGATTGAGGGAGTCCCCTAATCCTCGTCATCTCAGAGAGGCTCATTATGGTCTTCCGGGGAAGAACTCTAGGGGACCATAACTAGGTGCGAAAAATGTTCCGGGAGTAACGGTAGAAGAGCGGGACAAAGCCATGAAATATGTGGCTGAGAATTTGGAAGTATTTGAGGCCGTAGTGGAGCGGCTCAAAGGGAAGCGCCCCGAGGTTGAGGACATGGAGGAAGACCTTTTTCCTCTTTATTCCCCAGGAAAGGCCCATCAACAGTCCTCTCATGGCCCCCAGGGCTTCATGGCTGACGCCAGACGGGGCAGTGTTAGAGCCCCAACCGTGGAGTCGGTGCCCCGGCTTAGGCAGCGCCTAGGTGTAAGGCCCCGATCCTTCAAAAGTGTTCCACAAGAGATTGAAGATCGTTGTAGGCCGAGAAGTCACCAAGGAGAGCCTAGGCCATAGTATATGAGAGTAATTCAGGAGAGTCCATTTTCTTGGGACATTGCTGAATACTTGGCACCAGATAATTTTAAGGTGCCTAAGATGGACACCTACAACGGAACCTCAGATCCCACTGATCATCTTTTCCAGTTTCAGACCGCTATGAGTTTGAAAAATGTGCCTGATCCGCTACGCTGCAAGACTATTCCTATGTACTTGCGGGGAAAGGCCAGAAGATGGTTTCAGGAGCTCCCACCCCAATCGGAGGAATCTTTTAGACAGTTAGCGCAAAAGTTCAAATCTCAATTTGTATCAGTGCTCCTTTAGTTAAAAATTCTTCGCACTTGATGACCTTGAGACAGGGTCCCGAGGAGTCAGTGTTGAAATATATGCAGCGCTTTTCAGATGAGTCACTGCAGGTCAGTGACTGGAACGAAGGGGTTAAAGCAGCATCTTTTATTAATGGCCTCAGAGCCGGCTGCCTCTTCTCCCAATTAGCTGAGGAGGGACCTACGTCATTAAGGGAATGTATGGAGAAAGCACATCAGTTTGTCCGGGGCGAGGAGGCAAGCAGGTTGAAGAGAGAAGCCGAGCAGGGTTCTCGGCACGAAGGCCGACTCAGTTCAAAGGGAGATCGGTGTGAGGAAAAAGACCGCGATCGACGCAGTGCGTATGATCGCATGGGCGGCCGAGGTAGAGGTGGCAGGGAAGGTCTGCCCCTTTTGGCCTCAAAAGATAGGATTTTATCCGTCATGGAAGAGGATGGCCTGAGGACCGACCCCAGACCTCTGGCCGGCCCTAGGGATAAGAGAGATCCTAATTTATACTACCTCTATCATCGTGACATCGGCCACGATACAGAAGATTGTCGACATCTAGCTCAGGCGATCCGAAAACTGATAGAGCAGGGTCATTTGAAACAGTTCTAAGACCCTCGCTCATGTCTCCATAATCTTTTGGATTTCCGCAAGAGTCCCAAGAAAGATAAATGTCGGCCAGAGACTCCGCCAAGGCGTCCCAGGTCGGACGACGACGAGGAACGAGGCCGACGTAGGGCTGCAGGGCAGCCTGAAGTTAACTCCATTATATACACCATTGCAGGAGGGCCACTTCAGAAAGGCCATGGGGAATCTAGCTCGGCGGGGTCTTCATCTGGACCCCCTACTAAAAAGAGGAGGTTAACTCGGGAAGTGGTCTATGGACCAGAAGACTTTATCCCGTTGGACTCTAACAACACGGGCCTCGTGATAGACTTGTGCGTACACTTAGCCCCAGATAACGTAGTGGAGATACGCAGAGTGTATGTGGTACCGGAAGCGTGCTAAATGTAATGTACCATAGTGTATATAAACAATTGGGTCTAGTAGACTCCTTAATGATGTCGGTAACTTCGTCTCTGTATGGTTTTACCGGCATGGTAGTTCGGCCAGCCGGGCTGGTTACTCTTAGCGTCAGCTTTGGAAAGCCCCCGGCTGATCGTTGTTTATGGTTGGATTTTGTGGTAATAAAGGAAAGATCGGCATATAATATTCTGTTAGGCCGACCAGCTTTAGAGGCCCTGGAAGCAGTAGTGTCTCCCATGCATGTTAGCATGAAGCTTCCCACACCAGCTGGGGTGGTTACACTCCAGGGTGATATTCCCATGGCACAGAGCTGTTATGCTATGGCCGCTCGGGGTAGTGGTGCCGTTCAGTAGGTCAACTTAGATGACTTGATTCCCCCAGCTGAGGAGCGGCTGCACTCAGATGATGCAGTGCAAGAGTTCATCCTAGATCCTCTTCGGCCCGATAATACTATTAAAATCGGGACGTGGATGTCTGCTGAGTTGTTGGCCCAGCTTCAAAATTTATTGAGGCAATTCGCTGTGATCTTCGCATGGACGCTCGAGGATATGCCAGGGATTCCGTCTACTTTAGCTGAACATCGGCTTAACATTGACCCTCACATAAAGCCTATCAAGCAGAAAAAGAGAAATTTTGCTCTTGAAAGAAATAAGGTGATTGAAGAAGAGGTTAAAAAGCTCCTAGCAGCAAAGTTCATAGCAGAGGTCTTGTATCCGATATGGTTGGCCAGCCCTGTCGTGGTTCCCAAACCCGACCAGACATGGAGGATGTGTGTTGATTACACTGATCTTAATAAGGCATGCCCAAAGGACTGTTATCCCTTGCCAAAAATTGACAGGTTAGTGGATTCTACCCTGAGATATGAGGTTTTTGACTTTCTCGATGCTTTTAAAGGCTACCACCAAATTATGATGGCGAAAGAGGATCAAGAGAAGACCTCGTTTATCACAGAGTCGGGCACTTATTGTTATGACAGCATGCCTTTCGGTCTAAAAAATGCTGGAACCGCCTACCAGCGCTTGGTCAAATTGTTGTTCCGAGAAAAAATTGGCCGAAGCATGGAGGTATATATAGATGACGTGCTTATCAAGATCAGGACTCTTGACCAGTATATCCATAATCCGCGAGAAGTATTTGCTATCTTAAGGGATGCACGCATGAGACTGAATCCAAAAAAGTGTACATTTGGAGTGCGTACAGGGAAATTTCTCGGATATATGGTCTCTAAAGAGGGAGTACAGGCTAATCCTGCCAAGATTGAGGCTCTAAAGAATATGCACCCACCTCGGAACATCAAAGAAGTCCAAAGACTGACAGGCAGGATAGCCGCCTTGAGCAGGTTTCTTTCCAAATCTGCGGAAAGATCACTTCCTTTTTTTCAAGTTTTGAAGAAACGAACTGCTTTCACGTGGGATGACCAATGTCAGAAGGCATTTGATGACTTGAAAGCGCATTTGGCCGAAGTACCGATGTTGACCTCTTCTCTGCCCAGGGAGGTCTTATACATATATTTAGCAACTTGCCATGAGGCGGTGAGCACAGTTCTGCTTAGGGAGCAGGGCGGCGTGCAGAGACCCATTTATTTTTCCAGAAAGATCTTGCATGGACTTGAAGTGCATTACCCCAACACAGAAAAGATAATTCTGGCACTAATAGTGGCGGCAAGGAAATTCCGACCCTACCTCCAAGCTCATCCTATAATCGTGGTGACGGATCAACCTCTGTGATACGATCTTGGATCGTATGGAAATGACGATCGCTTCTTTCAACTCCAAAAGACACGTTTGATCACCCTTGCGTGGGACAATGGCGCCAACACCACCTTCTTGGACAAGAGAAAATCAACAACGTCTACGTTGAGCAATTCGAATCTCCCAATCCAACACGTCGTTCCGTATCCTTGGATTGTGATTCACCAAATAGGTTTGCTCAAACCTTGATTGGATCTAGCCTTGATTTTACTTTGTGAAAACCAAAGGAAAAACACAAGAATAAAGCAACACACGGTTGCATTCAAAGAAAGCTGAAATTTTGTTTATTCTGAAAAATCTGCCCCCTAGGCTGCCGAGTTTTCCCTCTTTTAATGCTATCATTTTCTAATCCTAAATATTAACTAATAAATCAAATTCCTCAGATTACTATCTATCAATCTTAATCAAATTTACATAAAGGATAAGTCAAATCTAATCAAGGAAGATTACATAATTCAAATCCCTAAAATCTCGCACTGGAATTACACCCTGTCGGTTATTGACTTTTATCCGCTTCTACACACCGAATTAGGGTTTGTACTCTTCAGAAAAGTTGTAGCTCATAAAATTCTCTTGAATTTGGGCTTTTGCATCACCTCATTTGGGCTTTTCTTGACAGAGATACGGGCCTTCAAAGATTAGGTACCCATCCAGTGATCTTCAGTACTTTCCATTCTGGACTCCCAACTTGCACCTGGTTTCGGTTCACCTTGTAGCCCGAATTAGACAAAGTGTAAAACATGAAACTCGTCACAAATTGAGTTATCTGAAACCTACAAGTGGTTTGAACCCATTTGGATCAGTAATCCGACCTAGGTGTCCAAAATACCTACTGGTGTCTGGCTGCCTTCCTGAAAAATAGGGACTCTCCAAGCCACTTTCCTTGTTTAGCCTTGTCACCTTAGAAAACACTCAAAAATGATATTTAGTACTATAAACACATATCAAAAGACTCTATAAAATAGCCTAGACCTAAAATAAAGACAACGCAAACAACTAGACTTGATATTACAACGACAACGCATGAAATGACCATCCTGCCCTCCCACCAACCCTTACATCAATAGACTCAAGGATAATCAAGTCACGGCCTCAATGATGAATATCTAATGCTGCCCACCATGTGTTGGAATCTCTGGCACATGCCTTGTCAAGAAAGCCCCAGTGTCAAAACCTAGTTGTCTCGCTTGGCTTCTTGTAAAGGGACCCCTATGTGTCTCGTTGGAGGGTCCTTGTGCAAGATTATCACGAGGAGGCTCTTGAGCCTCATCAATCCCCCCCTCCTCAAAAGGATTCGACCTCGAATCAAAGTCATCAAAATGCTCAAAAGGAGTAAGATCGCTAACATTAAAAGTGTGAGAGATAGAACCATACCTGTCTGGCGGAAGATCAAGAACATAAGCATTTTCACCAACCTTTTGTATGACCTTGAAAGGTCCATCTCCCCTTGGCATGAGCTTGGACTTCCTCTCGGTAGGAAACCTAGCTTTTCGCAAATGCAACCAAACAAGATCACCAGGAACAAAAGAAACATGTTTTCGATTCTTATTAGCCTTCCTAGCATATTGTTCATTTTTACGCTCAAGTTGCAATTTGACCTTAGCATGCAATTTCTTAATCATTTCAGCTTTGTTTTTACCATCAAGACTAGCACGTTCATTTACAGGAATGGGAAGTAAATCAAGTGGGGAATGGGGATTGAAACCATAAACAATCTCAAAAGGTGAATACAACGACCCACTATGCACTGTCCTGTTATATGCAAATTCAACATGAGGTAAGCATTCTTCCCAATGTCTAAGATTCTGTTTGATCAATGCACGCAACAATTGTGATAAAGTCCTATTAACTACCTCAGTTTGGCCATCAGTTTGAGGATGGACCGTGGTAGAAAACAAAAGTTTAGTACCAAGCTTGCCCCAAAGGACTCTCCAAAAATGACTCAAAAACTTAGTATCCCTATCAATCACGATTGTGCAAGGCATACCATGCAAACGGACAACTTCTTTGAAGAACAAGTGTGCAACATGGGAAGCATCATCGGCTTTCTTGCATGCAATAAAGTGTGCCATCTTAGAAAATCGATCTACGACAACAAACACACTATCCATTCCAGTTTGGGTCCTAGGTAAACCTAAGACGAAGTCCATAGACAAGTCTACTCATGGTGAAGAAGGGACGACCAAAGGGGTATAAAGTCCATGGGGGTGCGTGGTTGATTTTGCTTGCTTACAGGTGAGGCAACTCCCACAAACTCTCTCCACGTCCATTTTCATGTGGGGCCAAAAGAAGTGCTCTTTTAGGGTTTCCAAAGTCTTAAAAACCCCAAAGTGTCCCATTAGTCCTCCCCCATGAGCCTTTCTCACAAGCAACTCTCGCATAGATCCCCTTGGTATGCACAAGCGGTGTGCCCTAAACAGATATCCTTCATGCAAATAGAACTTACCGAAGGGTGACTCAAGACATGCATCGTAGATAGATCCAAAATCTATATCATCCTTATACATTTCCTTAACGTGCACAAACCCAAGCAAATGTGACGACAACTTAGTGATTAAAGTGTATCTTCTAGACAATGCATCTGCCACAATGTTATCCTTACCTTGCTTGTATCTAATGACATAAGGAAATTGCTCAATGAACTCTACCCACTTCGCATGCCTCTTATTCAGTTTACCTTGGCTTTTAAGGTACTTAAGGCTCTCATGATCAGTGTGGATCACGAATTCCTTAGGTTGCAAGTAATGCTGCCAAGTTTGCAAAGACCGCACTAATGCATACAATTCTTTGTCATAAGTGGAATAATTCAATGACGCACCTTTTAACTTTTCACTAAAGTATGCAATAGGCTTCTTTCCTTATGTAAGAACGGCACCTATCCCAACCCCGCTAGCATCGCACCCAACCTTAAAAGTCTCTTCAAAGTTAGGTAATCGTAAGATGGGGGCTAAGGTGAGTCTTACCTTCAATTCGTCAAAGGCCTTTTGTTGAGCTTCTCCCCAATGGAACCCAACATCCTTCTTGACAATCTCGTTTAGTGGTGCGGCTATTGTAGAGAAGTCTTTCACAAAACGCCGGTAGAAGCTTGCCAGTCCATGGAAGCTCCTAACCTCTCCCACGGTTTTGGGCGTGGGCCATTTTATGATGGATTTCACCTTTTCCTGGTCCATTTCTATCCCTGAAGCACTCACTACGAACCCTAGGAACACAACCTTCTCCATACAAAAGGAACACTTTTTAAAGTTGGCAAACAGTTGATGTTTCCTAAGCGTGTCAAAAACAGCCGTTAGATGGTCAAGATGGTCTAGCAAGTGCCTAGAGTAAATCAGGATGTCGTCGAAGTACACTACGACAAACTTGCCAATGAAAGCTCTCAAAACTTCATTCATCAATCTCATGAATGTGCTGGGTGCATTAGTTAAACCAAAGGGCATCACTAACCACTCGTACAATCCAAATTTTGTTTTGAAAGCTGTTTTTCACTCATCTCCCTCCTTGATCCTCACTTGAAAATATCCACTCTTAAGATAAATCTTAGTAAAGTACTTAGCACCGTGCAACATGTCAAGCATATCATCAAGTCTAGGGATTGGGTACCTATACTTCACTGTGATTTTATTGATGGCTCTACAATCCACACACATCCGCCAGCTTCCGTCTTTCTTAGGGACTACTATCACGGGTACAGCACATGGGCTCATACTCTCCCTTATCTTACCCTTACTCAAAAGCTCTTCTACCTGTCTCTGAATTTCCTTTGTTTCATCGGGGTTTGCCCTATAGGCTGGCCTATTAGGGAGTGTGGCCCCTGGTATGAAATCTATTTGGTGTTCAACGCCTCGCAGTGGGGTAGTCCTGGGTGTTCTTCATCGGGAAACAAGTCGGAATACTCCTCTAGTAAGGCCACGACACCACTGGGTAAAGAAGTCGGTAAGTCATCCCTAGAAAATAGGCAGTCAACACTCTCTTTGAACAAAAACACATAAACAGTCTTCTGAGAATGCAACGCATGGGTAACTTCACTTGGTTTGGCAAAGAATGCATGTTTTGTGGGTGGATGAGTAACGAGTGAAGGGGATGGTGGTGTGGGGATCATGTCCGCGGGCCTGGTGCCCTTTGCGGAGGCCTTGGAGCTTTCTCCCTGGCTCCTCTTTCCCTTCTTGAGGTCCTCTAAGAACCTCCTTTCGGCCAATTTTTCTTTTGGGTCATTCTGAGTTTTGTTCCTTCTTTGATGGTCCTCAAAAACTTTGTGCGGTGGCAATGCATGAAGTTTGAAAATCTTGTTGTGAAACTTAAATGAATAGACATTGAGACGACCATCATACGTAACATGTTTGTCAAACTGCCAGGGCCTACCTAAAATGATATGACTAGCGTGCATAGGTACGACATCACACAAAATCTCATCTTTGTAACCACCGATAGAAAAGGAAATCATAACTTGTTTGGACACACTTAATTCTCCACAATCATTTAACTAGGATAGCCTATACGGGTGGGGGTGATCAACCAAAGGTAAATCAAGTTTCCTAACAAGTTCTACGCTAGCAACATTAGTACAAGATCCGCTATCAATAATCAAGGTACAACACTTACCTTTCACCGTTGCAGTGAATGTGGAAGATGTTCTCTCGCTGTAGGGCCTCTTCTTCTTCCTTAACATGGGCGCTCAAAATTTTTCTGACCACTAAGAAGTCCTTGTAGGCGCCCTCTTCTTCCTTGATCTCTTCTTCACTAACCGCTTCATCTTCCTCCTCGGACTTAGGTTTTTCCTCCTCACTTTCATCAGTGTAGTACTCTTGCGTATCGTCTAGGTACATGATCTTCTTGGGATTAGGGCATTCTCTCGCATAATGGCCCCTACCTTGGCATTTGAAGCACTGAATATCCCGAAATCTAGGGGTTGGGTTTCCTGCCTTTCTCTCTCCGGCCCTATTCTTCCCTTTGTCACCTCCCGCTGGAGAGGGATTCACCTTGCTTGGAGCTTGACTAGGTCCTCGGGTAGGCGTGGTTATGTTTGGCCGAATGTTTCCCCCAGTAGGATTCGACCTAGGCTACATTTTAGTGGAAGAAGACACATTAGTTCTAAAACCGTAACCACTAGCAGAAGAACGTACCTTTAACTGTCTTTCGATCCGTTGAGCTTTGTGTACCATAGAGTCCAGGTCTACGTAGTTCGTAAGCTCGAGCTGGAAACCAATTCTCCCTGTTTAATCCTCCTAAAAATCGTGCCATAGTTGCCTCCTCGGGTTCTATTGTGTTGGTTCTTATCATTAAGATTTCAAGTTCTTTAAAATAGTCATCAACACTTTTAGACCCCTGTGTGAGTCCCTGCAATCTTTGATGTAAAGTACGTTCATATGATTCAGGAATAAATTTTTTTCTCATTTCGAATTTCATTTCATCCCAAGTGGAAATCGGATCTCTCATGGTTCTTCTTCTTATATTTTGAATTTGATCCCACCAAATTAATGCATATTCCATGAATTCAATACTAGCATAACGTACCTTTTGCCACTCAGAGTAGTTCGTGCATGAATAAATAAGATCGACCTTCTTTTCCCATTCAAGGTATGCTTCGGGGTCACTCTTACCGTAAAATGAAGGAATGTTCATCTTGGTTTTGAGAAAATCATCCTCTTGCGGTGGCGCTCTCCTTGCTTGCACTCGGCCTTGGGGCCAAGCTTGCGCCTCATCTATCTCTTCCTCGTAAAACTCTTGCGGTGGATATTCTTCTCTTGGCTCACGATGTCTCATGGGTGCTTTCCCTCGATCGGACCGTCCTCGACTTCCTATGGCAACGGATCCTCTGGCCTCTCCTCCACGCGAGGTCTGCCCGTGGCTTGGTAAAGGCGCATGTGCCGAGCTTTGGCTGGAAGTCCTTCGGTCCAACTCCTCAACCTTGTTAGAGATCTCTTGTAGCTTCTTCAGTACCTTTTCAAGAGACACTTCCACCCTCACCTCCTCTGCTACGGCATTGGTTGACGACATGTTTTCTCCTGAAATAAAATAAAGAAAACAAGAAAAGAAAAACTAACACAAAGACAAAAGAGATTTCGTTACGTTAGTAAAAATCAAAATCCAATTGTATTTTTTTCCGCTCTTGTATAGTCACTCAAGTTTGTGCTTTCCCCAGCCAATCTTGGGCTAGATACAACCAAAGCAAGCTCCTCAAGTGGCTAACACAATCCGATGATCGATTGCGCCCTTCTCTCCAATGTGTCACCCAAATTTCAGCAACTATCAAGCAAAGGTATCAAGCCAAGAACAAGACAATTCGACACACTTAACCTTCTAAGAATCAAAGAAAAAGAGACCAAAAATTATGTCAAAGGCTGAGCCAAAGAAAACTAAGGGTTGCCCTGGGCAATCTTTAGTTAACCTTAGCCTTATGCAAATTAATCACAAGTTGTTGATTTAAGTGCAACAATCAAGTATCCAAGTGAAAAGGCAATGAAGAATTTATGTATTTTGAGGCTTAAAAAGGGTGCAACCTCTTTTTTTTTGTTGTCTTCGTACGAGTTGAAATGAATAACAGGAAATGCAGCTTTTTTTTTTGGTGCTGCAGCTTATCCTTTTTTTTGTCTATTTCCTTATCTCGGCTATTTTGATATATCTGCCGAATGTTTTTTTTTTGAATTTTGCTGAAAGAACACAATGGAAAGTAGGTATTTAACAATGTCTAGCTCGTGATCTAGGACTCAATAGGACGTCTCTTGATGTTCAAGGCACTCTTGGGTGCTGTTTTGCACGAAGTAACACAACAGTTTTGTATCTCCACAATTAGAATTTTTGTGGCTTGATTTGGTTTGAAAGGTGATAGCTTTGTATCAAGAGTTTTCAGCCGTGTGTATGGCGTAGGAGAACTAGTCTTGGATACAAGAAAAATTGCAACGCAAACCAGACAATAATGCAATCAAGTCACACAAGTCTAAAATCAACTAAAAGCTTCGCTAGCAACAAGATATATATGTGACTAGGTAGCACTTTTAAGCAATGGACTAGATTTATATGTTATGGCTGAATTTAAATCTAACACAATGACCCTATTGTTAAGTGTGTGTAAAGATTCAATCTTGAAGTGTTAAGATCACAAAATATTTGCAAGCTCCAAACTTTTGTACGCACGTACTGTCCACAACAAGATCCAAAAGGTATAAAATTTCTTTTTGTTGAAAACAAACGAAAGCTTCCTGTGAGGGTATGTTTTGAATAAGATGACACTTTGAAATTGAACCAAAAGGTGTGCAAGGGAATGTAAGGAGCAGTAGGGTGATCTGAAGCAAAAGGTAGGATCTTTTTTTTTGTATAACAACGTGACAAGCCAAACGTACTGTGGGGATGGGTTTTGAATAAGTCGAGTCTTGTAATTGAGGGAAAAGAAAGAGCAGAGGTGGGAGATTGTCTTTTGTGGTAAGAGGAGAAACAGTGAGAAAACACAAGAACAAAAAATAAAGGATATGAGAGTTGTAAAGAAGAAACCTCGCTCTGATACCACTTTGATACGATCTTGGATCGTATGGAAATGACGATCGCTTCTTTCAACTCCAAAAGACACGTTTGATCACCCTTGCATGGGACAATGGCGCCAACACCACCTTCTTGGACAAGAGAAAATCAACAACATCTACGTTGAGCAATTCGAATCTCCCAATCCAACACGTCGTTCCGTATCCTTGGATTGTGATTTACCAACTAGGTTTGCTCAAACCTTGATTGGATCTAGCCTTGATTTTACTTTGTGAAAACCAAAGGAAAAACACAAGAATAAAGCAACACACGGTTGCATTCAAAGAAAGCTGAAATTTTGTTTATTCTGAAAAATT
>AP025054.1:22006859-22040184 GCA_036186865.1 Eustoma russellianum
TTTGTGGTAAGAGGAGAAACAGTGAGAAAACACAAGAACAAAAAATAAAGGATATGAGAGTTGTAAAGAAGAAACCTCGCTCTGATACCACTTTGATACGATCTTGGATCGTATGGAAATGACGATCGCTTCTTTCAACTCCAAAAGACACGTTTGATCACCCTTGCATGGGACAATGGCGCCAACACCACCTTCTTGGACAAGAGAAAATCAACAACATCTACGTTGAGCAATTCGAATCTCCCAATCCAACACGTCGTTCCGTATCCTTGGATTGTGATTTACCAACTAGGTTTGCTCAAACCTTGATTGGATCTAGCCTTGATTTTACTTTGTGAAAACCAAAGGAAAAACACAAGAATAAAGCAACACACGGTTGCATTCAAAGAAAGCTGAAATTTTGTTTATTCTGAAAAATCTGCCCCCCTAGGCTGCCGAGTTTTCCCTCTTTTAATGCTATCATTTTCTAATCCTAAATATTAACTAATAAATCAAATTCCTCAGATTACTATCTATCAATCTTAATCAAATTTACATAAAGGATAAGTCAAAGCTAATCAAGGAAGATTACATAATTCAAATCCCTAAAATCTCGCACTGGAATTACACCCTATCGGTTATTGACTTTTATCCGCTTCTACACACCGAATTAGGATTTTCCCTCTTCAGCAAAGTTGTAGTTCATAAAATTCTCTTGAATTTGGGATTTTGAATCACCTCATTTGGACTTTTCTTGACAGAGATACGGGCCTTCAAAGATTAGGTACCCATCCAGTGATCTTCAGTAATTTCCATTCTGGACTCCCAACTTGCACCTGGTTTCGGTCTATCTTGTAGCCCGAATTAGACAAAGTGTAAAACATGAAACTCGTCACAAATTGAGTTATCGGAAACCTCAAAGTGGTTTGAACCCATTTGGATCAGTAATCCGACCTAGGCGTCCAAAATACCGACTGGTGTCTGGCTGCCTTCCTGAAAAATAGGGACTCTCCAAGCCACTTTCCTTGTTTAGCCTTGTCACCTTAGAAAACACTCAAAAACGATATTTAGTACTATAAACACATATTAAACGACTCTATAAAATAGCCTAGACCTAAAATAAAGACAACGCAAACAACTAGACTCGATATTACAACGACAACGCATGAAATGACCATCTTGCCCTCCCACCAACCCTTACATCAATAGACTCAAGGATAATCAAGTTACGGCCTCAATGATGAACACCCAATGCTGCCCACCATGTGTTGGAATCTCTTGCACATGCCTTGTCAAGAAAGCCCCAGTGTCAAAACCTAGTCGTCTCGCTTGGCTTCTTGTAAAGGGACCCCTATGTGTCTCGTTGGAGGGTCCTTGTGCAAGATTATCACGAGGAGGCTCTTGAGCCTCATCACTCTGAAACCCATCCTGACCAGACCAAACACTTCTGGCCGAGCTGCTAAGTGGGCTATGGATCTGGTCGAGTACGATATGGAGTACAAATCGCGCACTTCCATCAAGGCTCAAGCCTTGGCAGATTTCTTAGTTGAAGGAATATCCATTGAGGAAGACCGTCCCCCAACACATGGTTGGATCTTGTATGTAGACGGCTCCTCTTCCAAGGAAGGAAGTGAGGCTAGTCTTCTAATAATTAACACTAGCAAAGAGGAGATGGAATATGCTTTACGTTTTGACTTTGAGGCAACCAACAATGAAGCCGAGTATGAAGCTTTGATAGCCGGACTGAGCCTTGCTCGAAAACTAGGAGCACATCAAATAATTGCCTGAAGTGACTCCCAATTGATAGTCTCTCAAATCAATGGTGATTATGAGGCTAAGGAAGACAATATGAGGCGATACCTGTCCAAGGTACAACATCTTAGAGGGACATTTGAACAATTCAGTGTGGAACATATCCCCAGGTCGGCTAATAAGCGTGCAGACGCATTATCCTGGCTAGCCTCATCCACCTCGGCTACGTTGGGGAAGAAGATTGTTGTAGAACTGGTGAAGCATCATGCTTTTGACGGAAACGAAGTACTGCAACATGATCACCGCAATACATGGATGGATGAAATAATTAATTACTTGCAACATCAAACCCAACTTAAAGACAGATCTGTAGCTCGGTGTCTACGCCTAAAATCCTCAAGGTATGCTCTCTTTAACGATCATTTGTATAGAAAGTCTTTTTCACAGCCATGGTTGCGTTGTGTACCCGAAGATGAAGGAGATTATATTCTCCGGGAATTACACATGGGAATATGTGGTAGTCATTCTAGGGCATGATCTTTGGCTCGTAAATGCTATTTAGATGGATATTACTGGCCTACAATACGCAAAGATAAGGAAGAGCTAGTCAAAAAATGTCAGTCCTGCCAGGCTCATGCCCCGACCTCCCACTTGCTGAGTCAAGAGTTGGCCGTCATTACTTGCCCTTGGCCATTTGTACAATGGGAGATAGACTTGGTAGGGCCTCTGCCCCGAGCTCCCGGCTCAGTCAAATTTTTGCTTGTGGCTATTGATTACTTCACAAAGTGGGTGGAAACAGAGCCCTTAGCCACTATTACCGGGACGCAGGTGAAAAAGTTCTTATGGAAGAACATCATTTGCCATTTTGGTTTACCTCAGGTTTTAATCTCGGATAACGGAAGGCAGTTTGCTGAAGACCCTGTAAAAAGCTGGTGTACTGACCTACATATCAAGCAACGTTTCACCTCGGTGGCCCATCCTCAAGCTAA
The DNA here is from genome assembly GCA_036186865.1 of Eustoma russellianum. Taxonomy (NCBI): domain Eukaryota; kingdom Viridiplantae; phylum Streptophyta; class Magnoliopsida; order Gentianales; family Gentianaceae; genus Eustoma; species Eustoma russellianum. The sequence goes on from AP025054.1 coordinate 22,009,580, forward strand.
CGGCCAAGTAGAGCTTGCTAATAGAATTATTAAAGATGGTCTAAAAAAGCGTCTGTATAAAGCTGGGACAAGTTGGGTGGATGAGCTGCCCAGTGTTTTATGGGCTTATCGCACTACACCATCTAGCTCCACGAAGGAAACTCCTTTTTCTCTAGTCTATGGCACCGAAGCCCTTATTCCCGCAGAGATTGGTTCCCCATCATCTCAGGTAGATCACTATTCTACCCAAGCCAATGACCAGGAACTACGGTTGAACTTAGACGAACTAGAGGGGAAAATGGATCAAGCTCATATTCGTATGGCACAGTACAAAAACTTAATTTCGCAATACTACAATTCTCGGGTGCGCCCAAGATCCTATCGAGTGGGAGACTTAGTGATGCATAATAATGAAGTACGCCACACGGTGCCAACAGGAGCTTTCAACCCCAAGTGGGAAGGCCCTTATCGAATAGTTGAAGTATACTCTGCTGGAGCATACAAATTACAAACTTTAGAAGGCCGAACCTTACCCTGAACTTGGCACTCTTCTCATCTGCGGCTTTTACATCAGTGATGTACTTGTAATTATCTTGTATATACGAAAAAACGTTATCAACTCTCTTTTGAGCAAGCATTTAAATAGATCAAAGTACCACGTCAAGAATAAAGTGTCCGAGCAGACCTCGAACACTTCACGGGACAGGTTACCCTATAAGACCTCGGCAGGTCCGAGGCAAGAGCCCGTTCAAGGGTGAACCTGAAAGACCTCGGCGGGTCCGAGGCAAAAACTCACCAAGGGGTAAACTCTTATGAACAGGCTTCATAAATCCTCCGACATGGGGAGGGCCGAGGTAAAATATATTGATGTACATGCGCCTCTTTAGACCTAGTAGAACTAGACAAAGTTACACCGAGGCGCAAAACTTTGAACTAAAAGACTTAGACTATTACTAAGCATTATTTAGTTTAAAGCTCGGCTAAAGCAATACACGTTGCATACTTAGTTTGTTTGGATTCAGCTCGGCAGAATAACAGGTTTATTCTATCTTTAAAGCTTAAGAAAGTTTATTTCCAAACTAAGTATAATATAGCTGATATTAGATTTCGGCAACAACTAAGCTAGAAAGAAAAACTTAGATAAAAAACCCAAAGTGGAAGAGCAGAAAAGAAAAAGACAAACGATAAAGGCTTAGAGAAGCGTTCCATTTAGTCAAAACTCTGAACACATCAAGTCCAACTCAACCTATTACAAGAGAATTCTAAGTCTGCTCCTCATCCTCCCGCAAGTCGGCTCCTTCTGCAAACCTCTGGAACTGAATTTCAAAGTCTGCCTCTGCGTTGGAATTATAAAGTTCAACGAGCTGAGGGTCTTCTTTGTTCAGTTGGGGACAAACTTCTGAGCAGACATTGATAGCTTTGGTCTGCCCCATCTGCATAGCTGGACCCTGAAGCAGCACCATGTTCTCTTCAAAAAAATATGATTTCTTAAAGTCTGCCACCGCTTCAGCTTTGGCTGATGATAGTTGAAGAGCCAGATTGGCCACCTGCTGCTCCAACTCTTGCTCCCTCTTCAGCCCATCTTCTTTGTCCTTCTGTAGAGAAGTCAATTCTGTAGATGTTTGGGCATAGCACGCCTCAAGGTCAGCGTTTCTCTTTTCCAGCTCTGCCACCAAGGAGTTGGAGGCAGCACACTTGATCTTGGCCTCTTCCTTTAACCCCTGAAGTTTAGTGACTTCCAACTTCAGGGATGAGTTCTCCTGAGCAACCTCTTCAAGCTCTCGGAGTTTGGCCGCCAGACAATTCTGCAGCTCCTCACCCCGGTTGATAATTTCCATCTGTTGGACTTGGATCTGGTTCACCAAAATCAAGCATCAGCCTAAATTATTTGATCAAGTATATACATCAAAAGAAATTATTCTGTACCATAGCTGACTTAATATTCAGGGAATTTATTAGGCTCTCCCAAGAAGCGGCCAAGAACCGTTGCTTATCCAGAGGAAGAATCAGACTGTTCATCCTTTTGGCTGTGGCCGGATTCATCACAGTATCAGCCTCATCAAACTCGCCCATAGTCAGAATGTGCTGTTCAACCTGGGCAGTTGGAATCTCGGCCTTTGGAGCAATTAGTTCATCTCTCTGTCTCTTCCCCAGAACAGAGCCCTCAGCCTGCTAGCCTTGACCAAGGTCAACTTGTGCCGGGCCTCTTAAAGAGATCTCGGCACCTTCTTCCCCTGCCACAACAATCAACATATGACAATGGTTTGGAGGAACAAGATACTTTACAGATTGACAAAAGAAGAAATGCAGAATACCTATATTCGCAGATTCTGACACCACAACAATCAGCTGATTCACCTCAGCCTCGGCTGATGCTGGTTCAGCCACGCCAGCCCTAGCAGCATCTTCAGCTGGGGGCAAGGCTGATCCTGCGGATGCCTCAACCCCTGTCTTCGGCGCCTTGGATTTCTTGTGGGAGTCTACTTTAGCAATCTTGGACGCGATATCTTTTCCTCCGGGAGCCATGGAACCTATATGGAGAGCACAAGATTTTACAAAAAAAACAAAACAAAAAACAAAGAGAAGGAAAAGAAGAAGATTGCATAAAAAACGCAATGGCGTACCCCGAACTATCTCCAAATTCTCGGGGGAAAGAGGCTTATAGTGAGGACCCAAAGCTAAATTTAGGATCTGCAAGGCACCACTAGAGGGGAGGGGGGGGGGGTTGAATAGGTGGTGCGGAAAGTGTGTTTTTTAAAATTTGTTTAAAACTAAACAACTCAACTTCTAAAAACAGATTCTGTTTTCAGGACCAGTATTAAAACGTTTTTAAAACCAGGTTATAGTTGTCCAAAAATTCTGAAATTTTGAGATAATTTAGCTTCAGATGTTATGAGGGTCTCCTAAAAATTTCAAATTTAAATTCAACCTTTAACCCCTTCAATAATCGTTGGTGGTCAGATTGCGCGAATCTGCCAGAAATGGTACACTGTTTTGAAAAATTAATTTCTATTTGTACACAACTCCAAATGCTCTGAAAATTTAACCACTAACCCCTTATATATTTTATTTAAATGGGTTGAAAAAGTTTTGAAAAATTCCTTCGGGAAGTTAGTCAAATATACTCAAAGTCTTAACCTTTGCAAGCCTGAAAATCAGACTGCACTAGTCTCAGATCTTTGGATGTTTGAATGACTTATACTTATCCAAAAGTGTTGAAACTTGTGCCAAATTAACCCTAAGACGTGTGAATTTGTTTCTGTAAAGTTTCATAATTTGTGAAAGTCGTTTACTATTTTTACGAATGTAAACAAAAAGAGTAAACTGTGCAGTAACAGAAAATAAATGCTGAAAGTAAATGGCACCGAGAATTTTATACTGGTTCGGTTATAAACAACCTACTCCAGTCTTCAAGGAACACCTTCTTTGGTTCACACTAGTCACACACACGCAATACACCTTACCACAGGGTTGATAGAGTTACACACTAACTCCAACCCTTTACAAACCTTGTACGATGAATACAATTTGCACGAACACCACCACCTAGCAAGATTGAAGATTGATCACACCTTGATCAATCTTTTACAAAGATAAGGAATATGTAGTGGTCTATAACAATCCTATTCAAGATTGAAAATATTAGTACAATAGGCTTTCAAGAAGAAGAAAGAAAGAGAGAGTAGAAGAAGAGAGGCTAGCGTTTTTGATCTCTTGAAAATGCAATGCTTGTTCTTGTCTTTTGTTTTTGCTCATCTTCTTTCCTTTTATGCTCATATGGCCGTCCCCCTTGTAGTATCCCCCTCTTGAAAATTGTCTTCTAAGTCCTTGGGAGAATGTAAGACATCATTTTGACATGGTCTTGCTTACTTGGCATCTTCTCATTGGATGATCATTTAACCTTTGCTTACTTGGCACTTCATGATAGGTTGAATGTTGTCATCATTTGATGACTTGGAAAATCTGAATATTTCACTCAAGACATGTGCCAAAATCAACATAGAATAATTTTCATAATACACAAGATTGTCACATAAATTTTGCAAGACAAAATTCCTCCCACACAAGGATAAAAATCGGCCATAATAAGTGATTACCATGCTGAATTTTCAGCATGTGATACATGGTGGTAAAGTTCAAAATACTTCCATTTTTCTTTGATTTTTCTTTTTAAAATAAATCATCAATTGATGGCAAATATCCTTATCAAATTGGAAATGAAATTTGGACACCCTTATGACCATAAATTCGGCCAAGACATATTGTACACATGCTGAAAAATTTCAGCATGTGTGATATATAAGATATCACACTTTATAGCTTTGAAACTTATTCAAAATGCTTCCAAAATATCTTCCAATTAATCACATAATTCAAGACACCAAATATCTGCATTTTAATTGAAAATTTCAGCCAGCCATATTTCAACATGCTGAAATTTTCAGCATGTGTTTCAAATGAGTCAAAGTTTGAAACCTTACCATTTGTAGCTTCTTTCTTTAATTCACCAACATTGTATGATTGATTCTTGACCAATCAATATGCTAACAAGGCTCCACATAGGCTCCATCTCAGCTGGAATAGGCGTGTATACATGTATATGCATGTGCTGAAATTTATTTTTGCTAACTTTGTAAAATAGTGCACATTTAATAATACACACATGTTATATTCCAATCAACCCTTAATTTAATTTTGTAGAACACTTTAAGATGTATGATATATGTAAACAGTGTCTAGATAAGTGTCATATGATGTGCCAAAAATGTTCCATGCATTGTGTACGTAGAAAATCGAATTTTCGATATTTATCGATTACCCGATTTTTCTCTAATTAAATTCTAACTTTTTGCACATGTTATATATATTATGTTACACATAATATATATAATATATACTTTAAATCTCAGCACTTGGCTGGTCTAAAGTGGCGCCATTAAACATGTGACAAAATTAAAATTAGAATCTTCACATTTTGGCCTTGATGTGGGGTTATTTGTATGTGCTAACATGGAAGGATTTTATGGCTGAAAATATCACCCTATGCACGAACTTTTTGATGATTTTTGAGGTGTAGGGGCTGGCCATCTATTTATGGCAAGTACGTGACACGTTGGCGAAGTTTCGGTATTGCCCGATACGACAATTTTCGGTTTAGAACCTTTTAACGTGTCGTATTTAATTTGTCATCACCATGACTTATATCATATGATATAAGACCTGAATATACTCATAAATATGAGTTAAGTATAGTGGTATGACGTTAACGTACATACGTAAAATATATAACGTGTCGGTAGTACGTTGGAATACATGTGTATGTGCCTTTTTAAAAAAATCTGAAAATATATGTATTTATATATGTATATGGCGTGTATAATGAAAGTGGGGATGAGGAGAAGACTTTCCTTCCTTAGCCTTGTTGCCTTTGTGCCTTTTCCAAATGTAGCTTCCTTTAATGAACTACTTAGTTTAATTAACTAAGTACTTCACTTAATGAACTAGTTTAGTTCATTAATGGTGGCACCTGAAAATAGAGTAAACACAACAAATGTTTGCCATATGATGTAAGCTTTAACGCTTCATGGCTCGTTAGTGCGGCAACATTATATATGAGCTAAATAAGGCAAGTAATAAGCAATATCATGCACACGTTTGTTTATATCATGCACGTTTTATGTCATTTATTTGAATCACATATTTTGAAATCACTCAAACCCCTTTTTCTCTACACTAAAGGGCTCAGGTCCGCCGCCTTCAAAACAGATTCATCTACTCTGTGCCAATCGATGACTATAGATAGAGAATGCAACTTGGTTGCCTCATCACAAAATTCCGGGCTCTGCTTCATGTTGTCTGCCTTACCCGACCTCCATATGTCTAGGTGGGGCAACCCTAACTTCCTAATATAGAAGAATCTGCCTTTCCAGTTCTTTTTGAAAGTGGGAATGTTAATGGCAAAATTGAATTCAATGGAAGGAACTCTTTTGGTAAAATAGTACCAACTATCAGAAGACCTACAGGAAAACAGGCCTCTGAAGACTCTATGGTCAAATGGAATCTTAGATGCTCTAAGGAAAAGAAAAAAAAACACAGAATAATTTTTAGACTATTCGGCTTTATTTGGGGAAGCCTGAGATTGTAAGACTGAAGAATTCTAAACAAAGAAACAGGTTTAGAAACAGGCACTGGAAGACTAAATCCTGATCGGAAGTATTCCTCATACACAGCTTCATAACCCCGGGGAGGATCATAAGCTGTCTGGTCGGCTAAAGGCAAAATTGGATCAAATTGGTCGAGGTTGATATCGTAAGCGTCACATATCAAAGTTAAATCGGCCTCGGATAGGGTACAAAAGGCTTCCTGGACCTCGGTCAAAGGGGAACCACGATAGACTACCCCCGTCTGTCCGCCGAGGCCCTTGGCTTGGATGCTAGAATGGCCGTTCCCAGAGCAGGGATAGTCTCTGCCTGCTCCGGCGAAACCTCAACCACAGTAACGGCTCTGCTAGGCTGAGCGTGTTTACTGGGTCCAGCAGAACCGCCAGTACCTTTACGCAATCTGGCTATAGGACGGTCGTCAGTGGCAACCGTCCTCTCCGGTGATGAAGAACTGAAACTTTCTACATTACCGATATAAGAAGCTCCTTCAGAAGGATTTTGGGAATCAGAGGCGGAAAACATGATAAGCAGGAAAGAAGACTTACAGGGATAGAAGAAGCTGGGAAGGAGGAAGAAGAGATCTGCTAAAGGAGGAAGAAGAAAACTACCGGAGGGAAGGAGACACAGACGCCGGAGAAGAATTAGACTGCAGATGAAGGTAAATCGAAAGTAAAAGAGTTGAAAATGAATTGGGAAGCCTTATTTATAGACGTAAATTACGGCCATCCCAAGAGGCACCTCGAATAGGCCAGCCTCGGTCCTTATACCCGCTGCATCTGAAAAGATGTGTAGCTGATGCCTCGTGTTCTGCGTGAACAGTAAGTGCACAGTACAATCCAATCGATAGCAAGCACGTCATACCCAAAAAGACAACGCATTAAAAGATCTGAACCGATTGGTCTACCCTCTCTGTCAGCTCGGCCAGACCAATCTGGGGGGCAAATGATAAGTCAGAAATAATCCTCTGTTAGTCAACAACGGTCAACGGCAGACTCGGGGTATGAGGTGTTAACCCCTGTAGCTCAGCCACTGCGGCTCGACTATGTTATACCTCGACCGTAGCCAAAGGCCCTAACCTCGATATATCTCGGCCTCAACGTGTCTCGGTCATAACACACCTCGGCTAAAAGGCCTCAACGTATCCCGGCCATAACATGACTCGGCCGTAACACATATCGGTCTCAATTCACCCTAGGCCGGTAGTAGCAGATTATACTCCAGGCGTCAAGTATTGGTTAGACAAATAGTGTCGTCATGATGGGCCGGCCTGCATTTTATAGAGTCGGCCACTGACACCGTATCAGCCAATTGGACCTTGGCAAACAGACTCACGGCCTACTACGGTCTAGGTCACCTCGGGCACTTTGGATATTAACAAAGGGTCAAGCTCGGTCCCTGAAGTTTACCCTAGGTAATCTTCCTAGGTAAAACTCCTCTCCAGGTGTCTGTAGCAAGCTTACTCAACTAGGCACGACACATGGCAAGCATGCCGAAGAGAGTCATTTTTATGACCTCCTTGCATGTCTCGTACTCAGAGTCCTGCACATGCATTGGCTCAGGTAATCATATAAAGAGCAGAAAACAAGAGAGAGAAGGGGGTGAAATCTAGAAAACGAAAAACGGTGACTCATCTTCCCTACAGTGAAATAACCAGGTTTACAAGAGATACTCCACAAATTTACTAATCCAGCATTTAAACTTCACCATAAATAGCATTAACTGACTTGAGCGTCGGAGGTTTTACCCGGAGTCATAGTTCCCGGGTCCTCTAACGCTGTTCCTTGTGCAGATCAGCCGATAAGGCTAAGTTCAAATAACGAACGGAAGGTTGACGGCGTATCCCCCGGGTCGCACTTATTACTTGGTGATAAATCCGACATCATCATTTATACTTCTAAACTTTCATTGATGAACTATATCACTTTCTGGCTGTCTCTCTCTGCAGGGCATGTGAAAAGTGGGCATTTTCTGAAAATCTCCTAAAACCCCATCTTGTGTTCTCTTTTTTCCCTTTAGATTTTAGTTTTTTCGATATTTTATGCAGCTTTATAACAACGGAGAATGTCTTGAAAAGAGAAAAAAAAAGAAGCACCTGTAGCGCCCCGCTCCCGAGCCCTAGCATCGGGAACAGTGCACCCGCCGTATCTCACTAAGGAGAATACAAGGCGTCGAATAAATCTCTTACATGTCAGAAATGACGTAGAAATTTTTCTCACGGAAACGTAAATCATAACTTAAATTAAACTCCAATAGTCGTCATCACATTACTGAATAGAAATTCTGATAACAAAAGTAATAAGGAAGTCTATGAAATCCCCAAAAGATAACTACGAAAAATCAGCTGCAGAGTTCCCCTCGTATCCTAGTTGCAGCTATCAACCAGCCCACTCAGCTATGCCCGTCCGGCCCTCAACAAAGATATGCTCGTAGTCCTCATCCAGCTCACCTGGGAAGTAGGGGTGAGTGACAGAAATCACCCAGTAGATGCCCGCCTCAAACCAATACAAAACATGTATACCGAAATGATATAGCCACATAGCACATAAATATGATATAACCACATAGCACATAAATATAAGATAACCACATGGCATATAAATATGAGATAACGTGCATAAGATAAAGTAAATGCGGTAAGTAAAGCACTCCACATAAAAAATGCGCAAGTACGTGATGCATGCTCAATTAACGTGTCACACGCAACAAGAATCATGTCATACAATATGCCCTAAACCTATATGCAATGCATGATCCCGGGATTGACTGGATGCCTGTAGCCCGTACACTACAATCCACCCTGACCGATGCTCGTGGCCCGTACATCACGATCCACCTTAACCGATGCCCATGGCCCGTACACCATGATCCACTCCACTCGAGCGTCTGAGACCCGTACATCTCAACCCACTCCAAATGCAATGCACGCGCCATGAATGCAACAACAAAGTCGTCTGGGGCCCGTACGCCCATCCTCACCATCTCCGACACTCAATATTTGGCTTCGTAAAATTTTCGAATATTGAAAAGTTGTTATTTATCACCACCCTTATTTTTCCTTAGCTTGTATTAATTTACTAAAATTTTCTATTAATTTCCCCTATGTTTTCCTTATTTAATTCTATTTATTACTATTAATTTTTAATTACTTAAATTTACCAAACTTCAGAAATTAAGTGAAGATAATTTAATTTTAACCTTTTATATTTTCTGGAATTTATTTGAATTTTATTGGTATTTAATTATATCTTCCTGGTCTGATCCGCCAGACCCGATACATGTTTTTAGAGGTTAATAGGCCGCTTTCGGTCCGACCCGTTGGCCAGCTGACCCGGTCCGTTGGCCGGCCTGTTCTCTGCTTTAATTAATTAATTAATTAATTATTTAATTGGATGTTCCACCAGTGGCAACGCGCGCTGTGATTTGTTTTTCGATCCCAGTCCCCATTTTCTTCTATTTTCAGTCTAAAGGAACCTATTTCCAGTCTAAAGGAACCTATTCTAAGGCCAAAACACAACTTTTTAAAGGCTCCTAATGTAAAAGTTCCCCCTTTTCCCCATTTTTAAGGATATTTTGTTTTCGATTCAATCATACCACCAATTACACACACATACACGCACATAGCAGCCACAAACAATATATCTCATGCTTTCCAACATATACAAAATTAACAACTTAAACAAATAAAAACAATGAAACACAGTAGTATATCATCAAAGCATGCATGAATCATACTCGTTTGAGGGGGAAGAGACACCTACCTTTTTGACGAACTTCCTTTTCTTCTAGTCTCGAATCTAAACAATTGTAGTATAAAAATCAATACCTAATAATAAAGGTTAATTTGACTTACTTAAAATAATTAGTTCATAGGTTTCTTTCTTGTGAGGATTGCATTTTCTTCTCTGGAATTTGCATATCTAAGGAATTTGAATGAGACCAACTATGCTTGGGTTCCGTGCTTCATATGGAATATAACTTTAAGGAAAAGGAATATAGGAACGTAAGTGTCTGATAAGGAATTTGGCCGATAAGAATTGATTTCCTGGTCATAATTTACGGCTTACTCCTCTAGTCTTTCAACCTCATAATCTTTATATAATTACAGTACATATGTATAAGGAATCAACAATCTATGCAACGACAAATAAATCATGTACGATCCGATTTGATACAAAAATAGTATATACTAACGGTAGAAAAACATAGCAAATATAATAAGGGTACTTGCCTCATATCTCGGTTATACATACTCGCGAAGAACGGGATGAAGAACGGACCAAAAATTATTTTTTTGTCACTTGAAGGCTGCGACAAGCTTTGAATCTTGAAAAATAGAGGGCCGACAGTTTTGGAGAATTTATGGAGGCTGCCTTTCTCAATTCTTTTTCGGCAGAATTGTTTTTGTTGCTATGGCTGCCGTTTGATGAAAACCATGGTGGGATATTTAGGTTATGTGTGTATAGATATAGATGGTTTAGGTAGGTAAAACCCTAAGATATTTAGGTTATCTTATTCTAGTATGATTTGAATTTGTAATTTGATTTAGCTTTATCTATTTACTTCCTAATCATATAAAGATTCTAGTTTTTTTTTTAAATTTTGTCTTCTTTTATTTTCTTTTCCTTTTCTTTTTTTTTTTGCCGTGTGTATCATATATGTGTGTATACAGTATATATCTATTATATTATGTGTTACGTGTGTGTATGTGCATGTCATGCAAGACGCGGGTCATAACAGCAACAGCAGCATAAACTTTTCTTTTTGGGGGCGGGGGTTCCCTGCAATAAAAAAATTAAGAAAGGCTGCAATAAAAAGACAAAGGGAAAAAGCATAAGCTGGAAATGGGGGAGCGTTTTTTGTTTTAAATAATAATACAGTAATATATTTGTCAGAAGATGTAAATCTTTGCAAAATTTCAAAAAATAATGTACTTTTAATTAAAAATCGTAAATTCGCTTTGAATGGAAAAAAAAAATCAACTAACTTAGCTGATATTCTGAATGACACTTTAGCATCATTCAAAATAGTGTTATAGACATCTAAGAGTTAATATGAATTGCGCCTTAGATATCTAGACACTATGTAGAATAGCACCTTAGGCGGTGTCCAAGGAGCATATATAAAAAGGCGCTTTTTTTCTCTTTACACACATATAAATTGTTACTTCTCGTGTTTTATTAGCGGCCAGAGATTGAAGAGCTAGACAACTTAACTGGTATGGGATATACGATGAGTTACAACCAGATAAACTAATGAGAGTTCATAATTTCATTAGTTTTGGAATATGATATTTATTTGATTATTGTATTATATTATTATTGTTATTATTAACGTGTCACTGTTATGTTATTGGATTATGTTATTACCATTATGTTGTTATTATTGTAAGTATGTTGTTGTTATACTGTGATTGATATTATTATAGTTGATATGCTGTATTAGTATTATTGTTATTATGTAGTTATTATTGTTATATTATTGTTATTCTTATTGTGCCATTGTTGTTATTTCTATGTTGTAATTATAATGTTATTATTATTATTTTATTATGTTATTGTTATTGACTTAATATGTAGTTGTACTTATGACATATCATGCTAATGGTAGGGGCAGTAGTACAGTACCGACGGAGGAGCTGAGGTCTGAGATTGATGATTTGTTCACTCTTTCATGTAGTAGAGGACACATTTTATGACGGAGAGTGTGAGTTATAAGACATCAGATCATTTATATAGAGTAAACATGTATAGGGAGGCTTTCAATATCCTCTTATGTCATAATGCATTTTGAGACGATAGAGTTATAGGAAGTGACAACTTGCAGTTGATCAAAGATTGATCACGACGTATGACGAGAGGTAGAGCCAGGAGACCCACGCATTTTATCTGTCTCTAGGTGAAGTGGTCGCCACTCCACATGCATAACAATTCTGTTTGGCGTACGCATTGACAATGAGCATGTTACAAGGATGGAGCCTAGGTACACTATGTCAGGATAGCAAGATACGTTTACGTTGTTGTTAGGCTGGACCCATACGTATACAGATATCACATAATATCGTACACATTCCAAGGGGCTAGTTGAGTGGAATACATGAGACCCTCTAGCAGAAGACACACCTGTCTTGGAGGTTGAGAGGGCGTAAGCCTTGATGTTCTTGTAGATCACTGCATTACTATATGATTCTGCTAGTAGCCAAGTGCAGTTTGTGTATTTAGCTGCCTTGTAGTACTTTGAGGTGGCTGGGAGGTATTCATGGGACAACATTGTGCTTGTGTGTCTATACAACCACCTGTGACACCATTCATAGTGACACACATGAGTTGTCAGGAACGCCTGTATCTCCTTCAGTATTGCATATGAGAGAGATTTCTTGCACTTCATCCTGCCATACTGCCAGACACAGTTGTTACTCCTAATACTTCTCATGCGACCTGGTGGCTTAGTGGACATACTTTTCAACAGGTCACCAAACACGCAGTTAACACTATTTATGACCAGTTGGACAATGATAGAGAGTGATTTTACATGGATGCCTTACATCAACAATATCGTTAAGGCACTACCAAGTATTTATTGAAAGAGCTCAGAGTTGTGGTACTCTCGGGTAGCACTCACAGTGTGGGACATAGTTGAGCTGCATTTACTTGACATAATAATGAGGTTACTTGGTTTGTCACAGAGAGTGCCTATTTCTATTGAGCGAGGCATCACGCTGTATCAGCATGAGAGATGGATTATGAGGATTGACTATGTGGCTCAAATCCAAAAGTAGGAGATCATCCCCAAAAGGTCTAAGAAGGAAGGGGCTATCCACACCGAGCATGTCAGCATGGTGGTCGAGGCCGATGTTTCCTCCAAAGAATACAAGGATGAACAACCCCTTGCACAGTGCGGTGCAAAAAGGAGTTGAGATGGGGTAACTCAGTCTATCGGGCCCCTGGATGATCTTTACGTTAAGACTAACGGCAATTCCTCTAGAAATACTCGTGCAATTCAACGATGTTAGAGGTCCTGCTCGGAGAAAAATCCTATGAAGATCAAGTCAGTCATTGGTCTTTCCATAGTTGAATCCATATAAGCTGAAATATTAGAGAAACATGTCTCTTTTTTTGTATTGTGGCTGGAATTTTTGTTCACTGGATTGAACATGGACGTTGAATCACGTCATTCTTTGTTTGGACAGCAAATGCATGTCGAGGTGCTATGAAAGAATGACATGTGTCATGTCGTCCTTGTGCATGACTACCATGTGTCGCAACGTGTCAGGTTTCATGGCTAAGGTACTCGTTGGCAAGTTATTCTATCAGGAGCCTTGTTAGCCAAACCGACCAGGATGGGACTATGGCCCCAGCAGACCTGCTGAGGTGACCCATGGCACACGTTATTGTTGAGGTGATAGCTGAGGTTGAAGTGGCTGTCAGCAAAGGCGACTTGACTTGGGATGCTCTTACCGATGCTAACATGAGATCGTTGTCGGCACCAAGAAGACGACCGCGTCCCTTGGGCCATACCAATTCAATTGTACATTAGGACCCGAGTAACTAGGAGAATGTACAATTTTCCTCATTAAGGAAGAATGTTAAAAGGGAGAAGCGGCGGTGGAAGACAGGGAACTATATTTTGTGTTGACATTTTTGATGTTTTCACAAGCTTATTATAGGGAAGAAGGGGATGGGGCAGGGAAGGGGAAGGTGCGGTGGGGCTGGGGGGAGGCTTCAGGATTAAAGTGATAGGGAGAGAGGTGGTGGGCGCGGCAAAATGGAAAGGGTGGTGACGGGAGCGGCGGAAATGAGAGGGACGTGGTGGTGGGTGGCTGGAAGGGGCGGGTGTGTTTTTGTCTACTGACATGTCATAGTTAATTGGGAGGATTAGTTGTGTTCATGGAGTGTAAAGAGGAAAACAATACAGAAAACCTAGAGGTCGTTTTGTCACAACATAAGTGAAAAGTAATTATCTCAAATCAAATATGCAAAATACACAGTATAATAACAATGGAAACTCAGGCGTATTCTGTACACATCTTCTAATTAGGCATCCTACCGAAATAATATATTTTTTATAGCTTGAGCGGTGGTAAATTAGTCTTATAAAAGGTTAACCAGCTCTCAGAGCATAGTACAATTGGTATTTGGGCTGTGACATTGCAACTAGAAGGTCAGATGTTTGAATAGAAAAACACACAACATGTGTGTAATGCTGCTATATGAGTTAGTAATGACTTAAGTCATGGTATCTAGCCCAATTAGGTTAAAGGGTTGTTGGTCTATTTTGCAGTGACCACCTTGTGTGGACTTCTGGCCATGTCTTAGCAATTTACAAAACCGTTGAATTTCTGATTTACATCCTCTATGCAGCTCTATGAGGCTATGGCAGTGGAGGTCTCCAGAACCATATATTTGTTTTTTTTTTCAACTAGAATAAAACACCAACCAGCTATGTCAGAGTCAACTGGTTGAAATACTGTCAAATGAAATTAATCACACTCGAAAAGTTCACACCTTTATTTGTTTAATGGTTTAACTTAAAACTTAGTGAAATTAGATTATAAAATTATGTATAAATCTAGAAGCCTTAGGTAAAATTAGAAGGGAAAAAAACACAATTTGCTTATTAACAATTGAAATGTTTAAACAAAAAAAATACGTCGGTAACTATTTCTTAATGATTTTTAGTTATAAACATGTAAAGATAAGCAAGTGTTTGAATAGTGGAGGAGGTGGTGGCTGGGCTGAGATTTTTCGGCAATCGAGTGGAGACGGATCAGCAAAGGTGAAGGGTGACAGGTGTTCTGGGTTGTGGATAAGGTGGCTGTTTACGAGGGAGCTGGGGGGGGGGGGTGGTGGGAAGGTGGAAGACGAAGGGAGGAGGGAAGTTGGCTTATTGTGTCATTACAAAATCATAAATTACCATTTAAAATGACAAAGAGCCAAACAGTATTCAAATAGAGATATCCTGATTTCAATTAAAATCGTCTTTTCAATTATGAAATCTTTCCCAAATAGGACCACAACCAAATAAAAATATGGCATGAAGCTATGTCGTTACCATACAAACCGATAAGTAGTTTTTAGAAAAATAAGAAAAATATTTCAATGTATACCTATATAGACACCCACACCCTCATACACACATATATATAAATACACACATGTATACTAACATACACACACATATATATGTGTGTGTGGTATGTATATATATGTATGTATATATGTGTGTGTATTGAGAGAAGTCAAAGATATTGCAGTTTTAATAAGAAAACCTATCATTATGGTGCTGTTGGAAGTAATTCAATATACATTGTGCATCCCTAATTTATTTAAAAACACACCATTTGTTCACCAACAAACAAGTTTGTGTGCAGTTTTTTACAGTTATGTTTACACCTTTTGTCTATAAAAAATCTTTTTTTTCATCAACAAAATGTTTCTATATCTATTTTTAGATAAAATGACATCTTTAAATATTTAATATCTTTGTATTTCAAAGGTATAACGGCATAATTATGCAATGGAGTAGAATATGAAACTAGATGTGGAACCAGATTCTCTATAAAAATATCTAATATTTTCATAAACAAAACAAGTTTATGTCCAATTTTTTTACGGTTGCGTCCACGCCTATTTTCTATTAAAAAACTCTCTCAACAACAAAATATTTGTGTATACATTTGTTCTGATAAAATAACATTTCCAACTATTCAAATATCTTTGTATATCGGAGGTAAACAAGTGCGATTACGCATAACGCAATACGACGAATATACGATTGAAATAAAATAACATAGAATAAGAATAAACAAAAAGTGTACACAATTATGTCTCAATAGAAAATGTTGTAGACATAATACAAATGCACTATATATCTCAAAAGTAACCATTGGTACCACAACATGTCCTACATTTTGTCATCTAACAAGTTCTACTACGTCTGGATGGATCTAGTTCTTCTGGCAGGTGCAGCTATGACGCTGAATGCGGTGGCAACATATCGGTCAACTTAGATGGATGTGTATTAGCATCTATGTCTGCGACAAATCTATCTATAAATCTCTAACATATTGGAAGAGTGAGGGATCGTCCAAGCCAAGAGTGTTCAGATCAAGCATGTCATCCTGGTCATCTTGATCAAATGCATGCCTTCCGTTTTGTACAGACGTATGTATCCGTCTGTGATGATGCTCCAACATATGCATGTCCTGATAGACTCAAAAATGTCTGTGCATTTGCTCGTGCTGATGCTCGTGTGTGTGCATGTCCCAATGACCAACCCTCCGGTTGAGATGTGTTAAAATGCAAAACTTATGCATCAAGAGACTGCTGGATAGAGGTGACTGGAGGTCCCTGTAAAGGAATATATAAAAGAACCTTTGTCCTCAGCCTCCACAACGCAATCTCTATGATTCTCTCAACTCATTTCTCAACCGCTGCATGGCAGATCTCAGCCATGCTTTGTTCGTATAGTCTAAATGATTAAAACATCAATAAACTATCACATGTAATTTATAAACACATTTGATTTACAATAACATAATTAAATATAACAGAAAATATATACGTACCACTCGTATGAAACTAGATATGGAACCACAAAAACCGTCATCATTTACACATTCAACACAAGATCGACCAAGTGCCAAGAGTGTCAAAGGTCTATAACACTGTATGTATGGTGAAGATCTGTCATGACGCCTGCCCATGGTATAACTCTCTTGATTCGTTGCACTTGATCATTCCAGTGCTATACGAATACAGCATGAACTTATGTGTAATGACATTATCATCTCTTTTGAATTTCATGCAGTATAATGCCCATGTCGATGTACCTAGGTGGCACCACCTGTGTCAACCTAATTTCATCTTATGAGGGAGGTGATGCGCAACAATGTACAAAAATATCAGTGGCATCTGAGCAAGTCATATGTGAATATTCTGGGTACAAACAGATGGCAGCATTGCAAGCACATTGGGACTGTACGACATTCATAAGAAATCTTGCTCTGCTGAACTATCAGTTGATTGCATGCAATATCCACCATGTCGAGAAACCACCACAAAGTTGCTGTCATTAAGCCACTAGTCTACTCGGTGCGCATCAGGAAGCATATTCAGCTGTGTCTAACAAGTCGAGGATAAAAGATAGCAAACCACTCCCATTTCCAGAATTTGAGAAGGTGTGTTAGCCCCGTAATCTTATCGGCTTTCTCCGTAACGTGCCTTAACATAGATTCTGATATAAACATGCAAAGCATAATGCTTACCTAAAAATATCTACGTGCATCGAGCAAGTTTTGCAGTATGTACAAATACACCAACTGACATCTATCATTGGATTTGTCACAAAAAAACTTGTCAAAAACGAGAAGATATACGCCCTTAACCTATGCATAATATGCTCACCAGATGGATGGGCAGGTAGGCAGCTACTGATAAACCACTTTATACACTTTTCTTTTGTACACAGTTGCTTGAAATATTTGGAAGTTTCATAGTCCATTCAAGCAACTCTCTGCACAGCTCGTGCTCCCGTCTAGTAACAGGTCCACCGTCGATACATATGCCAAACAAGATGGCTACATCTTGCAACATAACTTTAGCCTCGTCTAAAGGTAGATGAAAAGTGTGGTCTCTTATTGCCACCTCTCCACAAGTGTGGTGACGAAACGTGACATATATTTACAATAGATATATAAAAAAATAAAAAAAAAGATTTAAGTCAATTGATTGAAGCAAAGATCATAATTGTCTCTGTAAAGGATACACATTCGATCTCGAATGCCTGTTGGAACATGAAATGTTTTGATGAAGTTAAAAGATGTTTGAAAAAGAGTTAAAAAGGTATTTCATGCTTGGAAATGAAATAAATGAGAAATAACACACGGTGAGACATAGATCTCTCATATAGATCAATGTATGTATACATCAGTCTCTAAAGAGAGACAGATAAATCTATGTAAGGGCTATTCAAATTGAAATCACACTGTCCAACATCGATCTCTTAGGTTGAAGCACATCGATCGATCGATATGACATCAGTCTATAAAGATAAAGACATCGATAGATCGATGTGGTTAAGGTTCAAAATTGAAACCTCACTGTCCAGTATCGATCTCTCAGGGTGAAGACACGATTGATGGAACTGTACATCAGTCTCTCAAAGATCGATGTAGGTGAGGTGCAAAATTGAAACCACAATGTGAGACATCAATCTCTCAACCTGAAGACATTGATCGATCAATGTGATATCAGTCTCTAAAACATGAGACATAAACCGATCGATGTCATCTTGAATTCAAATTTTTATAGCCGTTGTAAACAAATACAAGGAAGATTTAAAGTGTTTTCTCTCACCAATCTTACTCAAATCTCGTGTGGACTTTCTCCTAACATCTATAATGCTTTCTTGACTGTTGTAAAAATGTCTAAGGTATTCTAGGGTCGCTATGGAGCATCAAATCTAACAACGGGATGACTAAAGACTATTCGGACATCTTCAAGACATATGATTGAGTTAAAGACTTTATGGAGGCTGTAAAAACATGGCTCGTATCCTATATATATGAAAGAAGCTTAGATGAAACATTTGCACATTTCATACTCTTAAGTTTCATCCACCATTGTTGTAAGAAGCTCTCAAATGTGCAAAAGTGCTCAAAGCTCATTAAGCTCTTGTTTCTTCTTTTTATTGTTGTATTGTGAGAGTAGAAGTCTAACACAAGGGGATTTATACATATATCTTCTCTTACTTGTGATTTAGACTTATTAGAAAATGTAATTTCACTTCTTCCCAAATCTTGGTGAAAGTTCTTTGATAGAACTTTGTCGAAGTGGTGAAGAAGCAAGTAGTAGTTCTTGCTTGTAGCCTCCGTTGTCGATGTTGTACAAAGAGTTTGTGCAATAAGATGCTGCTGTTGTAGTTGATGTTGCACAAAGTGTTTGTGCAATAAGTTGTTTCTGTTGCAGTTGTCGCTTGCAATAAGTGATAGTGTAAGTGTTGCTATTATTGTTCTTGTTCCTTGTTAAAGGTTATAAGAAAGTTGTTGTTAAAGATCTACTTTTGAAACAAAGTGGTAGTGGAGTAGAATCAAAGAGGTTTGAAACGCTATAAATTGTGTGTCACAAACTCATTATCGCCCATCATCTTTTTTCTTATTTTGGAGACCATTTGAGTTGGAGTGAGCTAAACCGAGAAAATTCTAAAAATTTCCCAACACTCTATTCAACCCCCAGAGTGATGGTCGCATACCTAACGATTGGTACCAGAGTTTAACCTTGATTGCTTGACCAATCTTTACAAGTAGCAAGATTAAGGATCATTGGAAAATATGGAAATGACAACCTCTTCCTCATATAGCTCAACTCTCCAACCGTCCATTATATTCACAGCACCAAACACCAATGTTCCTTTGTTTAAACTATTCCTTATGGAAATATAGATGAATACATATTTTTATGGATGTGGTTATAACATAGAGATGGTAGTTATGGAGGGAATACCTCCACCAGCTAGGTTGGATGAAATGAGAGAGTAGTCATGAAGGAGTTGGATGACTACAATGATATATGTAAGAAAATTTTCGAGCTAGAAGGGAAAGCTCTTAAAGTCCTCCATCTCTCCTTCTCACACAAGGAGCTAATAAAGGTTCAGAACATCTTCTCTCCACATAAGACATAGAAGAAGCTTAAGGATTTAGCAAGTGATGATCATCAATCAAATATAGATGAAGATGATCATGATGACAGAAAAGCAATATGCCTCATAGCTTTTGAAGATGACAAAGAGGTATCTCTTCCAACTTCTTCATTTGATAAATTACAAAATGAATATGTTCCTTTACATAAGGAATTTGAAAAACCGACGCTAGAGTACAAGCATATGCTAAAAAGGAACTTAGTTTGGAAAATTAGAAAATGAAAATTTGCATGAGTCTCTTGTTTTGCTTCATCTCGAGTATGATGTCACCTTCAAGACGCATAAATCTTTAGCTCTAGAAAACATAGAGATTAAGAATAAATCTGTTAAACTTGAAGAACTCCATAAAATAACATGTGAGGAGGCTATATATGAAAAACCTCTTGGTAAACAAAAAGTAGTCAATAGAAAATCCAACTTAGGATTCAAAGCTTCTACTACTTCACCCAAGATGAAATTGCCTAAGAAAAAAAGAGGCACCTTTATGTGATTCACTTAAGGCTAAGTTTATAATTCCAAAGGAATTGCTTAGGAATGTCAATAAGATTTCTAAGCCTACAAAGGTAACTAAACCTCCCAAGCCTAAAAGCACACAATTGCATCATGCACCTACTTGTTTCTTTGTAAGAAAAATGGTCATGTGATAAGTGTTTGTAGAGCTAAGAAAAGCTCTGAGTGTTATTGGAGACCTAAAGGCAGAGAACTAACCAAAATAGATCCAACAACAAAACGGTACCTATGGATTGAGATTTGTCTTTTCTATGAGATTGGAATCCATAAAAAAGGCAAGTGGAAGAAATAAAATAACTCATGGAATTGAAATGTTCAATCCATATGGCCGACAAAGAACACCTCCCTATCAAGTTCAAGACCAAAGATGGTGTGGAAGCCTATTTTGACAATGAGAGAGGCTAGACCCTTGGAGTTGGAAGAGTTGGTAAACTTTCTAACTTTTCTTTTAGTCCCGTAATATGTACAGAAGGGACATGAGCTAAATTTGATAAGATGACCATTAGTGCGATGATAATCCTTAAACACTTTTAAAAATGATAAGATATTTGCACAAAGAAAGATAATGTTTTGATGTCTTTGAGATTTGTTTTTTAAAAAAGAAACAAATGTGTAGCTTACAAGATTTTATTGTCAAAACTCTTATGCCAAGTTATTAGAGTTTATTTACCACGTGTAATAGATGACTTGGATACGTTGGTTACAAAGTTTTTTTGAAACTTTTGAAAGTACCAACCTATCGAAATATTTATGAAACATGATGGCATATATTATACTTATCAATATCTAAAGCATCGATAAGTAAAATTTGAGTTTTTATTAGAAGTACATTCTCAAGACTCTATAAATGCTTCATTTCTTCTTGATAGGAGCATTGTGCATGCTTACCATATTAAATGGTTCTTTTGCCAGTTGATTGACTTATATGGCTTGCTTGAGCATTTGAAACTAGTTGATTCCATTTCATTTAGTTGGATATGTTTCTTGCTAGGAATTAAAATGCATGATTATGAGTCTCTAAAAATACTTAAGAATGAAAATACCCGTAAGATAAATCTATCAAGAGAAGTAGAATTTGAAAGTTTGAAGGAAATACCAAGATATTTGTCAAATGAGAGGATATTTTTCACCACGTCTTGGAATCTAAACTTCTACATAAAGTTGGATAGAAGAAAGTAAAATTAGAATGTTTCTAGGGATAAGTTCCTCTTGGGGTTTCTTTGTCCAAACACTTTTAAGTGGAAAAACTTAAGTGTTGGTTGATCATTAATATGGTGTAGCTAAGAATTGTCTTAATATGACTTCCTATGAGCTTTGAAATGATAGAATCTCTGCTGGAAAATATTTTTTGTACTAGATGTAAGGCTATCACAATTAACATCAACGATAATTTAGAAAAACTTGAACTCTAATGGGTGATAAACATGTCAATAAGAGCACATAGTTGAACAAGCCTCTTAATAAATTGAATATTTCAATTTAGGAGGAATTCTATAGAGAACTTGAGGATCCAAATGTTTAGATGATAAGGTTATTTGACCATGCATGACGATCAAAAAGCAAAATAAAAACCTCTAAGCTATATGATTTTAAAGTTTAGAAAATTTAAGAACACATAGAATTTGGTGGATCGTCCAAGTTTTAGCATAAATAAGGAGGAATAATGAAAACAAATGAATAAAAAATCTTGAGTTATAGCTCTAGACTATTATCAAGATATAGATGAAACTTATATCTTACCTTGCAATGTTAAAAGTTCTAAGAATCTTTCTAGGTTATATTTGCCGTAAAAATCAACTATATATCAAATTGACCATCTTGGATAAATATATTCAAAAAATTTCTGAAGCTTAATCTTTCAATATTGAAGACCTTGATGAGTCAAATCATGCTTCAAGATGGATCATCTGTGTATGTCTTAAACTAAACTCCTATAGTTTTGGTATGAGAGATTGAGATATTTTTAAAGAGAAAGCGAGTCATCACATTCTTTATCTAAAAATACTATAATAATATTCTTGTTATCCATGTTTGTAAATATATTTGGGTTTAGTATAGAAATGTCTGTGAAGATTTGCATAAGCAAATGCATGATAAGTTTGATGAAAGTATTATTAGAAAAACTCAACTATCTCCTTGAGTTTCATACTACGCAAACTATGAAATGCATTTGACCCAAACTAAGTGAAAAAACACTTGCTTACGTGGAAAGTTAGAAAATGTTTGAATATTATCATAAGAGACAATGTCAAACTTGGAAGATCTGATATCAAATGATTATTAACTTTTTTTGTATATAAAGCTCAACCACAAGGTTTTAAGGATTATGTTTATCCAAATCACATCATTAAAAGGTCCTTTATGAATTTAAACACTCGGAGTTTGGTATGAGAAATTTCCTTCATAAAAATGGTCTTTTAAGAGGAAAAGTTGATATTACCTTATTTGTTAAATAACAAGGAAGAAGTCATTCACTTGCTCAAATATATGACATTATATTTGGTGCTACTAATAATTGTCTTTGTAAGCACTTTGCTAAGCTAATGGAAGAAGAATTTGAGATGAATATGATGGATGAGCTCAACTACTTCCTTCGACTTTAAATCAAGCAAACACGGATGGAATGTACATCTCTCAAACAAAGTACACCAAGAATACTCTCAAAAAAAAAATACTAATTTAAGGACGGAGGGAATGTAAAAACACAAATGAGCGCAAGTACAAAGCTTGATAAAAGTGAAAAAAGAAAACCGATCAAGGAAAAAAAGTATTAGAGTATGATTGGTAATTTACTTTGTTGACATCTGGCCAGCCGGATATATTACATGATGTGTGCTTATGTGCTATAGTTTAAAGTATGCTTAATAAATCGCATCTAATTGCCTTAAAACGTATCTTTTAGGTATTAAAAAGTACGTTTAACTTTGGATTATTTATCCAACGAATAGGTGTTTCGACTTAAGAGGGTATAATGATTCGAACTATGCTAAAAATCTTGTTGATGAAAGTAACCCTCGGAGACATGTAATTTCATGGAGATTGCTGAGTTTCTTGGTTTTTCAAGAAACAAAATAGCGTGTCACTTTCTGTGGCGGAATCCGAATATGTGTTAGCCGCATCCTGATGTGAAAAATTGCTTTGGATGACACACATTGAACGAATACAATGTAAGTTTGACAAAGTGTCTATATTATGTGATAACACCTCGGCTATAAATGTAGCACAAAATCAGGTTTATCATTATATAATTAAGGATATTGAAGTTAGACGCCACTTCACAAGAGATTGTGTGTGATAAGGCTTGTTTTTGAATTTTTTTGACTAATGATAAATTAATGGACATATTCACAAAACTACTTCCTACGGAGGTACTCCAATAATTTAGAAAAAGACTGAGGATGATAACAATGTATAAAAGGTCAAAATACAAACATTAGAAAGTAGTGTTCATGGATCAATCCATATATTGAACTGAGAGATCCATGTATACATGAATCTCTTGTTGAGAAAAAGGGTTTAAGTGATCTACAAATGCATTATTTAAATACTACGTGCTTACAAAATGCATGAGTGAATTATTACTTGACACGTTTATATGATAAACATGCTTTATATGCTTATATATATTGTTGTCGTACTAACAAGCCATGAAGCGTTAAAGCTTACATCATATGGCAAACATTTGTTGTCTTTGTACTATTTTCAGGTGCCACAATTATTGAACTAAACTAGTCCATTAAGTAGAGTGCTTAAGATAATGAACTAACTAGTTCATTAAATGAAGACATATTTGGAGAAAGCTTTATGGCAACAAATTTGAGAATGGAAAGTCTTCTCCCTATTCCATTTGCACGCTTAATATATATACATAATATATATATCCATACTTTTTTAAAAAAGGCATGATACCATATTCTGACGTACCATCGACACGTCATATATATTACAAACGTACGTCGACGTCACACCATTATATACATATCAATGAGTATATTCAGGTTTTATATCACATGATATAAGTCATGGTGACGTCAAAATTATCACGACATGTTACAAGGTCATAAACCAAAAATTGTCGTATCGGGTGACTACTCAAACTTCACCGACATATCACGTACTTGCCATATAAAGATGGCCAGCCCATATACTTCAAAAATGATTAGAAATTTCATGGCTCAAATGTTACGAATAGCCACTAAGTCATACCATGTTGCACACAAAAATCACCCACGATTTATGCTAGATTTGTGGAGAATTCAAACTTAATTTCATTTTGCACATGGGTGTTTTCTACTCAGCTATTGGAGCTGAATATACACTTCATTTTATGTATATTATGTGTCACATAATATATATTCATGTGTAAGAGGTTTGAAATTAATCGGAGAAAAAATCACGTAATCGACAAAAAGTCGAAAATTCGGTTTTCTACGAGCATACACACATGGAACATTTTTGGCATAGATGTAACTGTTTCTAGACACTTTTTACACAGTAAAGACATGTTAAAGGTGTCTTAGAAAATTCAACTAAGGCTGATTATTATTTACCATATATGTGTAAATATTGTATTATTTGACAAAGCGTGCTAAAATGAAATTTCAGCACATGAGTTCATTCATTCCGCACGCCATTCTCAGCCATGGTGGAGCTAGGTGGAGCTTAGTTGGCATCCTCAATTGGTGGAGAATATGCCCACAAGATTAGTGACATAAAAGAGGGCACCATACAAGGAAAGATTTCAAAACTACAACATATGCTGAAAATTTCAATACATGCTCATAAGTGGAACGATTTTTGAGTGATATTGTCTTCAATTTTCTTCCCAAAATTCAGGGATTGAAGTGTGGTTGTATGGTAATGTCTTGAATATATTGAGCACATGTTTTGTAAGTTTTTTTCCATATTTTACAGCTCATTAAAGGATGCCAAGTTGGACCAATCAACAAGTGACTAGTAAGCAAGGTCAAGTCATCCTTCCAATCATAGTGTGCCAAGTAAGCAAGATGGTGTCATCTCTACACACTGCAATCTTTCAAAGACTTTGAAGAGAATTCTCAAGAAAGGAAGAAGCCCTAGGGGCGGCGGCCACATGTGAATAAAAGGAGAAGAGTAGTGCAAACAAGGCTAAGGCTACACAACTCAAATCCTCTCAAGTGCAAGAAGCTAGACCACTCTCTTCGTCTTCTTTTCTTTCTTCTTCTTCTTCTTAGTCTCAAAACTATTGTTCATATAATTCCAAATATTATATAGGCTTTGTATATACCACCTATACACGTTCATTGTTTGTAAAAGGTTGATCAAGGTGTGATCAGACCTTCATTCGATCAGTGGTGGTGTTCGTGATTGATTTACTTGATTGTTTTGATTCTCAAAGGGTGGAGTTAGTGTTTAACGCTAGTCACCCTTGTGGTAAGGTGTTTTTGATGTTTACTGATAACCGAGGAAGGTGTCCTCAAAGACTGGAGTAGGTTGTTTAACCGAACCACTATAAAATTCTTGGTGTTCTTACTTTTCTACATTTTACTTTCAGTTTCCAGATTTCTGCATCGTTTTCTTGCAATGGTAAAAATAGTAAACGATTTCAAAATCACAAAATTTTGCAAAAATATAGCCACCATCCTAGATTTTATTTGGCACAAGTTTCACCTCATTCGGATAAGTATAAGCCATTCAAACGTTAATAGTTCTGAGACTAGTGCAACTGATTTTCATACTTGCAAAGGTTGAGAAACATCAACGTATTTGACATACTTACCAAAGGAATTTTGCAAAACGGTTTCAACCCATTAAAGAAAATATCCTGAAGGTCTCACCATGAAATTTTTAGGCCATTTAGAGTTCCCAATTAATAGGATTAAATTTTTCGATTCCGAGTATAATTTCTGGCAGATTTGTGGCAATCTGTTTAAAAACGTGTTTTCAAGAGGTTAGGGTTGGAATTTTAATTTGAAATTTTTGTGAGACACTCATAACATTTGAGAGTACATTCTCACCAAATTGAATAATTTTTGGAGGTTTATAACCAGTTCATCTAGATTAATCAAATCAGGATCTTAAAAAACAAAAAATTGTTTTCAGAAGTGAGGTTCTAGTCCAAAAGATTTTAAAAACCAAATTTTCCGCCCCCACTATTCAACCCGGTTGAGAAGAAAGAGTTTGAATGATTTACAAATGCATGATTTAAATAGTATGAGTCTACGAAATGCATGGCAAAAATTATTTCTTGACACGTTTTGTGATATACATGCCTCATATGATTTATATATATTGTTGTCGTACTAACAAGCCATGAATCATTAAGCTTACATCATATGGCAAAAATTTGTTGTCTTGAACTATTTTCAGGCGCCATCATTAATGAACTAAACTAGTTCATTAAGTGAAGTACTTAAGTTAATGAACTAACTAGTTCATTAAATGGAGATATATTTGGAGAAGGCTTGATGGCAGCAAATTGAAAAATGTAAAGTCTCATCATTCATTCCATTTACATGCCATTTATACATATATATATATATATATTATATATATATATATATATATATATATATATATATATATATATATATGCTAAAAAGGCACAATACACATAACACTCTCTCTAATTTGGTTTCGAAAAAATGCTCTGGAACCCTGCGATCCTCACCGGCGGCGGCGTCCATCGCCGCTGCTGATGGCCCGCCATGCTTTCATCCACTTTGCTCAGCTAATCATCTCTTCTGAACAATGACAATGCACGATCATGCATTGGCAGCGCCCTCACAGCCGCCACCCACAACCAAAACATACGCCTCCCTTTTTTCTTCATCAACAACACCCATTCTCCCAAAAACGATTCAAAAATACAAAGGTGGGCCTATGATCACCTTCACCGCTGATGAAATCAAATCATTAGCGGAACCCTACAAGCTTACATTGGTTGGAACTTTCTGGTTTGGTAGACCACCTATAGCCATCATTCGATCATCAGTGGATCGCATTGTTTTCTCTGGATCAGTAAAGGTTGGACTTTTAGATGAAAAACACGTTCTTTTGCACTTTGATCATGAGCAGGATTATTTACGTTGTTTTTCACGGCAAAGCTGGACAATTTCGGGAAAATATATGAGGGTCAAGAAGTGGACTCCAAATTATGATCCCTTTATAGAAGTTCCCGTCGTTCCAATATGGGTATCTTTTCCAGGACTTCCGATCCATTATCATAGAAAAGATGCCCTTTTTCAGATTGCAACCATGATAGGCATGCCAATGAAGATGGACGCAGCCACAACAACAGTTAGCCGCCCTTCGGTTGCACGAATTTGTGTAGAATTAGATGTTTCCAAGGAGTTACCTCAGCGCATATATATTCAAGGACCTTCAAAGATTATTACACAAACTGTGGAATATGAAGAATTGCCTTCTTACTGCTGCTCTTGCTTTCGGCTGGGTCATGAGGTGAAGGATTGTGGTAAACATACAGATCCACTGCCGCCGCCAAAAATAAAACCACAGCAGCAAATAGCAAAGGAAACAAAGGATAAAACTCAACGCTGGACACCAAAGAAAATCAAACGCTCACAATGGTCCAGTACACGAAATACGCAGCAACACTACTTCCGACAGCCCAGCCGGAGCATACCTCTTGACAACAGTGGGAGACACAACAGTCATACATCTGCGTCAAGGACCAATCTTAACTCCCCAGACATATACCGCAATATCGACACTTCGTCATCACAAGACCTATCTCGTCTCAAAGGGGTGGATGACTGTATCATTCATGACCTAGCAACAACATGAGTTCACATCATTCTCAGATAGTGAATTGTTCTTAACTGCTCATGTTAACCACATTGATGCACACGGCGTAGAAATTTTTGATGAGATGACAACTGGTATTCAATCTGTGTATTTGGATGCTTGCTGCGATAATGCAAATGAAAATGACACTGAAGCATCCAAGGCAACCTCTCCGCCAAGATTACTTCATCGCCCAGTGCAAGCTGCAACTGTTTTGCCTAGAATCACCAGGTTACGTGCAGCGCAAATCTTTAACTCTTTTGACCCTTTAACACAATGAAGTTACTAATTTGGAACGTTAGAGGCATCCGTACCTCTGGAATAAGGGTTATCTCTCTAATTAGACGATACAAGCTACATGGATTAATACTAATGGAACCACGGTCAAGAATCACAAACTTAACGTCGTATCGATTGCGTTTTTGTTTCTCTAAGGCAGTATCAGTCTATGGTGATAATATTTGGTTTTTTTGGAAGGACTCTATTATCTCCTTGGAAGAGACGCGGCATGGAATTCAAAATTGCTCTTTTAAATTGACGTGGCTGGCCTCTGGGGATCCATTCTGGCTCACTGCGGTATATGCATTACATACTATCACTGCTAGACAGCCATTATGGAATGATTTAAGAAATTTTCATGATCAGATCCAAGTGCCATGGCCAGTGAGTGGAGATTTTAACACTTTCCGTACACTTGAGGAGCACCGTGGACGATCATCTCCCTCCTTACGTCATCTACAAGATTTCAATAATTGTATTGTAGATTGTGATCTTCAGGAAATACCTTTCACAGGATCTTTATATACATGGAGTGATGGACGTGGATTAGGGCAGGTATGCCGTCGTCTAGATAGATACCTATGCAACTTGTTATTCACCGACCTATATCCATTTCCTCAGTGTCAACATCTGTCTCGAACCATATCGGATCACTGCCCCTTACTCCTTCTATGTGATATGGCAGCAACAAGAACATCTTCTGCATTTAGATATCTGGATGTATGGGCCACACACTCGGACTTTGACTCTTTTGTCCAACATCAATGGCATTCATTTCCAACGGTTGGTGGCATGTGGGGATTTTGTGAAAATCTACGGCTTTTAAATAAACAGTCACGGAAGTGGAATAAAGAGGTATTTGGAAATATATTTGATGCTGTGGCCACGGCTGAAGAAGACACAATTATACAAGAAAAATGCCTATGATGAACTGAGGACAGATGAAGCCCTAGAACAGCATAACCGAAGTCAAGCAAAACTCAAATTGGCACAAAATAGAGCTTTCTTATATTGGAAACAGAAGGCCAATATTAAATGGTTAAAAGAGGGAGACGCCAATACCGCGTACTATCATCAGTCTATAAAAGATAGACGTATGAGGCAGATGATTAGAACCATCCACCGGGCTGATGGAGTAGAATGTGTACAGCCTTCAGATATCGAATCGGAAGCAATTCACTATTTTTCCACGTTGTTCACTGCGGAACCTACTCATGAGGAGGAATCTATTTTACAATATGTTCCATCTATTGTAACAACTGATGATAACACAAGCTGTTGAGCATGCCTACCTTGGAAGAAATAAAATCAGCAATTTGGGACCTTAGCCCAAATAGTGCTGCAGGTCCAGATGGGTATCCAGGATCCTTTTACAGACATTTTGGCAAATTATATATACAGATGTGCAAAAGGCAGTGCAAGAAGTTTTTCTGGGAATAATTGTTCCAAAGACGATGGCCACTACAACAATCGCTCTCATACCCAAAATCAAAGTCCCTCGAACCTTTGCAGATTATAGACCAATATGTTTGACAAACTTCATCTCAATGGTTATCACTCGATTGATCTCTACTAGGTTGTCTCCTATGCTACCAAAGATTATTTCAGCCGAACAATCTGGCTTCATGCAAGGTAGAAATACGACTGAGCAAATTTTAATGGCGCAAGAAATGGTTCATATAATAGATAAGAAGCCACGAGGGGGTCATGTCTTAGTTAAACTGGACATGGCAAAGGCATTTTGATCAGGTAAGTTGGCGTTATTTGGAGCTCCTTCTGATAAAGCTGGGATTCCATCAAAGGCTAGTTCGATAACTTCCATTCAACGAGGTGCTCAATACTATTAAATGGCAAGCAGGTTGGTTTCTTCCCAGTTGGACGTGGAGTCAAACAAGGTGATCCCCTATCCCTGCTTCTATTTATTATCTCATCAGAGGGATTCTCTCGCGGACTGAATGCATTGATAGCGCTGAAGAAAATAAAGGGGTTTCATGTAGGACGTACACCATGTGTTTCACATTTGGCTTTTGCAGACGACATTGATCTTTCTTAATGGCTCTATGGCTAATTTGGAAAATTTCATGCTTTTTTGGAACTATATCAAACGGCCTCTGGCCAATTGGTTAATTATCATAAGAGTCAAGTTGTGGTGGGCGAGGGAGTATCTGGAGTGGCTGCAGCACAATCCTTGGGAAT
>AP025054.1:22044121-22234121 GCA_036186865.1 Eustoma russellianum
CAAATTCAATTTTTTGTAGCACATGGGGCACCTACTACATCAGCCATATGAGCTGAATATTTATTTTATTTTATTTATATTATGTGTGACATAATATATATAACATGTGCAAAAAGTTCGAATTTAATCGGAGAAAATCGCGTAATCGACGAAAGTAAAAAATTCAGTTTTCTACGAGCATAACACATAGAACGTTTTTGGCATGACTTGTAACATGTATCTAGACACTTTTTACACATTCAAGACATGTTAAAGTGTTCTACATTAGGGCTTATTGGAATTTACCATACATGTGTAATTATTGTGCATTATTTTACAAAGTTTACCAAAATGAAATT
This sequence comes from Eustoma russellianum, assembly GCA_036186865.1. Taxonomy (NCBI): domain Eukaryota; kingdom Viridiplantae; phylum Streptophyta; class Magnoliopsida; order Gentianales; family Gentianaceae; genus Eustoma; species Eustoma russellianum. The sequence continues at coordinate 22,044,460 of AP025054.1, forward strand.
CAGCACATGTTCAAGACATGTTACACGCCATTCCCAGCCTAAATGGAGCCTATGTGGAGCTTAGTTGACATCTCAACCGATGGAGAATATGCCACACAAGGTTAAGTGACATAAAAGAGGGAGCTACACAAGGTAACACTTCAAACATTTTGCAAATGTAACATATGTTGAAAATTCAGCATGCTGGCCGATTTTATTGTCTTATTGGTAGCTAATTGGTATCCCAATATTGAAGAGATTAAATGATGATTATTTGGATACATTTTGAACTCTTTTTGGCATATATTTTGCACTTTATTCTCAGATTTTACAGCACACTAAATGATGACATGTTGGACCAATCATCAAGTGCCAAGTAAGCAAAGCCAAGTCATCCATCCAATCATGTTGTTCCAAGTGAGCAAGGTGGTGACATGTCTACACAACGAAATACCAAGGGCATTAAAGAGAATTCTCAAGATGGTAGTACACCCTAAGAAGGCGGCCACTATGACATAAAAGGAAGAGAAGTAAAGCCAAGACAACTCTCATATTCTCTCAAGTGCAAAAAGGTCTTGTACTTTCTTCTTCTTCCTCTCTCAAGCCTATTGTTCATATATTCAAAATATTGTATAGGCTTTGATTATACCACCATACACGTTTCATTTGTTGTAAAAGATTGATCAAGGTGTGATCAAACCTTCATTCGTTCGGTAGTGGTGTCCGTGATCCGTTTAACTGATTGTATTGTTTGTGAAAGGGTGGAGTTGGTGTGTAACTCCAGAAAACCTTGTGGTAAGGTGTGTTTGGTGCTTAGCGATAGCCAAGGAAGGTGTCCTCGAAGACTGGAGTAGGTTGATTTAACCGAACCAGTATAAAATCCTTGGGTCTTTACTGCACTTTACTTTCAGTTTTCAGTTTCTGTGTTGATTTTGTTGCAATAGTAAAAATAGTAAACGATTTTCGAAAATTACAAAACTTTTCAAAAATATAACCACATATCATAGCTTTCATTTGGCACAAGTTTCAACTCATTTGAATAAGTATAAGTCAATCAAAATTGATTAGTTCTGAGACTAGTGCAATCTGATTTGCAGATTTGCAAAGATTGAGAACATCAACGTGATTGAAATACTTTCCAAACAAATTTTTGAAAACTGTTTCAACCCATTACAATAAATATATTGAGGGTCTTGTATTTAAATTTTCAGACCATTTGGAGTCATAAATTAATCGGAATAAATTTTTAAAGTCGGAGTACGGATTCTGGCAGATTCGCGCAATCTGACCAAAAACGTATTTTTAAGGAATTAGGAGCGGTATTTTATTCTGAAATTTTTAGGAGATACTCAAAACATCTGAGAGTAGATTCTCATCGAATTTCATAATTTTTAGAGGTCTCTAACTAGATCTTTTAATTATTTCAAATCAGGATCTGAAAACAGAAACTGTTTCAAAAGTGAGGTTTTTGGTTAAAAATTTTTTAAAATCCAAATTTTCCGCACCCACTATTCTACCCCCTTCTAGTGGTGCTATACAGGTCCTAAAAACCCCCTTTCTAGCGGTTCTATACAGGTCCTACATCTCTAACATCGATCCATGTACTCAACATCGAGCAATCGATGTGCTTAACTAAATTAGATAAAACGTGATTTCTCTTATTTTTACTCATCTCACCTTAATCGATCAGAACCTAACCTCAGCGCCCCCTTTTCCAAAAACAGCTCTACCCTTCAATTTCAAGCAACAATTTAGATTTCATGTTCACGCAACTTGATTTTAACTTCATATATCTCAATCTCTTCATCTTCCTCAAGCCAATCTCTTTTAAAGGCCTAAGTCTATCCAAAATGTCAACCAGTAGTAAAAACACATCCAAGAGGTCAAGGACCTCTCAAAGTGAAGAAGGAGGGTCAAACGACCCTCCCTAAGGACATGGTTAACAGCCTCAAATAAGAACCCAACAAAGGATAAAACAGCTACCTAATTTCAATCAAGCCAACGAGCTAGCTACACTTCAACAAGGATTGACACTCAAAAACTTCACTTGGATAAGATATGGGGAAGCTAAGGGAGTATTGGATGAATCTGTACCTCCATGTAAATTTAGGTATATCACTCGTCATGCCCAAAAATTGTATGATAAGTGGAAGAGAGATGACATGGCTAGCATTCCCCTTAAGTTGCTTAAGAATAAGGATATTATGACTAATAATTACTTGAGACCCATCATTGACTTGTTGGATGCCCAAAAACGGAGACCTATTTGGACGGAAAAGGATATGACCAAAATGTCCACTATGTATACTAGACTTTTTTATGCAAACTTATGTGAAGAATACATAAATGATCTTCTACTAGCATTGTATTGTGTGATAGAAGATACACATCTTAGATGGGATGTTGGTACCATATGTGATTTGATTGTGTAACAAATGAAAGATACTATGATTTAATGTGTGAAAGTAAGATACGGTCTGATGGAAGCTCACTGAATATGAAGTCAAGGCTTTCTTGGGCTTCCATTCAACAAAGAACACAAATGATATGCCCTGAGTGTATCAAACATTACTTGCTATTGTAACTTTGTAGCGCCCCGCCCGGAACTAGGGTCTTGGCACGGTGCGCCCTCCGTACTCTTCTATGAGAAGTACAAGGCAATGATAACATTCATATTCACATCGACATAAACATGTATCGAAATCACAGAAACATCATAAATATACAAAGCGTAATTGACATGCATCATACAGAATTCTAAATCCGAGTACGTCTAAAATGTCATTAGTACAAATATCATGATACAAGTCTGAAATAGCATAAATGGAAACTACAAAATCTGGGCCCATACGCTCATCAATGGTAATCTATCCTCGAGTAATCCTCAACCATGTCTGAAACTAGCTTCCGAGCCTTTGTAATATGTTAAAGCATGGGGTGGGCGATAACGAATCACTCCTCAAGTATTTCTGTCTAGGTTCGTCATGTGGATCATGCATGGGAGACATGTTAAAAAAACACATGTAGAGTATCATAAAAAATATCCATTCCATAATGTAATGACAGATAGATAAAACATAGAAATTTCACATAGACAGGTAAAACACGAAAAAATAAAGTCACAGAGCAAATAATTCTATTTTCGCTCTCTTTTCTTCTTACGTAGCAATTAAGCTTTTATCTGATGTCTTGTATTAAATTTCCTTTGAATACGTCTATGCCCAAGTCCTGCTCTATCCAGTCATCTTATGTCTGCTAAGGGTCTAAGCATATGTCTAGTAGGGTGACACAGGTAAACGTACGTATGATTATATGATGAAAAAATCATGCATCGTTTTTCAGAAAAAATCTTCAAATGATAATCGTTTCTGAAATGAACGTATCGAATTTGTCATAGCTGTGCACATAGCATAACCTACACAAATGGTACACAAGACACACCGACTGAATTCTCCATGTAGTGCTATGTACCAGCCATGAATCCCAATGGTCCAACCATGGTGTTACATCATGTGTACATATATCTAACGGTGATGCAATCTGGCAGAGATCCTGGGTCCTAGACACGGTGTTACACTCAGGCCAAAACATAAAGGTAGATGCCATCTGGAAGGCGGAGATCCCTTGTCCCAGATAAGGTGTTGCATTCAGGCCCACAGATGAACATCTCTTTGCCAAATGACACCAACCCCTCACCTGGGTTCTAGTGTCAAGAGGCGCTCATAACATCTATTGCCACTGACATCCTCACTACCACATCTGAGGTCAGGCGGCCTCCAATCATAAAATGTAGATTGCCAGAACAAAGTAACATATCGTAACTGTCTCATACAGAATCAGTCGATGCAATCATATTTGTCGAACATGTCTTGTAAAAGTCTTTTAAAAAGTTTCGTGTGATAACCATTTCCGTAAATTTTTATCATATGATAAAATGTATCGTTTTTAAAACTTCTTTTCGTGTATGCATGCATGTATACTCGGTATTCCATGCTTCTAAAAATTTCAACATTAGGTCTAATGGTTGGCTCATTATTCATAGGTTTCCCTAGGTGCAATTACCATTTTACCCCTTTTTGGGTGCTCTCGGTCGGTACCCCCAAAGTCAGCCCACTTTTGGGATTTAATTTCTAAAATCTTGTCATAAGTGGTCTTTTTCATATTTTATTTTTTGTCCCTTAATAAAACATCCCATTTTCATATCTTTTACAAATGAAGAAATTACCATTTTGTCCTTGTTAATGTGCTCAGTTTTAAATGGCTAAAACAACCCCGCTTTTTATTTTATTACTTCTTCAAATTACTACTTTGTGCATTCTCTAGTTTTTCATACAAAGTTTGGCCATGGTACAAGTCTTATATGGATATATATACATATACTCCATTAGCTAGTCAAAATATCCTCAAAGTTCCTCAAGATGGCCGAAAGTTTATGCACACACACATTCCTACCTCTTTCAAGCACATGCAAGATGAGTACATACATGATCATACATACAATTTTAGTTCTAACCCTTCCAAGGTCATGCATGTTAGTAACTAACATAAAGATGAAGATGAAGGCTATGATTATGATTATGATCATGAAGACTACACATGCACATATATATAAGGCCTATATCTATTATGGATTTAACATGCAAGACACTTTTTTCTCTCATCATAATCATAAGCATGCATATGTGCAAGAATCCCTTCAAGATCATTATACAAAGAACATGCATGCAAGTACACCTTCTTCATGTTCATAGTAAAACATCATTTAATCTCATGGATGCATGATCTATATTTTGTTATAAGCATAAAGGACTCACTTTTCAACATGCATGAAGAAACTAGGAAGAATACTTGCCTCTTCTTTTGGAATCTAGACTTAGGAATGAAAAATTCCTTCTTTGTCTTGGCTTGTGTGCCTCACAAAATGAAGAGAGATTGGTTACTTTTTAAAGAAGAAGAAATTTGGGAGGTTCTAAAATCAATTCTTAAGTTAGCTTACCTTGGGGGCCCTTGAAGATGTCTATTTCTTCAACCTAGAAAAATCTTCTTCCTCCTCTATGATACTCACGGCTTATGTGAGAAATTAAGGGAAAGATTGAGTTTTTCTTGGAAGAAGGATGATGGAAATAAGCTTAGAAGAATGGATTTTATTTTACTTTAGTGATTCCCACTCTTGAAAACTTGCTTTCTTCCATTGAAACTTGAAGAATTTTCCCTCTTCTTACTAGAAGGTCACGGGTGGGGAGCCTAAAACAAGAAAAATGAAGTCTTTTGGACGAGTAGGTGAAGAATAATGTGTTCCAAATGATGGTATAATCCTTTACATTTTGGATTCCCCTACATGCAAGCATGGATCTTCACTTGAGAGGGAATAATCCATCCTTATTCTTGCATGCCTTAGCTCATGGGTTTGGTGAATGTTTTGGAAGAATGAAGGGTTGATTTTTCTCGAGATGAAGAGAGAGAGAGAGAGGAGTGGAATAGATGGAATGGAGTAAGGTAGAGAGGTAAGGGTTTAAAGAGGAATGGAGTTTTCCTCCTCTCCTTGCTCATGATTTTGAGGGCTTTGGAGGGAGGAAGAGAACTTTCTTGAAAGAGTGAGAAGAAAGGTTTGAGTAAAGAGAGAGAGGGAGGGAGTTGTGCTTAGAGTAAGAATGATGCTTGAAGTTAGAATTGGGTGGAGTGGGTTAGTTTTGTCCCTTGATTGGGACTTGGCCGAGAATATAGTGGGATGGGGAGTGGAGGAGTAATCATTTGGGGTTGCTTAGGAAGAGAGGAAGGGAAAACTGTAATGCCATGCATGATGAATGATTGGGTGAGGGTAATTCAAGGTAAAGAAAGAAAAAAATAACATGGGAAGTGGGAAAATAGGAAGAAATCTTCTTGTCTTACATGCAATGGCCAAATTTTATGGTGGGGGAAAAGAAAGTCCAAGTATGATGTTTTTATGGAATCTAAGAAAAGAAAAGAAGAAAGGAATGTGTAATACATGCATGAAGATTAAGTGGTGGAACCTTTGGTGGTGTAAGACAATTCTTGTCTTTCTTGTCCTCTTGCTTAACCAAGTTATGTACATGTGGTGGGGAAGAATCCTTAATCATGTTTCCTTATTGAAAAATGGAAGGAAAAAGAATGGTGTATGGTTTGCATGTATTTTGATTGGTTTCAAAGTGAAGTGTGTAAGAAAGATTCTCTTTTCTCTTCTTGAAACAACTGGCATTCCAATGAGGTTAAGGGAGTGGAATGGTGATGTTTAATTATAAAGAAGATGTTAAATGAAATTTGTTGGAAGAAATTTGGTAGAATTTGTACACTTGTCAATTTCCGAAGATGGTGTAGGAACACTTACCTTGGTGGAAAATTATACCAATTCCTACTGAAGGGGGGGTGGCAGTCAAGAGGGATAGTAGGGTAAAAATGAACAATTTTTACCCACACTATCTCTTGTCTTAAATTCCCTTTTTATGTTTATTTAATTATAAAAGAAAGTTTTAGGTCTTACTTGTATCTCTATTTAGTTAAATTACCTAAGTTACTTGATGACTTTAAGGCTGTGATTGATTTGTCTTGGTATTTTTATCTATATCTCTTAACACGGCACAACGATCGTACTCTAATTCTGTCATAATTTCCTCTGTTCTCTTTGTCAACTAGCCCGGGGGTACGGGTCGTAACATTTCTCCCCCTATAAAAATTTTCGTCCTCGAAACTTGTAATTTTAGTCGTAAACAACTGCTTAGTGTTACTCTACTGATTTCACTTTATCACATGTCTCGAACCTCATCCAATGCACTGTTTTGGCATTCAGACATTCTTCCTAGAGTCATAACTTACTTGGCTCTACTTGGAAATTTGACTATTTGGTTATCGGTGTATCCATCTATTTTCAAGAGTCTTTTAAATTACTTGCTTAAGGTATACAAACCTCCGCGCTTCCGCCGCGCTACTCGTGCAATCCTCTTCTTATTTGGTTAATTCAAATTTAGTTCTGATTCAGTCAAGATTTCAAACTCTGATAGTACTGATCGGAATAAACTATGTAATTTCACATACCTGCCACAGTATCCTAGGCAGCCCAAGTTTCTGTGTCTGGCACTTTCTAATCTTGAATATCGGTTCGTGATGGCCCATCTTGCTTTTGTGCTTCACCTGGTAAGCCTCTTCTCCTCCTCGGCCAATCACTAATCATGTGCGTGATCTCTCCGGATCTAAAACATGCATCTATCCCCGTGTGGCACTCACCAATATGCTGTGTCTAACATCGTCGAGATATCAGAATATGTGCTGGTGTTCTCCACTTCTGCTGTCGAAACTGTGACTGAGGTCGGCTGTATGATTGCTGTTGAGGTCGTTTCTTGCCCTCTGCGGATATGGGTCCCATCTTCCAGTCCATTCCCTGATACTCTCTTGAGGTCTCCTATTTATGGCCTCTATGTCTTGTAGTGCAATAATGCGCTCCACTCTGTAGCAGTCGTACAATAATTCTTCAAAATTTCTTGAATATGCAGTAACTAAACAAGTCTGGATCCGAGAATCTAGGCCGCATATGAATTTAACCATCTTAAACCTTTCATCAACCATCAAAGGAACATAGTGACCCAGTGTAATGAATCGACGAACGTACTAAGAGACTAAGGCATCTGGTTCCTACTTTAGTGTGTCAAACTCTCCAATCCTTTGTATGATCAATATCGGAGACAGGTAAAACTTGCAGAATTCTTCCTGAAGCTTCGTCCAAGGTACAAGGTGAGGCAATGACTAGATATAAATCCTCCACCATTGACTGGCCCTACTAATCAGAAATGGCCGAATAATCTGTGCCTTTACCTTATCAGGTACCTGCACTATATGGAAGCCGCTCTCGACTTCATCCAACCAACTTTCTGCTTCATCGAAATCACGCTCTCCATCAAAACTCAGACTCGTGCTCTTATAAGCTACCCGCAATAGAAACCACTGCTCCTCTGAGGCTGAGGCTATGGGGGTGAAAGTGACGGTGGGGTCTGTGCTGTCTCGGTCTGCACTGTCCTGACTGTCTGACTCAGAAGCATTAGGGCCTCGAAAAATGAGTGGAGTATCTTTCCTGAGAAGTGAGTCGACGAAGGTGGAACATGCGCTGGTGGTGACGATGTTTATTCTGTGGCTGGTGATAACCCTTGTGGGGGGGTGATGGAGTGCGTCTACCAAATTGTGATGTCATCATATTCCAAACAATTATGTTGACGTGGTTAGTTAGTACATAAACATAATAAAAATGTCAAATTCTAGCGTGTTATGCATGTTCTGAGGGAAGCAGTCTAATTATTATGACTCTGACTTACTTTATCTGGTACTAAGGAAAAGCAAGGTTATTTTGGTTACCCTGGACTATTCTAAGGAATCTATGCTAAGGCTGTCGCACTCAGTCTAAAATCATATACTTAGACTCTAGAATCTCCGCTTAGTTCTACGATCATAACCTAGGTACTACGATCTTAGCCTAATACATGTCATCGCTTACTCTATGTTGCCGCTGTGGACCTAGAGCCTGGGCTCTGATACCACCTGTAGCGCCCCCTGGGACTAGGGTCTCAGCACGGTGCACCCGTCATACTCTGCTATGAGAAGTACAAGGTGTCGATCATATTCATATGCACGTCAACATAAACATGTATCGAAATCTGAGAAACATCATAAATATACAAAGCGTAATCAACATGCATCATACGGATAACTAAATCCGAGTATATCTGAAATGTCACCAGTACAAATATCATGATACAAGTCTGAAATAGCATAAATGGAAACCACATAATCTGGGCCCATACACTCATCACTGGTAATCTATCCTCGAGTCATCCTCAACTGTGTTTGAAACAAGCTCCCAAGCCTTTGCAATATGGTAAAGAATGGGGTGAGCGATAACAAATCGCTCATCAAGTATTTCCGCCTAGGTTCGTCATGTGGATCATGCATGGGAGATAGGTTAAGAAAACACATGTAGAGTATCATAAAAAATATCCATTCTGTGATGTAATGACAGATATATAAAACATAGAAATTTCACGTAGACAAGTAAAACACGGAAAAATAAAGTCAGAGAGCAAATAATTCTATTTTCGTATCTCTTTTCTTCTTACGTAGCAATTAAGTTTTTATCTGATGTCTTGTATTAAATTTCCTTTGACTACGTCTATGCCCAAGTCCTGCTCTATCCAATCATCTTATGTCCGCTAAGGGTCTAAGCGTATGTCTAGTAGGGTGACAAGGGTAAACGTACGTAGGCTTATATGATGAAAAAAATCATGCATCTTTTAGAAAAAAATCTGTCAAATGATAATCCTTTCTAAAATGAATGCATGCATGATCCATCTTTTTCTATAAGCATAAAGGACTCATTTTTCAACATGCATGAAGAAACTAAAAAGAGTACTTGCCTATTATTTTGGAATTCTAGACTTGGGAATGAAAAATTCCTTCTTTGTCTTGGCTTGTGTACCTCAGAGCCTTGATGGCAAAAATGAAGAAAGATTGGTTACTTTTCAAAGAAGAAGACATTTAAGAGAACCAAAATCAATTCTTAAGTTAGCTTACCTTGGGGACCCTTGAATATGTCTATTTCTTCAACCTAGAAAAATCTTCTTCCTCCTCTATGATACTCACGGCTTATGTGAGAAATTAAGGGAAAGATTGAGTTTTTCTTGAAGAAGGATGATGGAAATAAGCTTAGAAGAATGGATTTTATTTTACTTTAGTGATTCCCACTCTTGAAAACTTTTCCTTTGAAACTTGAAGAATTTTCCCTCTTCTTACTAGAAGAAGGTCACGAGTGAGGAGCCTAAAACAAGAAAAATGAAGTCTTTTGGACGAGTAGGTGAAGAATAATGTGTTCCAAATGATGGTATAATCCTTTACATTTTGGATTCCCCTACATGCAAGCTTGGATCTTCACTTGAGATGGAAGAATCCTTTCTTATTCTTGCATGCCTTAGCTCACGGGTTTGGTGAATGTTTTGGAAGAATGAAGGATTGATTTTTCTTGAGATGAAGAGAGAGAGAGAGGGTGGAATAAATGGAATGGAGTAAGGTAGAGAGGTAAGGGTTTAAAGAAGAATGGAGTTTTCCTCCTCTCCTTGCTCACGGTTTTGAGGGCTTTGGAGGGAGGAAGAGAACTTTCTTGAAAGAGTGAGAAGAAAGGTTTGAGTAAAGAGAGAGAGAGGGAGGGAGTTTTGCTTAGAGTAAGAATGATGCTTGAAGTTAGAATTGGGTGGAGTGGGTTAGTTTTGTCCCTTGATTGGGACTTGGCCGAGAATATATTGGGATGGGGAGTGGAGGAGTAATCATTTGGGGTTGCTTAGGAAGAGAGGAAGGGAAAACTGTAATGCCATGCATGATGATTAAGTGGTGGAACCTTTGATGGTGTAAGACAATTCTTGTCTTTCTTGTCCTCCTGCTTAACCAAGTTATGTACATGTGGTGGGGAAGAATCCTTAATCATGTTTCCTTATAGAAAAATGGAAGGAAAAAGAATGGTGTATGGTTTGCATGTATTGTGATTGGTTTCAAAGTGAAGTGTGTAAGAAAGATTCTCTTTTCTCTTCTTGAAACAACTGGCATTCCAATGAGGTTAAGGGAGTGGAATGGTGATGTTTAATTATAAAGAAGATGTTAAATGAAATTTGTTGGAAGAAATTTGGTAGAATTTGTACACTTGTCAATTTCCGAAGATGGTGTAGGAACACTTACCTTGGTGGAAAATTATACCAATTCCTACTGAAGGGGGGGTGGCAGTCAAGAGGGATAGTAGGGTAAAAATGAACAATTTTTACCCACACTATCTCCTGTCTTAAATTCCCTTTTTATGTTTATTTAATTATAAAAGAAAGTTTTAGGTCTTACTTGTATCTCTATTTAGTTAAATTACCTAAGTTACTTGATGACTTTAAGGCTGTGATTGATTTGTCTTGGTATTTTTATCTATATCTCTTAACACGGCACAACGATCGTACTCTAATTCTGTCATAATTTCCTCTGTTCTCTTTGTCAACTAGCCCGGGGGTACGGGTCGTAACATTTCTCCCCCTATAAAAATTTTCGTTCTCGAAACTTGTAATTTTAGTCGTAAACAACTGCTTAGTGTTACTCTACTGATTTCACTTTATCACATGTCTCGAACCTCATCCAATGCACTGTTTTGGCATTCAGACATTCTTCCTAGAGTCATAACTTACTTGGCTCTACTTGGAAATTTGACTATTTGGTTATCGGTGTATCCATCTATTTTCAAGAGTCTTTTAAATTACTTGCTTAAGGTATACAAACCTCCGCGCTTCCGCCGCGCTACTCGTGCAATCCTCTTCTTATTTGGTTAATTCAAATTTAGTTCTGATTCATTCAAGATTTCAAACTCTGATAGTACTGATCGGAATAAACTATGTAATTTCACATACCTGCCACAGTATCCTAGGCAGCCCAAGTTTCTGTGTCTGGCACTTTCTAATCTTGAATATCGGTTCGTGATGGCCCATCTTGCTTTTGTGCTTCACCTGGTAAGCCTCTTCTCCTCCTCGGCCAATCACTAATCATGTGCGTGATCTCTCCAGATCTAAAACATGCATCTATCCCCGTGTGGCACTCACCAATATGCTGTGTCTAACATCGTCGAGATATCAGAATATGTGCTGGTGTTCTCCACTTCTGCTGTCGAAACTGTGACTGAGGTCGGCTGTATGATTGCTGTTGAGGTCGTTTCTTGCCCTCTGCGGATATGGGTCCCATCTTCCAGTCCATTCCCTGATACTCTCTTGAGGTCTCCTATTTATGGCCTCTATGTCTTGTAGTGCAATAATGCGCTCCACTCTGTAGCAGTCGTACAGTAATTCTTCAAAATTTCTTGAATATGCAGTAACTAAACAGGTCTGGATCCGAGAATCTAGGCCGCATATGAATTTAACCATCTTAAACCTTTCATCAACCATCAAAGGAACATAGTGACCCAGTGTAATGAATCGACGAACGTACTAAGAGACTAAGGCATCTGGTTCCTACTTTAGTGTGTCAAACTCTCCAATCCTTTGTATGATCAATATCGGAGACAGGTAAAACTTGCAGAATTCTTCCTGAAGCTTCGTCCAAGGTACAAGGTGAGGCAGTGGCTAGATATAAATCCTCCACTATTGACTGACCCTACCAATCAGAAATGGCCGAATAATCTATGCCTTTACCTTATCAGGTACCTACACTAGGTGGAAGCCGCTCTCGACTTCATCCAACCATCTTTCTGCTTCATCGAAATCACGCTCTCCATCAAAACTCAGACTCGTGCTCTTATAAGCTACCCGCAATAGAAACCACTGCTCCTCCGAGGCTGAGGCTATTGGGGTGAAAGTGACGGTGGGGTCTGTGCTGTCTCGGTCTGCACTGTCCTGACTGTCTGACTCAGACGCATTAGGGCCTCGAAAAATGAGTGGAGTATCTTTCCTGAGAAGTGAGCCGACGAAGGTGGAACATGCGCTGGTGGTGACGATGTTTATTCTGTGGCTGGTGATAACCCTTGTGGGGGGGGTGATGGAGTGCGTCTACCAAATTGTGATGTCATCATATTCCAAACAATTATGTTGACGTGGTTAGTTAGTACATAAACATAATAAAAATATCAAATTCTAGCGTGTTATGCATGTTCTGAGGGAAGCAGTCTAATTATTATGACTCTGACTTACTTTATCTGGTACTAAGGAAAAGCAAGGTTATTTCGGTTACCCTGGACTATTCTAAGGAATCTATGCTAAGGCTGTCGCACTCAGTCTAAAATCATATACTTAGACTCTACAATCTCCGCTAGGTACTACAATCTTAGCCTAATACATGTCATCACTTACTCTATGTTGCCGCTGTGGACCTAGAGCCTGGGCTCTGATACCACCTGTAGCGCCCCCTGGGACTAGGGTCTCAGCACGGTGCACCCGTCATACTCTGCTATGAGAAGTACAAGGTGTCGATCATATTCATATGCACGTCAACATAAACATGTATCGAAATCTGAGAAACATCATAAATATACAAAGCGTAATCAACATGCATCATACGGATAACTAAATCCGAGTATATCTGAAATGTCACCAGTACAAATATCATGATACAAGTCTGAAATAGCATAAATGGAAACCACATAATCTGGGCCCATACACTCATCACTGGTAATCTATCCTCGAGTCATCCTCAACTGTGTTTGAAACAAGCTCCCAAGCTTTTGCAATATGGTAAAGAATGGGGTGAGCGATAACAAATCGCTCATCAAGTATTTCCGCCTAGGTTCGTCATGTGGATCATGCATGGGAGATAGGTTAAGAAAACACATGTAGAGTATCATAAAAAATATCCATTCCGTGATGTAATGACAGATATATAAAACATAGAAATTTCACGTAGACAAGTAAAACACGGAAAAATAAAGTCAGAGAGCAAATAATTCTATTTTCGTATCTCTTTTCTTCTTACGTAGCAATTAAGTTTTTATCTGATGTCTTGTATTAAATTTCCTTTGACTACGTCTATGCCCAAGTCCTGCTCTATCCAATCATCTTATGTCCGCTAAGGGTCTAAGCATATGTCTAGTAGGGTGACAAGGGTAAACGTACGTAGGCTTATATGATGAAAAAAATCATGCATCTTTCAGAAAAAAAATCTGTCAAATGATAATCCTTTCTAAAATGAATGCATGCATGATCCATCTTTTTCTATAAGCATAAAGGACTCATTTTTCAACATGCATGAAGAAACTAAAAAGAATACTTGCCTATTATTTTGGAATTCTAGACTTGGGAATGAAAAATTCCTTCTTTGTCTTGGCTTGTGTACCTCAGAGCCTTGATGGCAAAAATGAAGAAAGATTGGTTACTTTTCAAAGAAGAAGACATTTAAGAGAACCAAAATCAATTCTTAAGTTAGCTTACCTTGGGGACCCTTGAATATGTCTATTTCTTCAACCTAGAAAAATCTTCTTCCTCCTCTATGATACTCACGGCTTATGTGAGAAATTAAGGGAAAGATTGAGTTTTTCTTGAACAAGGATGATGGAAATAAGCTTAGAAGAATGGATTTTATTTTACTTTAGTGATTCCCACTCTTGAAAACTTTTCCTTTGAAACTTGAAGAATTTTCCCTCTTCTTACTAGAAGAAGGTCACGAGTGAGGAGCCTAAAACAAGAAAAATGAAGTCTTTTGGACGAGTAGGTGAAGAATAATGTGTTCCAAATGATGATATAATCCTTTACATTTTGGATTCCCCTACATGCAAGCTTGGATCTTCACTTGAGATGGAAGAATCCTTTCTTATTCTTGCATGCCTTAGCTCACGGGTTTGGTGAATGTTTTGGAAGAATGAAGGATTGATTTTTCTTGAGATGAAGAGAGAGAGAGGGTGGAATAAATGGAATGGAGTAAGGTAGAGAGGTAAGGGTTTGAAGAAGAATGGAGTTTTCCTCCTCTCCTTGCTCATAGTTTTGAGGGCTTTGGAGGGAGGAAGAGAACTTTCTTGAAAGAGTGAGAAGAAAGGTTTGAGTAAAGAGAGGGAGGGAGTTTTGCTTAGAGTAAGAATGATGCTTGAAGTTAGAATTGGGTGGAGTGGGTTAGTTTTGTCCCTTGATTGGGACTTGGGCGAGAATATAGTGGGATGGGGAGTTGAGGAGTAATCATTTGGGGTTGCTTAGGAAGAGAGGAAGGGAAAATGTAATGCCATGCATGATCAATGATTGGGTGAGGGTAATTCAAGGTAAAGAAAGAAAAGAATAATATGGGAAGTGGGAAAATAGGAAGAAATCTTCTTGTCTTACATGCAATGGCCAAATTTTATAGTAGGGGGAGAAGAAATTCCAAGTATGATGTTTTTATGGAATCTAAGAAAAGAAAAGAAGAAAGGCATGTGTAATACATGCATGGAGATTAAGTGGTGGAACCTTTGGTGGTGTAAGACAATTCTTGTCTTTTCTGTCCTCTTGCTTAACCGAGTTATGTACATGTGATGGGGAAGAATGCTTAATCATGTTGCCTTATGGAAAAATGGAAGGAAAAAGAATGGTGTAAGGTTTGCATGTACTTTGATTGGTTTGAAAGTGAAGTGTGTAAGAAAGATTCTCTTTTCTCTTCATGAAACAAGTGGCGTTCCAATGAGGTTAAGGGAGTGGAATAGTGATGTTTAAGTATAAAGAAGATGTTATGTGAAATTTTTTTGGAAGAGAAATTGTAGGATTTGTACACTTGTCAATTTCTTAGATGGTGTAGGAACACTAACCTTGGTGGAAAATTAAACTAATTCCTACTTAAGGTGGGGGGTGGCGGTCAAGAGGGATAGTGGAGTAAGAATGGATAATTTTGACCCACACTATCTCCTATGTCTTAATTTCCTTTTTTATGTTTATTTAATTGTTGAAAGAAAATTTTAGGTCCTACTTGTGTCGCTATTTAGTTAAATTACCTAAGTTACTTGATAACTTTAAGGTTATGATTGTTTTGCCTTGGTGCGTAGCAAAATTTTTATCTATACCGCTTAGTGCAGCACAACGATCGTACTCTAATTCTGTCGTAATTTCCTCTGTTCTCTTTGTCAACTAGCCCGAGGGTGCGGGTTGTAACAAACTTTTTGTATAAATGGAAAATCTGCTTAAGGGCCAAGTAATCTGGACTTCTATATAGCCTCTCGTCTTGCCAACCGGGTCTCATATCAACTTTTGTGAATTCTTCATTATAAATTTGATAGAAGCTACAAAAAAGAAAAACAATGTCCTCCCGTATTGCAATCTTATCCATCGCATGCTACTAAAACCAGGTTTGGATATAGATGGTAAAGATGAAGACCAAATCACTCATAAGGACTCTTACGACAAAGTCAATATCCAACAAGTTTCGAAAGCAAGAAAGGAATCTATAAAGGGAAAAGAACATACAGAGAAAGTGGCTGAAGTCGAGGCAATTCAAGCAAATGAGGAAGTTCCTATTGACGGAATCCGAGAAGGCTTATGTGGTTTGAGTACAAATGTCTCTGCGTTACAAGCTCAAGTCATTGCATTTCAATAGGAAGTGGGTGACCTAAAGACAAAAGCAACGGTGCACAAGTCTAGATTTGCAATGCTTAAGTTGAAGATGTAGGCATGTATTCCAGGACTCAACTTCTCTTCCGATGAAGATTAGGATTAATATCTATTGTTCTTATTCGCATAGCCATAATTTAGCTATGTCGTAGCTCTGGATGTACTAAACCTTCTCTTTTGCTATATTTGAATGAATCCAAGGTGTTTTTTCCATGTTAAGTTGATTGCTTTGTTTTTTTGGTTTTGATGATTACAAAAAGGGAAAAAATAAATAGCCTTGATTGGATTTGAAAATGGTATATGTGCTATTTGTGATTATATTGAAAATGATATGTGTGATATTTGTGATGAGATTGAAAATGCTAGCATAGATATAGATATATGTTGGGGGGAATATGTGATGATATATGTGTTGCTAATATGCCATTTGAACATAATGGATATATAAAGAATGCTTGTGCTGAGGAGGAGTTTGAAATGAATATAAAGAACTTAGTATTCATCATTGGTCATGTCTATTGTTCATGACTATTGGTTTTGGGTTGCTCATACGTTGAGGGAGAGATTTGAAGCAACCATGATGAATATTTAGTTTTTAGATACTCATAAGGACTCTTACGACAAAGTCAATATCCAACAAGTTTTGAAAGCAAGAAAGGAATCTATAAAGGGAAAAGAACATACAGAGAAAGTGGCTGAAGTCGAGGCAACTCAAGCAAATGAGGAAGTTCCTATTGACGGAATCCGAGAAGGCTCATGTGGTTTGAGTACAAATGTCTCTGCGTTACAAGCTCAAGTCATTGCATTTCAAGTGGGTGACCTAAAGACAAAAGCAACGGTGCACAAGTCTAGATTTGCAATGCTTAAGTTGAAGATGTAGGCATGTATTCCAGGACTCACCTTCTCTTCCGATGAAGATTAGGATTAATATCTATTGTTCTTATTCGCATAGCCATAATTTAGCTATGTCGTAGCTCTGGATGTACTAAACCTTCTCTTTTGCTATATTTGAATGAATCCAAGGTGTTTTTTCCATGTTAAGTTGATTGCTTTGTTTTTTTGGTTTTGATGATTACAAAAAGGGGAAAAAATAAATAGCCTTGATTGGATTTGAAAATGGTATATGTGCTATTTGTGATTATATTGAAAATGATATGTGTGATATTTGTGATGAGATTGAAAATGCTAGCATAGATATAGATATATGTTGGGAGGAATATGTGATGATATACGTGTTGCTAATATGCCATTTGAACATAATGGATATATAAAGAATGCTTGTGCTGAGGAGGAGTTTGAAATGAATATAAAGAACTTAGTATTCATCATTGGTCATGTCTATTGTTCATGACTATTGGTTTTGGGTTGCTCATACGTTGAGGGGGAGATTTGAAGCAACCGTGATGAATATTTAGTTTTTAGATACTCATGTATTGAGAGGGAACTTTCAAGTAATCTTGAGTATGTCTTCATGATCAAAAACAAATATCTTTTAAAAGAATGCAATTTTGAAATAATAAAAAGGGTTGAGATTGTTGGAATACGAAATGTTTTGATAAAGTTCAAAGATGTTTGAAAAAAGAGTTAAAAAGTATTTCATACTTTGGAAATGAAACAAAAAGAAAAAACACATTGTGAGACATAGATCGATCTATGTATACATCAAGCTCTAAAATAAGACATAGATAGATCTATGTAAGGACTGTTCAGAATTGAAACCACACAGTCCAACATCAATCTCTAAGGTTAAAGTACATCGATCGATCGATGTGACATCAGTTACTACAGATAGAGACATCAATGGATCAATATGGTTAAGGTTCAAAGTTGAAATCTCACTGTCCAACATCTATATCTCAGGGTGAAGACACCGATCGGTCGATGTGTACATCAATCTCTCAAAGAAGAGACATTGATCGATCGATGCACGTAAGGTGCAAAACTAAAACCACACTGTAAGACATTGATCGATGTGACATCAGTCTCTAAAACATGAGACATTGATTGATCGATGTCATCTTGAATTCAAATTTTTATAGTCATTGCAAACAAATCCAAGTAAGAGTTAAAGTGTTTTCTCTCTTTAGTCTTACTCAAATCTCTTGTGGAATTTCTGCCAACATCTATAATACTTTCTTGACTATTGTAAATATGTCTAAGATATAATAGAGTGGCTATGGAGCTTGAAATCCAACTATAGGATGGCTAAATACTATTGAGACATCTTCAAAACATTTGATTGAGTTAAAAACTTTATGAACGCTGCAAAAACATGGCTCGCACGCTTTATATATTAAAGAAGGTCAGATGAGGCATTTACACACTTTCATCATCTTCAAGATTCATCCACCATTGTTGTACAAAGCTCTCAAATATGCAAAAGTGCTTAAAGCTCATTAAGCACTTGTTGCTTGTTTTCATTATTGTATTGTGAAAGTATAGCACTATAGGAACTATATATATTTGATCTCTTGTTTGTGATTTAGACTTATTAGAAATTTTGATTTCACTCTTTTCCGAAAACCCATTTGGTGAAAGTTCTTTGATAAAACTTTGTCGAAGTTGTGAAGTTCTTGTAGCTGTTGTTGTCAATGTTGTACAAAGTGTTTGTGCAAGAAGATGCTTTGTTGTTGCACAAAGTGCTTGTGCAATAAGTTGTTGATTCTATAGTTGCCGCTTGCACTAAGTGTTAGTGTAAGTGTTGCTGGTGTTGTTCTTGTTCTTTGTTCAAGATAATAAGAAAATTGCTGTTGAAATCCACTTTAGAAACAAAGTAGTATCAGAGTATAATCAAAGAGATTTCAACCATTCTTAATTGTGTGTCACAAACTCATTTTCTCTCATCTTCTTCTTTCTTATTTTGGAGAGCATTTGGGTTGAAGAGAGCTAAACAGAGAAAATTCTGAAAATTGTCCAGGACTCTATTCACCCCATTCTTCTAGAGTGATTATCACGGAACTAACAATGTCAATAGAAAAATGATAGATCTTAAAATATTACTAAAACATATATACTTTGTAGCTCAAAAATATCGTTTTAGTTTTCATTTTTGTTTATTTAAAAACTATTTTTTTTTACTTTCTAAAATTAGGAATGTATTTGTAGTCGATGCTTTTATACTACTGTTGCAATTAATGGTTCTAGTCTACATCAATTAACTAAAATAAAGATAGAATAATGATAGTGACCAAGTAATTTGACTTCATTAAACTATGATGAAGTCAAACTATGATAATATTTTTGAAACGGTAGGAGTACAACTTGGTCTATGAGATTTTATTATATTTAATGATATAGAAAACCCGAAGAAGACAATTAAAGATAGAAAAATATATCTATTATAAACAATAATTTTTTGTAAATATGAAGTAAAATTTTCACCTTGTATTCTTGCATTGTGTCATGTAGTTCAGCGTGGCGCATGTTCACGTCCCTATTTCTTATAGCAACTGAAAAAATCCATAGACATGCAAGAAATTCTTTTTTCCACATTTCCCCTTTCTAGCGTTTTACAGTCACCGAAATGAAGAATGATGATGTCTGATTTATCACCAAGTATAAAGTGTGATGTGGTGGGTTATGCCGTCAGATCTCCGTCAGTTGTCTGTAGTAGGCGGTTGGCCGACCTGCACAAAGGAAAGAGGTCAGAGGACCCGAGATCTATGGCCCCGGGTAATACCCTCCGACGATCAAGTCAGTTGAGGCCATTTTTTTTGGAGAGGTTTATATACTGTTGAAAGTTTGTAAATAAAGGTTTCCTGGTAAACCTGTTATTTCACCGTGAAGAAGATGATTCACTGTAGTAAGTTGTGAAAAATGTTCCTCTCTCTCCTGCTTCTCTGTCTTTTATATGGTGGCTCGGGCCAATGCATGGGCAGAGCCCGGAAATCGTGACAGGCAAGGAGGTTATAAGGATGACTCCTGCTCTTGCGTACTCGCCACGTGGATCGGTACTGAGCTGAGTAAGCTAGTTTGGGACACCTGGCTGGGAGTTTCACCTGGCAGACTTACCTAAGGTAAACTCCTAGAACCGAGATCAAGTACTCTAAAAGTACTCAGAAGTGCCCGAGATGAATTTAGGTGTGGGGTCGGCATGCCGAGATGTAGGTGGCCGACTTCAAAGAGCATAGGTGGGCCTTTCATGATGTTCGCTGCTGACGTCATAAATGTGGTCTGAGATCATCGAGTAAGGCAGAACTGTGGCCGAATATAGCCCTATGGCCGAGCTACTTTTTGGCCGAGATGAAGATGGGGGTCGAGATGAGGCCTTTAGGCCGAGATGGCATTGTAGCCGCTTGGCCGAGATAAATTGTTTGTCCACATATGAGCTGGTCAAACTGTGGGCCGACCCGCGGGACTTAGCATTTTTTACGCCTATACTCAATCGTTGACCGTTATTGACTAACGTGAGGTATTTTTGGCTCATCAAAGAGCATTACTATTGAAAATTCCTTTTCGTTTTGGCGAAGCTTGGTTGGCTTTTATATTGAATGTTGATTCGGATAGAAAATATAGAAAATAAATGTGATTTTTCACTGAAAGTCCTGCAAAAAAAATCAACAGCACTAAACCCAGAATTGTTACTCTAAGGTAAAACATCCGACGTTGTTCCATGATTGGCATTTAATGTATGCTAAAATTTAGATAAACCTTTCTCTATGTGGGAATACTATGTAATTTGAGAATAACTTTCTCTGTGTTTGTTACGCCTGTCTTACGTAAATTAGTAAATCGACGTATCGTACTAGATATTATATGTATGATATGTAGTATACCTTTAATAAATTAAAGTTGCATTAAATAACAAATAAATTATGTGAAATAATTGAATGAAATTAAAAATAGGACACAAACTATATTATACATTTAAATAAAAAAAGTTAGGACATGGAAAAATGAGGTGAACAAAATTTTATCCTAATCTACCCACACCATGCATGCAGCGACTCGTCCCGAGCCCTAGCACCCGAAACGACTCACCCGCCGTATTTCGCTAAGAAAAATACAAGGCGCCAAACTCGATACAAAAACACGTCAGCAACGTGATGTAAATCGATGTCAGCGGAAATCAAAATAAAACCTCGAAATCATCATATTTAATAAGTACGGTACAATGGTCTTCGCAACATAAAGCCGGTATAATAGTCTTACACAACCCAAATGTAATAAACTAAATTTCCGAAAGTACATCAATGTCAAATCTATAGTATGGTGAAGCTGATGGAATTTTCATATAATAACAGTCATCATAGCGCGATTGGTATGGCACCATTTGAGGCTCTCTACGGAAGAAAGTGTCGGTCTCCATTATACTGGGATGAAGTTGGAGAAAAGTCTATCACTGGACCCGAGCTAATTGAGCAAACGTTGGAGAAAGTAAAGATCATTCGAGAAAGGCTCAAGGTAGCTCAGGATCGTAGTAAGAGTTGGGCGGATTCCAAGACACGACCGTTGGAATTCACAGTGGGCGAAAAGGTATACCTAAAGGTTTCTCCGACGAAGGGCGTCATGAGGTTCGGAGAGAAAGGCAAGCTGAGCCCTCGCTATATTTGACCGTATGAGGTGCTTGAGCGGATCGGGACATTGGCATATCGGTTAGCGCTACCTCCAGCGTTATCACGGGTGCACAATGTTTTTCATGTGTCGCAGCTGAGGCGGTACGTTCCTGATCCGAGTCATGTGTTGGAAGCTCGACCACTGAAGGTGAGGAGTGATGCGACATACGAAGAACTACCAGTACGCATCGTAGATCGGAAGATCAGGTGTTGAGACGACGAGTCATTCCGTACGTCAAGGTTCAGTGGACAAATCATACAGAACGAGAGGCGACATGGGAGCTTGAAGAAGAAGTCCGAAAGAAGTATCCGCATCTGTTTGAATAAGGTACATAAGTTTCGGGGGCGAAACTTTTTTTGTATGGGGGAGAGTATGTTATATCTGTGTAAACGTAAGGCAGAAAAAAAAACTATACTAAAGAAGAAAAAAAACAACTGGTGGTAATAAAGATTAATAAATGAAACAAATCTATTATTAAATCTTCATCATCCTTTCATTTCCATAACACCCTATCTTTTAACCCTCATTACACCCTCATTTACAACCATAATTCCCCTGCAATCTTAAATATTGTAACCTTTCTTCCCTCCCTATATATTCATCCGTTTGTTGTTGCACCTAAACAAAAGAAATAAAAGAGAGAAGCTGAGAGTTAGGCTGCCAAAGGAAGAAAGGGAAAAGAAAGAAAAGAGAAGAAGAAAAGGAGAAATAGGTAAGTACCCTATCCGTACTCGTTATGCATTTGCAAAATCTATATGTAAATTTTATATAAAACTTATGGATCATGCATTTGTATTTTTGGTTGCATAATTTGATGTTTATATATATGTATTGCCGTGTATATGGGTGTATATATGTACTTATGTAAGTAGTTGTTATAGCTGTAAAATGATATTACATGGCTTATATTATACATAAGGTTAGCAGCATTATTTTGAACAGATACAGGTGGATATGATTAATATTTATAGCGTATGTCGTTTGTACACCTAGTTATATATATATATATATATATATATATATATATATATATATATATATATATATATATATATATATGGGTAATTAGATGGTTATATATATTTGTTTTATGGCCATAGGGCCGAAATGTCATTTGAATATTCAATGGGTATATTTCGCTAGGCACAAGTTGCATTTTTTGTGAGGTATAAATTTTATGCATGTATATTTCGCCATTTATATACATATATGCATGTAAATAATTTATCAATCGGTGCCAAATATGTATGTATGGCTAAATGTATATGTGGATGGAGATGTTAGAAAACTGATTTTAGCATAAGTCATGATTTAATAGGTATTTGATTTTATAAGTTATGATTTAGTTTTATAGATATTTGATTTTATAAGTTATGATTTATGCATGTTAGGAATTTTAGAAATTGTATATAGGCAGTGGCCGAGTTTAATAGTTGAATATTGATATCGGTGTGGTACTCTCGGCTGGGGTTATAGCAGAGGAAATTGTACATAGGCAAGAAGACGATATGGTGTCTGTGTAGGCTGTGCGCAGGGAAAAGGTTGAAAAAAAAAATTTAAATATCAATAAATTTAGGAAATTGCCGATGTGGGAAAAGCCATATAGGCTGAAGGAGTTTTATTTTTTATTTTATTTATTTTCGTTTCTTTCATGGGTGTTTCGGCCCAATAGTGAAAAAAATGGATTACTTTAAAAAAATTATTTTCGAAAATTGTGCATGTTGTGAAATTCACCCTTATAAAGGAAATATATCGTTAAGCCAGATTGGTTCCGAACAAACGGGCCGTCCGAGCACATATGACTATATCGATAGGCCGTTCGGACACATATGACCGCCAGTTGGGCCGTCCAGGCACATATGACTATATCGATAGGCCGCCTGGACACATCGACCATTGGGGGATCAATCCATAAGTCTTGCGATATAAGTCACTTGTAAAGAAAGTGCTACAGCCATCGTATCGTTATCGCATCGTTATCGTTATCGTTATCGCATCGCATCGTTATCATATTGCATCGCATCGTTTTAAAAATTGCAGCATCGGATTTTTGATTGTGACTAACTCTGTGTGTTTATTTCATCTGTTGATATCGTTGATTAGTATGCAGTGTTATCGTAAGGTTACAAAGGTAAAAATATTTGTGAATGGAAACTTGATTATCTTATATGTTATTGTTATTTTGTTATTACACATGTTTCCGCGTGTATGATCCCGTAGCGAGTACTGGAAGGTTACTTGCTGGGTGAAGTGTCGCTCATACCATACTTTCTTATATTTTCCAGAGGATCAGGAGTACGACTTTGTTTACATTGATGATGACCAGGAGTGGAATCAACGATGTCCAAGTCAAACTCTTCAATCTCTCTTTCTAGTGGGGTCTGTCTGGCGTGACTCGACTTTCTGCTCAATGCATCAGCCACCCTGTTTGCCTTTTCTGGATGGTAGTTGATGGTCAAATCGTAATCCTTAATCAGTTCCAACCATCTCCTCTGCCTCATATTCAACTCCTTCTGTGTAAATAAGTATTTCAGACTCTTATGATCGGTGTAAACCTCACATTTTTCTCCATAAAGATAGTGTCTCCATATCTTTAGTGCAAACACTACTGCGGCAAGCTCTAAATCATGAGTGGGGTAGTTCCGTTCATACGGCATCAACTGCCTCGATGCGTAAGCAATTACTCATCCTCCTTGCATCAATACGCATCCTAAACCATTCTTCGTGGCATCACTGTATATCATGAACCCTTCATTACTGGAGGGTTGTGCCAAAACTGGTGCAGTGGTCAACCTCTTCTTTAACTCAGTAAAGCTCTGCTCGCACTCAGAGGTCCACTCAAACTTTGTTTTCTTCTGGGTGAGTTTGCTCAGTGGAGCCGCGATCGTCGAGAAACCTTCAACAAACTTTCTGTAATAACCTGCGAGACCCAAGAAACTTCTCACCTCGGTCACATTCGTAGGTCTCGGCCACTCAATAATCACCTCGATCTTCTTTGGATCTACCGAGATACCTTCTCCAGAAACTACATGACCTGGAAACGTCACGCTTTTCAGCCAGAACTCACATTTGCTGAACTTTGCATATAGCTTCTTCTTCCTCAGAATCTCTAGCACTTCTCGCAGATGTCCAGCGTGAGTCTCCTCGTCAGGTGAATATATCAGGATATCGTCGATGAACACTACCACAGACTTGTCCAGCTGATCCCTGAATACGGTGTTCATCAAGTCCATAAAGGCTGCTGGGGCATTCGTCAATCCGAAAGGCATCACCAAGAACTCATAATGCCCGTATCTCGTGCGAAACGCCGTCTTCGCTATGTCCTCTGCCTTAATCCACAATTGATGATATCCTGATCTCAGATCAATCTTTGTGAACACCTTAACACCCCTCAACTGATTGAACAAGTCGTCGATCATTGGTAGCGGATATTTGTTCTTGACCGTGATCTTGTTCAGCGCACGATAATCTATGCATAGTCTCATGCTACTATCTTTCTTCTTTACGAATAACACCGGTGCTCCCTACGGTGAAACACTGGGTCTGATGAATTTACAATCTAGCAGCTCCTGTAACTGCTCTTTCAGCTCCTTCAGTTCTGTCGGTGCCATCCTATAAGGTGCTTTAGAGATCGGTTCTGCTCCAGGTATCAGATTGATCTCAAACTCAACTTCTCGGCTAGGTGGCAATCCTGGTAACTCATCAAGGAAGACATCTTTAAACTCATTCACCACCGGTATGTCGTCAATAGGGGGCACTTTCTGTTCAGTATCCATGGTATATACAAGAAATCCTTCGTCCCCTTTTCTGAGTGCCTTGTGAGCTTGTGCTGCTGTCAAGTAGATGTTTTGGGGCAACTTCTGCAGCTTGGTATTCCCCTGAAAAGTGAAATATTCCTTACTAGGGTCCTTAAACACCACTCGCTTGTGACGGCAGTCGATATGCGCATGATATCTTGCCAACCAATCCATTCCCAATATGATATCGAAATCACTCGTCTGAATTGGTATCAGCACTACATCAAAGGTGCGGTCCTCCATCTCTAACTTACTATTCTTGTACAAATGGTGTGACATAATCACATGATCTCCAGCTGCTAGGACTCGGTAAGGAGTATCTAGCCATTCAGGGTAACTCTCTAAGTTCTTGACGAACCTCTTAGCAACGAACGAGTGGCTCACACCACTGTCGAACAATACATTCGCCGGGACTTTGTTTACTAATATAGCATCTAACATGCTTAGGGGTCAAATGCAGAGTTATATAAATATATACATTATCAATTAAACACTTAAAATTAATGCATACCTGTAACAACGTCGTTTGTCCCCTGGACGTCAGTGTCTGCCATCACGTGCACTCGAGAGTTGGGCCGTGGTCGCCCTCCCTGTGCCTGTTGTGGGGTAGGTCCCTGCCGCTGTCTCCTCGGCTCAGGGAAATCTCGGTGCATATGACCCACTTTCCCACAGTTGAAGCATGCGCCCACTTTCTTCCAACACTCACCTGCGTGCGGTCGGCCGCAAATAGGACAAGGGGGATTCACCGCTGGCTGGTTATTATTCGGCTGCGGGCGCTGTTGCGGCTGCTGCTGAGGTCGTGGCTGACTCGTCTGTCCCATCCTTGGCACCTTGACCAATCTCCTGGGTCTGCCGCTGGTCATCTCTCGGGACCGCTTACCCCTGTTCTCCTCATCACGCCGTTGAATATCACTCTCCACACGGTAGCAGGCATCCAACAACTCTCCAAAATCCCTGGCATTCGCATTAACCACTCCGGTGCGAATGCGTGAGTGCAGACCTCTCTCAAACTTCACCATCCTGAGGCGCATATCGCCCATGACGGACGGCACGTACCTCCCCAAAGCATTAAACTGGTTGGCGTACTCAGCCACTAACATTCCTGGTCCCTGTCTCAGCGACTCGAAGGCCCCTATCTTCTGCAACGTCACAGAAGGCGGAATGTAAAACTTCCGAAACTCCTCCTTGAATCTCATCCAACTGACCGGCTGTGGCAGATCCATGACTGTGGTAGTCCACCACTTATCCGCCTCTCCGATCAGAAATGGCCG
Source organism: Eustoma russellianum (assembly GCA_036186865.1). Classification (NCBI taxonomy): domain Eukaryota; kingdom Viridiplantae; phylum Streptophyta; class Magnoliopsida; order Gentianales; family Gentianaceae; genus Eustoma; species Eustoma russellianum. The sequence continues at coordinate 22,071,124 of AP025054.1, forward strand.
GATCACCATGGACTTCATCTCCTCCAGCACCAATAACAATGCGAAGTTATTCTCCACTTCGCTCAGCCACCTGTCAGCATCGTCTGGACTAACGCCTCCGTCAAATGTCGGAACATGAACACGCTTCATCTCTCCGTAATAATATCGGATCCCATGTTGCTGCTGCGGTGGAACAGCTTGACTGACTGCCTAACCCATCTGTATAAAAGCATCGACCAGTGCCTGGGGTAAAGCACTCTGACCCTGACCCTGATTGCCGTTCCCATTACCGCTTTGCATTTTTTTACTGTAATATGACAATTTACACAGGTACACATAAATATTTAAGTAATCTAAAGTTTGCAATGATTAGACAAAGGAACATACAAAGACGTAATCAAACTTAAGTAAAACAGGTAACCAATATCGCCTAGTATCTTAGGTGTGCGTGTCTCTCAACCGATCATCCCTTAAATCTATGGTCAATACTTATTCCTAATATCCATACTCATGTTCAAATCATCACTTAATTCTACGATCATGTCTTAAAAAAATCTATATTTCCGCCGTGGATCTAGAGCCATGCTCTGATACCACCTGCAGCGACTCGTCCCGAGCCCTAGCACCCGAAACGACTCACCCGCCGTATTTCGCTAAGCAAAATGCAAGGCGTCAAACTCGATACAAAAACACGTCAGCAACGTGATGTAAATCGATGTCAGCGGAAATCAAAATAAAACCTCAAAATCATCATATTTAATAAGTACGGTACAATGGTCTTGGCAACATAAAGCCGGTATAATAGTCTTACACAACCCAAATGTAATAAACTAAATCTCCGAAAGTACATCAATGTCAAATCTATAAAGTGTCATGACTAGATCCCCGTAGAGCCTCGAAATCCTCACTCCTGGTCATCATCAATGTAAACAAAGTCATACTCCTGATCCTCTGAAAAATATAAGAAAGTATGGTATGAGCGACACTTCGCCCAGCATGTAACCTGCCAGTACTCGCTACGGGATCATACATGCGGAAACATGTGTAATAACAAAATAACAATAACATATAAGATAATCAAGTTTCCATTCACAAATATTTTTACCTTTGTAACCTTACGATAACACTGCATACTAATCAACGATATCAACAGATGAAATAAACACACAGAGTTAGTCACAATCAAAAATCCGATGCTGCAATTTTTAAAACGATGCGATGCAATATGATAACGATGCGATGCGATAACGATAACGATAACGATGCGATAACGATACGATGGCTATAGCACTTTCTTTACAAGTGACTTATATCGCAAGACTTATGGATTGATCCCCCAATGGTCGATGTGTCCAGGCGGCCTATCGATATAGTCATATGTGCCTGGACGGCCCAACTGGCGGTCACATATGTGTCCGAACGGCCTATCGATATAGTCATATGTGCTCGGACGGCCCGTTTGTTCGGAACCAATCTAGCTTAACGATATATTTCCTTTATAAGGGTGAATTTCACAACATGCACAATTTTCGAAAATAATTTTTTTAAAGTAATCCATTTTTTTCACTATTGGGCCGAAACACCCATGAAAGAAACGAAAATAAATAAAATAAAAAAATAAAACTCCTTCAGCCTATATGGCTTTTCCCACATCGGCAATTTCCTAAATTTATTGATATTTAAATTTTTTTTTCAACCTTTTCCCTGCACACAGCCTACACACACCATATCGTCTTCTTGCCTATATGCAATTTCCTCTGCTATACCCCCAGCCGAGAGTACCACACCGATATCAATATTCAACTATTAAACTCGGCCACTGCCTATATACAATTTCTAAAATTCCTAACATGCATATTTCATATCGTATAAAATCAAATACCTATAAAACTAAATCATAACTTATAAAATCAAATACCTATTAAATCATGACTTATGCTAAAATCAGTTTCCTAACATCTCCATCCACATATACATTTAGCCATACATACATATTTGGCACCGATTGATAATTTAATTACATGCATATATGTATATAAATGGCGAAATATACATGCATAAAATTTATACCTCACAAATAATGCAACTTGTGCCTAGCGAAATATACCCATTGAATATTCAAATGACATTTCGGCCCTATGGCCATAAAACAAATATATATAACCATCTAATTACCCATATATATATATATATATATATATATATATATATATATATATATATATATATATATATAACTAGGTGTACAAACGACATACGCTATAAATATTAATCATATCCACCTGTATCTGTTCAAAATAATGCTGCTAACCTTATGTATAATATAAGCCATGTAATATCATTTTACAGCTATAACAACTACTTACATAAGTACATATATACACCCATATACACGGCAATACATATATATAAACATCAAATTATGCAACCAAAAATACAAATGCATGATCCATAAGTTTTATACAAAATTTACATATAGATTTTGCAAATGCATAACGAGTACGGATAGGATACTTACCTATTTCTCCTTTTCTTCTTCTCTTTTCTTTCTTTTCCCTTTCTTCCTTTGGCAGCCTAACTCTCAGCTTCTCTCTTTTATTTCTTTTGTTTAGGTGCAACAACAAACGGATGAATATGTAGGGAGGGAAGAAAGGTTACAATATTTAAGATTGTAGGGGAGTTATGGTTGTAAATGAGGTTGTAATGAGGGTTAAAAGATAGGGTGTTATGGAAATGAAAGGATGATGAAGATTTAATAATAGGTTTGTTTCATTTATTATTCTTTATTACCACCAGTTTTTTGTTCTTCTTTAGTATAGTTTTTTTTGCCTTACGTTTACACAGATATAACAATGCACCCCTACCCAGCCACCCTACCCCTAAGTTGGAGAATTATTTTATTTCCTTCCACCATCATTGTTTACCTTACCAACATTTTAGGAATTTTATAAGTGTACAACCCCTATACACTTTCTTCCACGAAGCCTTCATTTTGTCATCTTTCTGATATTCTTAAAAACCATCATTTCACTTTCTTAACCCCATTTGGCCGCCCTCATGCATCAAGAAAAGGGAGAAGAAAACCTTTCTTATGTTAGGAAATCAACCGAGATCACTGCCAAACGCGCAGCAGAAAACAAAAACTTGATCTCCGATTTCCTACCAAGGATCCATGTTGTTCGTTTAATTCGACAAAAGAAATCAGAAACTACCTCCGTAGATTCGAAGTCTGCAGATGGAAGAGGTACGAAATCACGAACACCCTCTGTCAGTATCCACACGAACGCTTCCGCCCGGAGTGCTAGCTTTTCAAACGGCGTGGCTGAAGAACTCGTTTTTCTCAAAGACGATTCTAGGGTTTCGTTTTCTATTCTTTCGTTTTTCTAACTGCTTGGTGTATGAGATACGCCAAGCTCCATACATATATATAGATATCAAAATCCGATTGCAGATCGGATTTGTTAACGCTATCAAAATCCGTACCAGATACGGATTCTGTTAGGATTAGATAAAACAAATCAAAATCCATATCAAATATGGATTCTCTGTTATTATCCGATGATATAAATATATACATAAAAAACGAAATTAATAATAATAATAATAATAATTAATATCCAATATTAATATTATTAATCTCAGCCACACGCATTCTTGTGTGTGACCCGATAGGCCCATATTAATTGGCAGTTGATCAAATCTCTATTAAACCAACAAGTCGTAATTGGCCTCTAGCAAGGCATTACAACTACCCAATTAATACAAGTAAAGTCTAACTAGCCTAATAATAGTACATGCATTAATCCCTTTGTCACACGATATCTAGTTTGAACATAAGTCATGGTCAGCGTCATACTTATATAGTTCAAACATATGATTACTCGATCTCTAAGTACACTGATAAAACAAATGATATTGATCACACTATCAATTCATTTGAGCACGGCCATGCATTTCACAGTCTCACTAATCGAGGGGCCCAAAGATATCTCTCTCAAAAGAGAGGGACAAATTCTATCTTGATTGTTCAATATCCTCTACATAATTTCTATCACATTCAATCATGACCTTTATTATTATCCAGTTACGGATAACGTTTGATCATGTCAAAATATAATAGTCCTTATGTTGGAAACTATGACAATCTCAAGTCAAAGGATTAAAACATGACTATCATGAGATTTATTTATGACGCTAATCCATGTAGCAATCTCATTATGGGTCTATCCAATACACTGTTCTCTAACAAGTATTTATGAGGTTGATTCGTATCACCATACACATAATCATCTCATGATTATCAAATCAATACTCATACTGATTATAAATTATTTTATCTCCATAACAATAATGAATCAGGGACATATCAAAATTGTGTAACATACTAACCAACAATAATGATAATAAAACCTCTTTTATTAATAATAAATGCATAACATAAATATCCAAATCATGGCCTAGGGCACATACACTAACAATCTCCCACTTACACTAGGCCTACAAATATCTGAGACCCATAGATCTAGTGTGCTGATCATGCTTGACCCGTGAGAGAGGCTTAGTCAATTGATATTCTATGTTATCATTTGTGTCAACTTTGCATATCTTGACATCTCCTCTATCGATGATGTCTCGAATGAGATGGTAGCGTCTGAATATATGTTTAGATCTCTGATGAGACCTAGGCTCTTTTGCTTGTGCTATGGCACCATTGTTGTCACAATAAATGTCCACAGGATTTGCAATGCTAGGTACCACTCCTAGCTCAGAAATGAACTTCTTCAACCAAACTGCTTCTTTAGCTGCATCTAATGCTGCTATATACTTAGCCTCTGTTGTAGAATCAGCCACAGTGCTTTGTTTTGAACTCTTCCAGCTAACAGCTCCACCATTCAATGTGAATACAAAACCGGACTGCGATCTGAAATCATCTATGTCGGTTTGGAAGCTAGCATCTGTGTAACCATTTACAACTAACTCGTCATCCAAACCTCCATAAACCAAGAATACCTCTTTAGTCCTTCTGAGGTACTTAAGAATATTCTTGACAGCTGTCCAGTGACCTTCACCAGGGTCAGCTTGATATCTACTTGTTGTGCTCAATGGATATGAGACATCTGGTCTAGTACATAACATGGCATACATGATCGATCCTATAGCAGAAGCATAAGGAATTTTATTCATTCGATCTCGCTCATCAGATGTCTGAGGACATTGATTCTTGCTAAGATGAATGCCATGAGACATAGGCAGGAATCCTTTCTTGGACTCTTGCATGTTGAACCTCTTCAACATTTTATCTATGTATGTACTCTGACTCAAGCCTATTATCCTTTTAGATCTATCTCTATAGATCTTGATACCAAGGATATAGGTAGCCTCGCCCAAGTCCTTCATTGAAAATGAATTCCCTAACCAAGCCTTAACCTTTTGCAAGGTAGGGATATCATTCCCAATAAGCAATATGTCATCCACATATAAGACCAGAAACACTACTGCACTCCCACTAACCATCTTGTAAACACAAGGTTCATCTTCATTCTTGATGAAACCAAAGTTCTTGACTGTTTCATCAAAACGAAGATTCCAGCTTCGAGATGCTTGCTTCAATCCATAGATGGACCTTTGAAGCTTGCAAACCTTCTTTGAATTCTCAGGATTTACAAAACCCTCAGGTTGTGTCATGTATACATCCTCAAGTAAATTTCCATTAAGGAAAGCAGTTTTGACATCCATTTGCCATATCTCATAATCATAGTATGCTGCAATGGCAAGGAGAATCCGAATAGACTTAAGCATAGCTACTGGTGAAAAGGTTTCATCATAATCTATACCATGAGTTTGCTTGAAACCTTTAGCCACAAGCCTTGCTTTGTAGGTTTGCACATTTCCATCCATATCAATTTTCTTCTTGAAAACCCATTTGCAACCAATAGTCTTAATACCCTCTGGAGGATCAATTAAAGACCAAACTTGGTTATCAAACATGGATTGCATCTCAGAATTCATGGCTCCAAGCCATTTATCTGAATCTGGACCTGACACAGCTTCCTGATAGGTAGTAGGCTCATCTTGATCTATGAACATAACTTCACTATCATCAGTCACAAGAAATCCGTATCTCTCTGGCTGACGAAGTATCCTATCAGATCTGCGTTGGACTTGTGTTACATTTTCAGGCTCCACAACTGTTTGTGGTTCTGAAATCGTCTCTAAAGACGGTTCAATGATATCTTGTGGAACTTGAGTTTCCTCAAGTTGTACTATACTCCCACTTGTTCTCTTGGAGAGAAACTCCTTTTCCAAAAAGACTCCATTTCGAGCAACAAACTATTCTGAGGGAATATAGAAATAGTACCCTTTAGTTTCTTTAGGATACCCCACAAAAATACATTTGATAGATTTTGGAGCTAGCTTATCTGACATTAATCTTTTCACATAAGCTTCACAACCCCAAATCTTAAGAAAAGACAAACTGGGTCTCTTACCAGTCCACATCTCATATGGTGTCTTTTCAACCGCTTTAGATGGTACACGGTTTAAAATGAATGCAGCTGTCTCCAAGGCATAACCCCAAAAGGATAAAGGAAGATCTACTTGACCTATCATAGATCGAACCATATCCAATAAAGTCCGATTTCTCCTTTCAGAAACACCATTCCATTGTGGAGTTCCTGGAGGAGTCAACTGTGAAACGATTCCACAATTTCTTAGATGTTGGTCAAATTTTTGGCTCAAATATTCACCACCTCGATCTGATCGAAGGGTTTTAATTGTCTTACCAAGTTGATTTTGTACTTCATTTTGAAAAGTTCTAAACATTTCAAAAGACTCATGCTTATGTTTCATTAGGTAGACATAGCCATACCTACTGAAATCATCAGTAAAAGTAATGAAATACTGAAATCCTCCCCTGGCACTAATGCTGATTGGGCCGCATACATCTGTATGTACCAAGCCTAATACGTCATTAGCCCTTTCACTATGTCCAGTAAAAGGAGTCTTTGTCATCTTTCCAAGCAAACAAGACTCGCAATTTTCAAATGATTCAAAATCAAATGAATCTAATAATCCATCTTGATGGAGTTTAGATACGCGCTTCTCATTTATATGGCTAAGGCGACAATGCCATAAATATGCAGGGTTTAGTTCATTTGGCTTAGTTCTCTTTGAAGATATGTTATAAATATTACCGTCATTGGAATCATCAAGGTTAAGGACATAAATGTCATTATAACTACTTGCAATACAATAAAGCAAGTCATTTTTATCAAAAATAGAACACTTCTTATTTTTAATTAAAAATGAATAACCTTCATCATCCAAAACAGACACTGAAATAAGATTCCTACTCATAGTAGGAACATAAAAGCAATTGTTTAAAACTAACAAAAACCCATTGGGCAAGACAAGCTCATAGGTCCCTACAGCTATAGCAGCAACTCTTGCTCTATTGCCAACACGTAAGTCCACCTCGCCCTTCTTCAGCATCCTACTCCTTTTGAGCCCCTGCATATTTGTACAAATATGGGATCCACATCCAGTATCTAATACCCAGGAAGAAGAAGTAGATAAATTAATTTCTATAACATAAATACCTAAAGATGTAGTCGTACTACCCTTCAGCTTCTTCAACTCCTCCAAATAAACGTCACAATTTCTTTTCCAATGCCCAGACTTGTTGCAATGGAAACAAGTTCCTTCCTTAGGAGCCTTTGCCTTGGGACCAGGTTTCGGTTTAGCTTGACCCTTTGTCCCTTTTGCACCCTTTGCACTTTTAGCCTTACCCTTGCCTTTAGCTTTCTTTTTCATTAGCTTGGTATTGACACTCAATACATGGGTAGGCTTCTTGATATTCCCCTCAGCAGTTTTGAGCATACCATGTAGCTCAGGAATGGACTTTTCCATATTATTCATATTGTAGTTCATGACGAACTGAGAAAAACTGCTAGGCAAAGAGTGTAGGATCAAATCCGTGGCGAGTTCCAAACTTAGGGGATATCCAAGTCTTGCAAGGTGATCTATATAGCCTTTCATCTTCAGAACATGAGCGCTAACAGATTCACCTTCAGACATCTTACAGTCAAAAAGTGCAACAGCGGTGTCGAACCTATCTTGCCTAGCTTGTTGTTGGAAAGCTTGTTTGAGATGCACACTCATCTCATAAGCTTGTAAGTGTTCCAGGTCTTTCTGAAGTCCTGGACACATAGTTGCCAACATTAGACATCCTATGTTATTGGAATCTTCAACATGCTTCTTATACTTGTTCTTAACAGCAACAGAAGCATCAGCAGGAGGGGGTTCAGGGGCAGGGTCATCGAGCACGTAGGACTTCTTTTCTTGCTTGAGAACAATTCTCAAGTTTCGAAACCAGTTAACAAAATTAGTCCCACATTCTTTTAGTTTTTCCTTCTCAAGGATAGATCGCAGCGATAAGGTGGAATTGTTATTAGCAGCCATTTATGATCTACAAAACATGCAAAGTAACACTTTATTAATAATGAGGTTAAAATTTATAAAACTCCCACTAAAACACAACCCTCAAAAGAAATATTTTAGTGAGCTAAGATCCATATTTGACTTAATTCTAAACTCAGCTTTGGCATGACGCTTAAAATTAAGTTATTTAGGTAGGTAACATCCTTATCAATTACATCTCATGTAACTCTTAGAATTTATGGAATAATGACATCATATATCATTGTATGTTAGATTCCATCTAATGCCTTGGGCCCAAAACCGTTTTGATAGCCCAATTAAGTCTAACCAATTTTAAACATATGAGTAGCACTATTACTCATCCTATGTAGCTAGGAATGTTTAAAGCACATTGCTTTGGCAATACCTACTTTAATACAATCCCAGTTTTAATAGGTGTTTAAGACATGGATGGCATCAAGACTTAAATTATTAATGAGGGTTCAACTTAGTTTATGTCTTGCATTGCATATCATTATATCGTAGCATCCTATATGCATATATAATATATCATCCACGCATCTCACACAAAATGATAAATATGTAAACATGACATAGCATGGCCAAACTAAATATGATCTTCATGAGACCAGATGAAGATCATAAAGGAAACCCTATGTGAAAGACTTCCTATTACAACATTTGCAATGATACATATCTTCTTGTCTTGAGCCCGTGCCTCCATCTCCATAGAATCCACTCGTCCTTGGTGTGTGTCGCCATCACCATTTTGTAGCTTGATTCTTCATTAATTACAATAACAAAGAAAAACCTAACTACTTGTATAATAAAATACAACAAAAACTACAGCGGCACGTAGGCCATAATAACCCAAAACAAAAATATGACTAAGTCAATCACATAGGTCCTGAGGCCATGCTATGCACCATGCAAAGACATCAACAATTTTAATATATCTTACATAAACATATTATAATAAATATATATTGACATTCTTAATGTCACGGTAACGAACTATAGGGCGTACGCATACGGCGGTCCTGCTAGCCGGTTAGCGGGCGGGGTTCCGAGGGGCAGCGCCCCTGGGCGGGGTCCGAGGGGCAGAGCCCCTAGGCGGGGTCGAGGAGCAGCGCCCCTCGAAGCCAAACAGAAAGTATCAATCGCATTGATAATTTTCTTTTCAAAACCCTAACACAGACGCGTCAATCATATTAACGATCTTACTGTTTTGAATACGTGTAAGCCTTTATAGAAGCAACGATCGAACCGAGAGTTATCATTCAAAACCCAAAACAGAATCATCAATCGAATTGATAATCTGCTGTTCGAAATCCGAAATAGAATCAATCTGCCATTCGAAATCCAAAAACAGAATCATCAATCGAATTGATAATCTGTCTGTTTTGAATATGCATATTGTTCATATCGATATAAACATAATCGTTTTTGATCATCACATGAAAAACGAAAACTTTATATCACATATAACAATCTCGAATCATAACGTCTCATGAAAACGAATTGAAAACATCAATCCGCTCTCACCAGATGAGATTCGAATAGGGTTTTACACATAGCGTATGTTTATATCTAATATAAACAGAATCGGTTTTGATCATCACATGACAAACAAAAACCGCCGTATACAAATCATCTCATGAAAACGATTTGAAAAACACCATTCTTCTCTCATCATATGAAATCCGAGTTGGGGTTTTTGTACATATCATGCCATACGAAAAACAGTAAACATATAATCACATAAGCATGATATAATCGATTTAAACGAAATGAACAAGTGGCTCTGATACCACTGTTAGGAAATCAACTGAGATCACTGTCAAACGCGCAGCGGAAAACAAAAACTTGATCTCCAATTTCCTACCAAGGATCCATGTTGTTCGTTTAATTCGACAAAAGAAATCAGAAACTACCTCCGTAGATTCGAAGTCTGCAGATGGAAGAGGTGCGAAATCACAAACACCCTCTGTCGGTATCCACACAAACGCTTCCGCCCGGAGTGCTAGCTCTTCAAACGGCGCGGCTGAAGAACTCGTTTTTCTCAAAGACGATTCTAGGGTTTCGTTTTCTGTTCTTTTGTTTTTCTAATTGCTTGGTGTATGAGATACGCCAAGCTCCATACATATATATAGATATCAAAATCCGATTGCAGATCGGATTTGTTAACGCTATCAAAATCCGTACTAGATACGGATTCTGTTAGGATTAGATAAAACAAATCAAAATCCATATCAAATATGGATTCTCTGTTATTATCCGATGATATAAATATATACATAAAAAACAAAATTAATAATAATAATAATAATAATAATAATAATAATAATAATAATAATAATTAATATCCAATATTAATATTATCAATATTAAAAAAACTATAATAATAATAATTAATATCCAATATTAATATTATTAATATTATTAATCTCAGCCATACGCATTCTTGTGTGTGACCCGATAGGCCCATATTAATTGGCAGTTGATCAAATCTCTATTAAACAAACAAGTCGTAATTGGCCTCTAGCAAGGCATTACAACTACCCAATTAATACGAGTAAAGTCCAACTAGCCTAATAATAGTACATGCATTAATCCCTTTGTCACACGATATCTAGTTTGAACATAAGTCATGGTCAGCGTCATACTTATATAGTTCAAACATATGATTACTCGATCTCTAAGTAGACTGATAAAACAAATGATATTGATCACACTATCAATTCATTTGAGCACGGCCATGCATTTCACAGTCTTACTAATCGAGGGGCCCAAAGATATCTCTCTCAAAAGAGAGGGACAAATTCTATCTTGATTGTTCAATATCCTCTACATAATTTCTATCACATTCAATCATGACCTTTATTATTATCCAGTTACGGATAACGTTTGATCATGTCAAAATATAATAGTCCTTATGTTGGAAACTATGACAATCTCAAGTCAAAGGATTAAAACATGACTATCATGAGATTTACTTATGACGCTAATCCATGTAGCAATCTCATGATGGGTCTATCCAATACAATGTTATCTAACAAGTATCTATGAGGTTCATTCGTATCACCATACACATAATCATCTCATGATTATCAAATCAATACTCATACTGATTATAAATTATTTTATCTCCATAACAATAATGAATCAGGGACATATGTCAAAATTGTGTAACATACTAACCAACAATAATGATAATAAAACCTCTTTTATTAATAATAAATGCATAACATAAATATCCAAATCATGGCCTAGTGCACATACACTAACATCTTACACATTCCATTTCCAACCCAACCAAACTACATGCAAACCTTACACATATCACATCTCTTTTCTTCTTCTTGCATGCACTCCATGATGGAAATTCTTTAATCATTTTAATGCCAAAAATTCGGCCGCCATGTAAGATAGAGAAGAATTTTTCTCCCACACTCTATTCTTCATCTTTCATGTCACACCACCTTCCAACCAATAAAAATACATGCAACTTTTGCAACCTCATCATTTTTCCCTCTTCCCCAACCAAGCATGATGAAGATTTCATCTACCACTTCCTTATAATTTTGGCCAACAAGGGCAACACATAGGAGAAACACTTCAAGTGTAAGAAATCTTTAAGGTAAGAACATACACAATCAATTCTAATAATCTTTCTTTCCATTCACCTTCTAATTTGCTTAAGATCCTCCTTCATTTTGCCTCAAGGCCGTGGGTTCAACATAGAAGAAAGGAGGAATTTTCTAAGCTGAAGAAGGAGAGTAATCATAAGAACATTCAGAAAGATTTTTATTAAGGTTGATGATAGAAAAATGTAAGCGTTCATCCTTCAAGATAACTAATTCTTCTCATTTTTAGCCACTTAGACCATGAGCTCTAACAAGGGGAGGAGAAGAAATCTTGTCAATTTTATGGTTTAAATCCAAAGAAAAGGCAAGTACTCCACCAAGTTTCTTCATGCATGTTGAAATCTAAGTATCTATGTTCATATATAAAAATGGATCATGAATGATATATGTTCAAAGAATTTTCTAGCATAAATGTGCAAAGATTATGTTTGCGTGTAAGATGTGTTATGACTTTTATGTGATTCTTGAATAAGTGTATGTATATGACTATGATGAAATGAAAAAGAGTCTTGCATGTAAAATTCAAGATAAGTGATGGTCTCATATGTGGTTGCATGTCTTATTTAGTAGAAGGATAGGCATGCATATGATATTTCATGAAAAGTGTTGGATGTAGGTGTCATCTTATGAAAAGTGTGCTAAGAACCTTTCTTTGAAGCATGTTTTTATGTATTTTCATGATGATCATCACTTATATGTTTCTTGATGATTTTTGGTTTTCATGCATGTTGATGGTCTTGATTTAGCATAGTTGTGAGGCATCATAATTACTGCTACAATGCTTGAATACAAAAGATTGTTTCTTGGTGATCATCATGTCATTTTATGCACATTTACTGTTACGACCCGCCCCCGGGCCTGGTAGTTTATCAGGAGACACGTTTCAACCATATTTGTAAGATATCGAATACCGTATTAATGGTGGTTTATATTAAGTAGATAATCGAAAAACATATATAAATAAATGGTTTTTATATTACATAGAGCTCCATTTCACTTATTATTGTCATAAGTAAATTAAAGTAAACATGGATGTAACAAATAATTATGCAACATACAATATAAACATACATAAGCAAATGTGTATTTCTCAAATAAAAAAATAAACCAACCACCCCAACCCCTACCCTTGCCCCCCACCTTGAGTCCCACAAGTCTTCCAACCTTTCTTGAGAAATAAACATGTAAGAAGCTTTTTTGTTCAATCACCATCATTTGTTCTTTTTGTGTCATACTTTTTCCCTTCTCAAGACCCACTTCTCTATCCAAGACAAACAAGCCATCATTATTTTCTCCCCACTCCTCATTTTACGTTTTTGGGAGGAAGAATAAAGGAGAGCGAAACTTCATCTTCTACACCTCTCCTCTCAAGCCATTCAAGAAACAAGTCTCCTTCTTTCTCCATTTGGAAAATAAAAAAAACGTCCCCTCCCAAAGATGGTGAGGGTAAAGATTCTTCAAGCTCTTATGGTAAGTCAAGCTCAAGAACATCCTTAACCAAAAATCAAGTGTTTAAGGTAAGAAATCCTTTAAAGTTTCTTCAAGATTTTCTCTATGTCATCTCTTATGAATGAAATCAATTCTCTCTTTTTGAGAGTCAAAACCGTACTCTCTTATGAGAGTGTTGGGGGAGATTCTTCAACTTCAAAGTTCAAGATTCAAGCCCAAAACACCTAAGTTTTCAACAAGCTTAAAGGTAAGATTTTTTATGGATTTCTCTCAGATTTCTTTCCAATACACCATGCATGAGCTTTTTTTCACCCCTCTTTCCCTCTTGAAAAACTATCCCCCTAAAGGCAAGGATGGTGGTGATTCTTCAAGCTTTGGACCAAGAATCAAGCTTCTTTAGATTTCTGAATTTAATCTTCAAGTTCAAGAGCCAAAAGGCAAGTAAATCTACTTGGATCAACTATGTTTATTTTTTAACTTCTTAGTATTATGTTGATAGCAAATGGGTCAAATAAGCTTAGTTTCAACATATTTTAATAAGTATGCAAATAGATTACTTTTGAATGTGTAGATGTTCTTGAATGTGTGATATAAATGCATATTGTGTGTGATTATGCCTAGTGTGAAACCGTTGGGGGCATGCATGTGGAATTTGAGAGTTAAAGTAAACATCCTAGGGTCAAGTTAGAATCTTTGTAATTGTAAAATCATGAAACAACTATTCTATTATGTTTTATGTGAATACAAGATGACCATCTCTCCATATGTTAAGTTATTTTCATGGTGTTCATATGTTTTATGTTCTTGAGAATGTAAATGTCAGGCATCACAATTTGACATTTCTCTAGGACTTGTCTTGCTATAGTCTTTTCTAGATGGTCATCTTGGTTATTATGTGTATAACCGGTTTTTAGGGGCTGTGTTTGGTCTCATATTTGAGACTAAAAGATGTTGCCTCTAAAAGACAAATATGTTACTTGAAGCTATGGAGTAAATATGTTAGTGCCATACTCATTTCATGGATGTTTTATTGATTTTATGAATTTTCAAGTCTTGTTTTAGATGATATAAGGCACATTTATGGGTTTTAATTAAGTATTGCATATTTATATTTCATCTACAAGAAATAGGTAAGATAAAAGCAAGATTAAAGAACAATTACCATGAGCATTGTTGTGTACTTTTTAGTTGGAAAATTTCGGTTGGGTGGGGTGAACACCCCACGGTTTTGAGCATATAATGGGAGTGAGGATCCATTTAGCATAATCCCATTTGAGTCATTTGATGTTGAAGAAGCATGCTACATCTATTGTGATTTACATGGATATGTATATATACTATATAACTTATAGGATACTCTATTTAATGTCGTTCTCTTATTTTGATGTTGTATGTAAGGCTTATAGGAGATGATTGGAGGCTATGTAGTACATGGAATGGGCTGCCATAGGTGCCGATTAATTTAAGACAAAATTTGAGGTTGTTTTGTGGAAAATGTTAAAACAGGGATGTTTCGGAAAGCGCCCAAAACTGGACCCTTTAAGGAGTGAATTGAAGTAATTTTCAGCTTTTATGTTAGGTATGACCCATGTACATGTACTCGTGGTAAGTTTATGACCTTAAATTGCCAAACAAAACCCCAAGCATGCTAAATAACCAAGAAAATTAATTGTTGCGGAAAAGAATTTTTCCGGCAAATATAAAATTAAATCAGTTGGACATCCCGTACGTTTTTGCAAAAAGACAAGTATGTTTTATGTTATTAAGACTTTTCAAATGGTCAAAATAGACATGTATTTTAAAGAAAAGAAAACGTTTCACAGTATGTTATGACTTGAGTTACGACATGATTTTATGACATGTATGAAAAGAATGAAATGTAACAAACTGTATCTACGAGACGGAAGTTTCTAAAGTGACGTATGTATGTTGGGTATCAGGTGAGTACCTTGTGAAAAACTTGGGCTCCCAAACCTTTTATGTATTATGTGTTGTGT
Organism: Eustoma russellianum; assembly: GCA_036186865.1. NCBI lineage: Eukaryota > Viridiplantae > Streptophyta > Magnoliopsida > Gentianales > Gentianaceae > Eustoma > Eustoma russellianum. Next base: position 22,086,635 of record AP025054.1, read on the forward strand.
GAATACCTTGTGAAGAGCTTGGGTTCACCAACGTGGTACGAGCCTTGAATACCTTGTGAAGAGCTTGGGTTCCTGGCCTACGAGTCAACGTAAAGCTACCTATTCAGATTGATGTACAGATCATCGTTTACATACCTTTACAGAGAATCATTCCGGGCGTCGCTAGATATTGTTCTTACATTTCGATAGCCATCACGTAAGTACAAAAGAGTGTAAATCAATGTTTTGGTATTACATTTCCTTTTTGTATAAAAGAAAGCTATGTTTAATCTAGTGAATCTAATATATTACAGATTTATGTAAGCACTATCAAATCTTTAGTATTGTGATAGAATTAAGTTTGATGATTAGATTTTAAGGTGATAACGTATAGGATAAGGTTATCGTAGAACAAGTCATCAGAGGTTCTAGATAAACCTTGAGATCTTTTTATCTATGCTATGTGCTCAGTTGTTATTATTCATTGTTGCTATATAAATTGTTGATTATGTGCTTGACATTAACCATTTGTGAAAAGACAGGTATTATTTTTCGTTATAATACTTTTTTACTTACGCTGCCTGTTCACAGCCTATTTGATCCGTGTAGGAGATTCGAGTAGTTTACTTGCCAGGCGAATTTTTTTCGTCTGACCGTTGTTTTTATATCATTTTTCAGAGGACCAAACCTTTGAGGTCGAGTACATTGCTAAGGAGAGCGAGCCCTGATCATCCCTACCCATGTGCGGGAGATTTTCTAGACCGTAGATTGTACTGTTCACTTCAATGTTGTGTAATTTGTATGATGGACTTAATCTTTTGGGGGATTCTAGACTTGTATACCGTTTGTATCACATGACGCCGTCGATTGTACAAAACGGTTATGTAGTGTTTATTGGGTTCCATTGATCTATCCATGTACATGTATCATTTATGTATGTATGTGATGACGACGCTTGGTACTCCTTATAGAAGAGTACGACGGGCGAGTCGTGCCGAGTCTATATACTCTGGCGGGGTGCTACATTTACACACGGTTGGGGCCTGATTTTAGCCACCCCTTGACCTTGATCATTCTTCTTCATGACGAAGTGTAATCTTGATGATCATGATTTAAGAATGTATGTTTTCATGGTTTCTATCATCCTATATGTTTGCATGTAATTTCATCATGAATATCATCATGATCATGGTTCTTGAAATCATCACCTTGATGGAAACCAACATGCATGTGTTTAAATGATATAAAATCATAAGTTTAATCCATGTTCTTGAAATGAAATGCATAAGTAAAATGTGTTGCGCATCATGTGTCATTACACCATAAAATTCATATTCATGAACATAGTATGTTAAAATGCTAAGTGGGGCAATTATGTTACATGTATGAAGAAGTCTTAGTGGTAAATCATGTGTTGCATAGTCCTTAGGCCATTTGGCCAAGTAATATGTATATATGTGCCAACAATGTGTTTATTTATCTACGTAGATATATGTATATAGAAATATGTGTAGTATATATTATTAGACTTGTTAGTGGATGGTGTGACAAATATGAAAATTAAGGGAATGATAACAAATGTTGAAGACCAAAAAGTGCGCTATTTTGGGTGGTTTGGCCGAGGCACATGAGGAGGGGTAAGAATGGTATTTTATTAAGTTTATGACATGCATTATATATATAAGTGTTGGAATTATACAACAATAACAACAACAATCATACCCAGTATATCCCAACGACAGCAAAAGCAAATGTTGGAATTATGATGATAAAAATTTAGGATGACTAAATGGGCCCAAGAACTGAGCCTACATGCATGCATAAATGAACCAAAGTTTTTGAAACGAAGTGTTTTATTGCATAGTACATTTTAAAAGATTTTACGCAAAATGAACTGTACCACGAGATGGTTGATTTCAATGACTTATGTTATATTATGTTTTATGATGTTATGATATGTTATTGAAGCGTCATCCTGGTATCGGGACTGGAGTGGTAGGTGTCAGAGGCATATGTTTTTGTTATGACCGAGTATAACACCTTGTATGGGACACATGATATCTGTCATAACGTGTCACCGTTAGATCCATGTACATATGATGTAACACCGTATTTGGAACACTGGAGTCATATTGGTATATGTTACTATATAGGGAATCATTCGGTACGTCATGCGGTATCATTCTTATCTTATGAAAAGTGCTATGGCCATCATTTGAAAATGTCTTGTTATGAAAGATATGAAAATGCCATGTGTTGAAATGTTTTTTATGAAACACGAATCATGTTATGAATTTTATGTGCCATGTGACACGAAACCACAAGACATTGTTATGACACATTGAGCTTATGATATGACTTAATTATTCAAAATGAAATTTATGCATGAGAGTTTACTTGAAATAAGGAGGAGGAGTTATGATTTTAGTATGGGACTTGGACTAGAAAGTTAAGAATGAAAGGGAGCTAGATAGAGAAAGTTGTTGACTTTAATTTACGCACTTTACCTGATTGTGTTATGTTACAATTACAAAAATTGCATGTTACTTTATTTGTTAATGGGGACGTGTTATGTTCATTATTTATGCCTGCAATTATTTTATCACCCTATCTCCCATGTATGATCCACAAGACGAATACGGATGAACTACTTGCTGGGTGATTCATTATCGCTCATACTTTATTTTATCATCATCCAGAGGATCGTGAGCTTGATTTGAACTTCATAGAGGATGAGCCGAGAGTAGACTACCCGTGAGGATGATTAGTGGTCCATGTGATGTCTTTGTATTTATGTTTATTTCAGCCATGTACTCATTACCTTTCGTACCGATGACACGTTACAATGTGTACGGATTTAGTTATGATCTTTGATGCATGTTGATTATACTTTGTCTATTTTAGATGCTTCTGCTATTTAGATACATGTTTATGCCAACATGCATATGAATGGTATCGATGCCTTGTTCTTCTCGTAGCAGAATACGACAGGCGAACCGTTCTGAGACCAAAGCCTCAAGGTCCCAGGGCGGGGCGCTACAGGTGATATCAGAGCCTAGGCTCTAGACCCACGGCAGACAACATAAAGTAAACGATGACATGTTACTTAAGTTATGATCTTAGAATCTAAGTTATGATTTTAGACTGAGAGAGAGTCTTAGATTAGGTCCATTAGAACGGTTTACTGAAAACGGCCAAAGGAACCTTACTTTGACTTAGTAGCGGATAAATCATTTTGGAATCGTAGCCTTAAACTGTTCCCATGGGATATGGATAAATCATTTGAATAAAAGATTTACTTATGTTATATGAACCGTTATGTTGATATCACTGTTTCCGATACGATGTCGTTGCGACCTCGAGGGAGACCGCGTCTTGATAGACCAGCATAGTTACCTCCCTAGCGGAAGGTACCACCACCATCGAAGCTAGTACCGCTGCAGCAAGAGCATGTTCCACCACCACCGACATGTGCCTTAAGAGGTCTTCCACAGCCTCACTCAATGCCCTGATACACATCGGTCAGGCTGTCGAGAATGCTCAGGCTGCACCACCACCCCCACTGCCACCACAGTAGATGGGTACATGATTCTTTTCGGGAGAGCTGAAGATAGCCCGAGTCCCGAGTTTTGAGGGAGGTGTAGATCCAGATGAGGCAGAGAAATGGTTAGATAAGATCGAGAACTACTTCGAGTTGATACAGGTGCCTAATGAGATGAAGGTGCATGTTATACGACCTTTTCTCATTGGTGAGGCCAATCAATGGTGGAAGACGAACATCCAGGCAGTGCCCCAGCCAGTTGCATGGACGAGATTTCTGGATGAAATCTACAAGTTTAAATTCCTCCATCAGTGACTACTCAGAAGATTGGGGAGTTTGAGTCCCTTAAGCAGGAGCCCGGAGTTCCAATCTCAGAGTATGCCAACAGATTTACTGCGCTTAGTAGATATGTCCCTTCGATGATGGCTGATGAGAGACTTAAGATGATTAAGTTCGAGCGTGGTCTGAATTCACGCATCTGCACTTTGATTGTTAATGCAAATCGAAGGAATTTCAGGGAGTCGTTAGATGCATGTTATTGCGTGAAGCAGGACATTCTGAGGCGAGATGTGGAGGCTAGAGGAAAGAAGCCTTAAGACGTTACTGATGATCGGTCCAGACAGCGGGCCAAGTTTTAGAGGAGGGTAGGTGGACGAGTTCAACCGAGACCACAGTTTCGGCGCTAGCTGCAGCCTCCACGTTAGCAGCAGTTTCAGCATCAGCAGCTGGCCTAGCACCAGCCTCAGCCTCAGCCTCAGCCTCGGCTTCCACATCCACTAGCTATTCCGAGATGCCAGACTTGCTAAAGATGGCATACTGGTAGTGCCGGCTGAGGACAGGTGTGTGTTTCAATTACGGCAAGACATACCACATGATCAGGACTGCCTGGAGCAGAGAAATAGGCATCGAGGGATGTGCAGTAGCAGAGGGAGTGTCCATGGGATAATGCCCAAGTTCATGTTTTTTGGGATATGGAACATTTTGATAATGTAAAAAGATGTTTTGAATGAGTTAAAAAAAGAAATTCACGCTTGGAATTCGAAGCAAAATGAGAAAAACAAATTATGGGACATCAATCTCTCACATAGATCGATCTATGTATACATCAGTCTCTCAAAGGGAGACATCGATCGATCTATGTTGGAAAGGTCTAAGGTTGGAACCTTTTTGTCCAACATCGATCACTCGAACTTGAGACATTGATCAATCGATGTAGTGGAGGTTCAAAACTGGAACCTCTCTGGAAGACATCGATCTCTCAGTCTTGGGTACATCGATCAATCGTTGTCACATCAGTCTCTCAAGGAGATACTTCGCTCGATTGATGTATGGCAGGTTCAATTTGGAACCTCTCTGGAAGACATCGATCTCTTAGTCTTGGGGACATCGATCGATCGATGTCACATCAGTCTCTTTAAAAGAGACTTTGATTGATCGATGTACGACATGTTCAAAACTAGAACCTCTCTGGAGGACATACATCTCTCAAGCCCGACACATCGGTCGATCGATGTCACCCAGAATTCAAATTTTTATGATCGTTGGAACAAATCCAAGGGAGATTCATGGTGTTTTCTCTGCCCAATCTTGCTCAAATATCTTGTAGACTTTTCTCTAACATTAAACATGTTTCTTTGACTATTGTATCCATATCTTAGGTTCTTTAGGGTGTCTTTGGAGGATCAAATCAATCCATAGAGTGGCTAAAGACTATTTTCAAATTATCAAGACTTGAGATTGACTTGAAGACATGGGGGAGGCTCCAAAAACATGGATAACACCACCTATAAATAGAAAAAGCTTAGATGATGCATACATACACTCTCACCATCATCAAGCTTCTTTCTTCATTGTTATAAATTTCTCTCATTTTTGTAAAAGTGCTTAAGGCTTGTTAAGTTCTTATTTGTTCTTCATTGTTGTACATAGAGAGATTGTAACTGTAACACAACATGAACCATAAATATCTGATCTCTTGCTTATTTTTAGACTAGTGAGAAAGTGTAAAACCCACTACTTCCTTAAACCTACTGTGAGAAAGTTCTTTGAGAGAAATTTGTTGAAGTTGTGAGATAGCAAGAAGTTGTTCTTGCTTAGAGCTGAAGTTGTTGTAGTTGCACAAAGTTGTTTTATGCAAGAAGTCGTTGTTGTGGTTGCTTACACTAAGTTGTTAGTGTAAGTATTGTTGTGGTTGTTGTGATTAAGTATAATAAGAAGAGTAGTTGTTGAAAATCCTCTTTGGAAACAAAGTGGTAGTGGAGTAAAATCATTTATGATTCCAACCACTCTATATCTGGTGTACTTATTCATTGTCTCTCATCTCACATTCTTGCTTTGATTTTGAATTCCATTTGAGTTGGAGAAAGCCAAAAACAAGAAAATTCCACAAAATTGCCCAACACTCTATTCACCCCCCTCTAGAGTGTTTGTTACGGACCTAACAATTGGTATCAGAGCCGAAGCTTGATTACTTGGCCAATATTTGCAAGTAACAAGGTTAAAGATCATGGTAATGACAATCTCTTCTTCTTACACCCCAACTTCCAAGCCAACTGCACTATTATAAGGCTCAAACAGTAAAGCACCTATATTTGATACCCAAAATTATTCTTTGCGGAAGTTTCAATGATAAATCATTTGAAAGGTTGCACATTTGATATATGGAGAGTTGTTGTCAAAGAAATTGAAGTTCCTATGATCACTAAATCAAAAGGAGAGTCAATGTTCAAAGATGAGGATGACTACACCGACAAAGAGACGATAAACTTTGCCATAAATGGAAGAGTATTCGATATCCTTTCAAGTGATCTAACAACCATTGAGATCATAAGACTTCAAGGTCTTGAAACAGCCCAAGAAGCATGGAAGAGGCTCGAGATGATGCATGAAGGGACTGAGCAAGTAAGAATGACCAAGCGACTTATTCTTATGAAGGAGTATGAAATGTTTGGGATGAAGAGTGGTGAAAAGATTGAGAAGGCAATCAACCGATTCACTTGAATAGTGATCAACTGTTGAGAAACCGGGGTTTGGGTGATTCGAAAAATCATGATTTAAATGTTACGTATTTTCGAAATACATGATTTAAGTGTTACATGACATACGTACATGATAAATATGCTTTATATGTTTATATATATTATTGTCTTACTAACGTGCCATGAGGCGTTAAGGCTTACATCATATGGCAAACATTTGTTGTGTTTATACTATTTTCAGGTGCCATGTTAAATAAACTAAACTAGTTTATTTTATGAAGTGCTTAAGGAGATGAACTAAACTAGTTCATTTAAAGAAGTACTTAAAGTGATATATTTGAAGATACCTATTTGGCAACAAATTTGGAACGGAAAGTTTCTCTCCACACTACACACACACGGCCATATGTATATTATATATATACATACTTTTTATAACGACGAGCTATATATTTATATCCCGACGTTTCACCGACACATCATAAATGTACGTCAACATCAAGCTACCATATACACATCATATTTTTGAGTATATACAGGTTACAAGTCATACTTTACATGTCATCAAGTTACCAAAATTATATCCACATGACACAAGTCCATAAACCGAAAATTGCCACATCGAGTGACTACCGAGCCGTCACGGACATGTCACATACTTACCATAAAAACATGGTCAGCCAATATACACTCCAAATACTCAAACATTTCTTGCACCACATGTCCAATTAATCCCCAAAGTCATGCCATAATTACAAATATCAATTACCTATCATTTGTCGTGATTTGTTGGAAATTCAAATTCAAAAACGAACCACACATAGCTGAATTCTTTCTTAGCTTTTGGAGCTGAAATTACACATTATATTATGTATATTATATGTTACATAACATATTTTACATGTCTAAGGGGTTTGAGATTCATTAGAGAAAAATCGCGTAATCGACGGAAGTCGACAATTTGTTTTTCCTACATGTCTTGAGAGGACGTTTTTTTTATCTTTTTGTGACATGTATCTAGACGTGCCTTACACATATAAGACATATTAGAGTATTCTAGAAAAAATTCAAGAGATGATTGAAATTTACCATATGTGTGAAGATATTACACCATTATTTGCCAAAATTCAAAAATTGATTTTCAGCACACGTGAGCTGAGAGTTGGACACCATTTTGAGCTTATGTGGAGCCAAGGTGGAGCTTCTTTGGCACTACGATTGGTGGAGAATGATCCAAAAATTAATGGTGGCATTAATGAAGACCAAGACACTCAAGGAAAGGATTCAAAATTCAAACACATGATGAAGTTTTCAGCACATGTTCATCTTGGCCGATTTTTACACGTGGTTTATCTTCAAATTCATTCCAAAAATGAGAGGCAATCAAATTATGATTGATTAAACATTAACACATTTGAATTTTGAATTGTTTTCATATTTTTATGGTTAAATTTTGGGTCATATTCTTTGTGCCAAGATGGAAAAATGAAGACCCTATCATAGAGTGACAACAAGGCGAAGACACATCGTTTGTTCAATCACATTTCGCCAAGTAAGCACAAGTATGTCACAAAGATATACAAGACATCTTCCAAGGGTATTCAAGACATTCTTCAAGGAATAAATCAGCGAGGGGGCATGCCATACATCTTTAAATGGGAGGAGGATGATCAATACAATGCAAGACTCATTTTCATATCCAAGCAAGTGCAAAGCAAGACTTCTCTTTTTCTCCTATCTTCTTCTCTTGCACATAGCTTCAAGCCTATCAAATATACATTCTATAATCTTTATAGGCTTCATATATACCACCCACTCACGTTTCACTCTTGTACAAGGTTGATCAAGGTGTGATCAAACCTTCATTAATGAGGTGTGGTGTTTTTGTTGGTTGTTTGTGTTGTTCGTTGTAAAAAGGGTGGAAATTAAAGGATTTGGTGTTTAACTCCAGACACCGCTTTTCTAAGGTGTTTTTGGTGATTGTTGAATACCGAAGAAGGTGTCCTCGAAGACTGAAGTAGGCCATTTTGACCGAACCAGTATAAAACTCTTGGTGTTCTTACTTTCAGCATTTTTACTTTCCATTCTTGTTCTTGCATCATTTTCATTACCATAGAAAAAATAGCAAACTTTTTCAAAAATAATCAAACTTTTTAGAAGAATAGATAAAGGACTTAGATTTCATTTAATACAAGTTTCATCAAATTTGGATAAGTATAAGTCATCCAAACGTTTATAGTTCTGCGACTAGTGCAATCTAATTTTCAGATTCGCAAAGGTTGAGAACATCAACGTGGTTGATATACTTGCTAAAAGAATTTTGAAAAATTGTTTCAACCCATTAAAATAGACATCCTAAGGGACATACCATAAAATTTTCAGATCATTTGGAGTTTTCAATAAATAGGAATTAATTTTTCATTCTAAGGAAAAGTTTTTCACAAATTGAGAGAGTCAGAATAAAAAGGTTGGTTAAGGGCATTACAATTTGAATTTTAATTTGAAATTGTTATGACATACTGACAACATCTGATAGTACATCGTCACAAAATTTCACAAATTTTAGATGTTTACAACCTGGTCATTCAGTCAATCAAAAACAGAATCTAAAAACAAAATCTGTTTTCAGAAGTGAGTAATGGTCACTAAAAGTTTCTAAAACCCAATTTTTCCGCACTCACTATTCAACCCTCCTTCTAGTGGTGCTATACAGGTCCCATATCAACTCTCTTTGTTTGACAAGAAAATCTCAAATGAAGACCTTAACACAAAACTCCTCAACTCTTTGCTAAGAGAATGGACACCCAAAGTCACCGCAATTACCGAATCTAAGAATCTCAAGACTCTTACTCTTGATGAGTTATCCTGTAATCTTCTTACTCATGAAATTCTTATCAATGCGTAAAATAGGATGAACACTATCAATCCACACAAGCATCACACAAAGGATTGTTGGTAGAGGCTGACGTATCCGATGAAAACGTTGCTCTTCTAGTTAGAAAATTTATAAGAATTGCCACAAGAAAAAAGACTCAAGCAAGAAGTTTTTCAAGAGACCACCAAAGGATAAAGAAACAAGTGAAAATTGCTATAGGTGTGGTCGTCCTAGTCACTTCATTACTGATTGTCATGTCAAGGAGCCGCAAAAAAAGAAAAGAAAGCTTTTTCTCAAAAGATAAAAGCTTTAAATACGGAGGTGACTACATGGGATGATCTTCTTTCTGAATCAGAAGGAGAAAGAAGTGAAGACAAGGATGTTAGAATTGTTGCAATAGTTGAGAATCCAAAAACACAACATACTTGTCTCATGACAATTGAAAATGAACTTGAGGTAAATTCTAACCCTTCTAATTTACAAGATGAAATAGGAGATTTACAAGATGATTTTGAAAAACTGAATTTAAAATATAAACATTTGAAGAAAGAATTTAAAAAGTGCTTATTAGAAAATAAGAGCTTGCATGACAAGAATATTTTGATTTACCAAGAACATGACATCATACTTACCATGCATAAAACTGTAGCTCTAGAAAATATAGAGATTAGAAAAGAATGTGATAAATTAAGAATAGACTTACAAAGTCTAACCGATGGTAAAAGTAATTTAGACAACTTGCTTAGAAACCAAAGGATAGAAAATGATAAATCCGGTTTAGGATTTAATTCATCATACTCTTCTATTGAGCCCAAGTTATTAAAGAAAAAGCCTAATAAGAGAAAAACTAAGAATGACTCATCATCTCACAAAAGCAAAAACACCCAAATAAGACATGTGCACACTTGTTTAATTGTAACAAAGTAGGACATGTAAAGAGTGTATGCAGAGCTAGATTTGTAGCAAGTATGTTTGGAAGCCTATGGCTCGACAAGCTAGCCCTAGACGACCCAACCATCAAAGGGTACCAAAAGTGAGCGACATACATCGCCCAGCAAGTAACATGACTATATTTACCATGGGATCATACACGAAGAAACAAGTGTAAAAAAATAAATAACTAATGAAATTTAAAATAGCATGCTTCTCTTTGCAAATAAAGTTTATCTTTTTGGCCTTCCTAAACAATCAAGCAAGTAAAGCATATGCAACTTAGTCATCGCACACAAGTTTTAGTACAATCAAAAACCGTGATGCATCTTTTAAAACGATAAATGCAATGATACGATAACGATTTCATTTTCAATTTTCAATTCCATTTCAATTTTCATTTTCGATATCCATCTGCGATATCCCTTTCCGATATCCACTTCTGACATCCATATCTGATATCCCTTCCGATACCTATATGTGATGTCCATTTCTCACCGATGCAATGCAATGGCCATGGCATTTACCTTACAAGTGACTTATATTGCAAGATTTACGGACTTGGTTCCCCAATGATCGTATGTGTGCACACGACCTATCTTTCACTTAGCATAGTCATATGTGCCGAGATGGCCCAATTGACTGTCATATGTGTCTGAGCGGCCTATCTCTCACTTAGCATAGTCATATGTGTTATAACATGCCTCCCGGGCTAGTGGAAAAGAGAATAGAAGGAATAACAACAGAAAGAATGCGATCGTATAACAAGTGGGTAAACGTACCTTAAACAAAACCTAAAAACTAGAAAGAATTAACTTCATAAGTACAAGACCAACTAACAATGCAATAAATACATGGTACAAAATTTATTAGGGAAGTTAATAAAGGAAAAAGGAGATAACACATAAGGGAGGTCAAAATAGGAAGAACACACCCCACCATCTGGCCCTTTTTATTATTTTTACCCTAAGATTTTCTTTTCATTATTCTTTAATTTCCCTTACCATTTTTAAACTCTTACACAAGATAGACTTACACTCAATAAGCTTTCATGCATAAACTTTTTCTTGCCACTTGCACCCCACCCCAAGAACACAGCCACCCCCATAAATTTTCCCCAAAAAATTAATCTCATTTCACTACTTTTATTTCCATCATCATCATTTCCATTTCTTACATAATGTAAGACATGCATCCATTAGAAATTCATGCAATTACTTTTGCTACTCCACTAATTAACAATGCAAAAAGTGCTCATCATTGCCCTCCACTCATATTTTCGGTCACTAGTATGAGGAAGAGGCAATATAACTTTCTTTCTCTAACAACTCATTTCTTACACAACATCCTCCCTATCCAATAGGAATTCATGCAACTAACACCTCTTATAAACATCTTTTCAACCATACACAAAGAATGAAAATTTTTGTCACCATTACACTAAAATTTCGGCCAAGCCAAGGCATGGGTTCAAGCCATCATTTCAAGTCTTACATCATGTGAGACAATTAACATATCTTGCTTCATGCAAGTTTCTTTTCCCTCCAGTCACCTCTTCAACCAAGATAATTTCATTATTTTCCCCATTACCAACAATTTTGGCCATGCAAGATTAACGGAGATAATGTTCCCTTCATGCAAGAGAACCAACTTATTTTAGTCCCTTCCCACTTATTTCTACACACTTTAATCTCTCACTAAGACATTCTCTCCTCTCCCTTCTATCTACAAATCCAAGTCTTCCTCTTCAAACCTCCTTAAACCGAGAACAACAAGGCCAAAGGAAAAAGAACTCTTTCCAACTTCAAGTAGGATACAAGTGTGCATGCACCCAAACCTTCAAGGTGAACACTATACTAATCTTATTAACATCCTTCTCTCCTTGTATCATCTATATAAACACTCAAGCCATCTTCATTCTAGGCCTCCACCCGTGACCTTGAACAAAGAAGTAAGAGAAGCTCTTTAGCTTTGCAAGTGAGGAATCTCAAGTCAATTCAAGGTAAAGTTCATTTAGATTGAATTTTAGAACATTTATATACCTATTTCCCTCATGCAAGACTAAAATTTGTCCTCCTTTTTGGCCTCAAGGCCATGTACCCCTCAAGCCTCACCAAAGAAGAAATCTTTCACTATTAGGTGTAAGATATAAGCATCCAAGACAAGTATTCTTCTTAGAAACTTCAAGAATGTTTAAAAATGAGTCTTTTATGTTCATATCAAAGAATGGATCATGCATGCATATGTTGAAAGGAAGCTTCTATCACTAATTTATGAAAAGTGTACGTGCATGTCTATATTGTGCATGCATGTGTATGTTTCCTGTATAGTTCATGAATATGGATAATGTGGTCTTCAAAGTGGACATGCATGTCCAAAAATCTTGGGTGGACAGCCATATGGGACGTGTACAACCTAAGAAATGAAGGGCAAACATGAATGTCTCATCTTTTATACAAAATGAAGGCAAATGAGTACACATTCTTGAAAAAGTATACTAAGAACCACTTAGAACATCAACTCCTTATCTGCATGTAGAGATAACTATAAATGTCTCATTTGAATATGTTTAAAAGTTCATTTGCATGATTATGATAATATTATAGCATGTCTATGGTACAATACAAAATATATTACAATGCATGTTAAAAAAGATTTCATTTTTGATACTACCATCATATATGTCATGGTTGCTTTCTATGATAGGGCTGTTTTGAGCCTTCATCAAGGCCATGGAGTCATCACCATCTTCATGATGTGTATTTTGATGACCGTAGTCTAAGAATATATAGTTGCATGTATGTTGTTCCTCTATGAACTTGCATGTAAGATGATACTTATGAGATGTAGTTTTGTTGTAAGCTAAGTATGTGTGATTTATGAAATATAGGCATCATCATGATATGTTTATTTGTGATAACTATAGTACAAATCAATGTGATCATGTTACAACTTGTATGCATATAACAAGATGGACAAAATTAATAAAGGTGAGCCTATGAACTTTCGGCCATTCGGCCTTTTTGGAATCAACATGATGGTTTCATTGAAATGCTTTTGATTATGTAGTTATATGAAATAAAAGTACAAGGAATATATGAAAAATCATTAAGGAACCAATTAGTAAGCATAAAAAAGAATAAAACTATGAAAAGGGGCTGTTTTGGAACAATAACCGAAAGTTAGACCTTAAGGGCATTTTGGTCATTTCAACATAAAAATAATGTCATAGGGGCTGTTTTGTAAGTTCCAAATGTAATTATTGAATTGGTTATATTATGAAAACAAGAGTGAAGTTTAAACACCATTAAGGGTTGACAAAGGAGTGTAGTGGTCTCTATATACAAGAAAAAAGGAGACACACAGTATTGTGGGAATTACATGGGGATTAAATTGCTAAGTCATACTATGAAGTTATGGGAGAGAGTAATCGACACTAGAATTAGGGGAGAAACTCAAGTTACGATAAACCAATTTGGTTTTATGCTAGGACGGTTAACTATAGAGGCAATACACATTTTAAGGAGATTGATGGAGAAGTATAGAGAGAAGAAGCGTGATCTACATATGGTGTTCATCGATATTGAAAAAACTTATGATAGTGTGCCACGTAGACTGATAGGAGATAGTCTAGATGCAAAAGGGGTTCCTAGGAAGCATATAGACATAATTAGGGATATGTATGCTAGGACGAAAACAATAGTTCAAACGCCTGTAGGGATACGGATGTCTTCCGATGGAGGTGGGCCTCCATCAAGGGTCTGCTTTGAGCCCATTTCTTTTTGCAGTTGTCCTAGACGAGTTGTCAAAGTCGATCCAAGAGACACTCCCATAGTGTATGCTTTTTGCTGATGATATTGTATTAGTCACGAAAAGTAGACATAACCTGAGTATGAGAGTAGAGGAGTGGCGAGGTGCTTTAGAGAGAGAAACGTGCACTCAAAGCAAGCACATGGAGTGATTCTTCAAATTCAGAATCTGAGCACTCAGAGAATGAGGAAGCTCAAGTGTGCTTCGTCTCAAATGAGGTAATTTCTAGTTCTGATTTGGATTCTGACACTGAGATGAATTTCGATGAAGTGTATGATGAATTCATGAAAATGTATGCTCATTGTAAAAAGTTATCTAAAGAGAAAAAGAAACTAATTGAAGAAAATGACAAGTTGAAGACGTCCAACTTGGAATTTTCCAATCAATTAGAGTCTTTTAAACAAGAATCCTCTAATACTCTTGACTCTTTGAAAGATAAAATTGAGTCATGTAGAAAAAGTGAACTAAACCTAAAAACTGAAAACAATATGCTAAAAATCAAAATGCATGATTGTGAAGAAGAAGTGTCTAAACTTAAATCAAGTAAGTTAGACTTAGAGAAAACATTAGAACAATTTAAATCTGGCACAAACATGCTTGACACACTTATATCATCTCAAAAATATGGAAATGATAAAAATGGTTTAGGGTATATAGAAGAAAATGACAAGTTAGGCAAAAAGACTAACTTTGTATCATCTAAGTCTAAGTTGCCGTATAATACAACAAAATCAACTTTGCCTGCCACATCTTCTTCTACTCCTTCTGCATATTCCGAGGCAAAAATGCAACATGCACCCATAAAAGCACACATATATAAACGTGCAACTAGGCAAAACTTTGCATGTAGACAACTTAGAAATTATGCCTATATGTATACGAATGTAACTAGACATAATGGAATGCAACCAACTCATTATAATGCATATAGACCTAAATAGAGGCAACATTCATATAAGGCTTATAGAAATGCATATGAATACACATACATAGCACCATATAAGAAACAAAATCATATGCCTTACTTTAGTCATAAAAATCGGCCACAAAATAGTACATATAAACCAAGGTACAACATGTATAACAATGCATCATCTTTTAAATGGAATGGTCAAGTGCATGAAAATCCTTTATATTATTCAAATTTTAATAATGTCAAATATGTTCCAAGAAGGTACATCCAAGTTTGGATACCCAAAGGTTATATAAACAAGGGTGGTGCGCCTAACATTCAAGGACCCAATTAAAGGGTACCTAAAACTTTGTCTCCATTGTAGGAAAATCGCAAGGAATGAAAGGAGGCAAAGTCAAAGAATGTAAAAACCAAATGGTTTTTAGATAGTGGATGTTCAAGGCACATGACGGGGAACTCCAAGCTATTCACCAAATTGGAAGAAGTAAAGAACGGAGGAAAGGTAAAATTTGGTGACAACAGCCAAGGTAGAGTTGTTGGAAAAGGAACGGTTGGGGACCCGGGTACATTTCAAATCAGTAATGTCCTTTTGTTAAGAAATTTATCTTACAATTTGTTAAGTATATCTCAATTAATTGATTGTGGTTATAATGTTTCTTTCTTTCCTACTTCATGTAATATAACCAATAACGAAGGAGAAATTGTGTTAAAAGAAAGTAGAGATGGAAATATATATACTTTATCCTTAAACAACATATTAGATGCTAAAATTAAGTGCTTAATATCACATGACTTCGATGTAAACCTATGGCATAGACGATTAGGCCATATAGGTATTTCTACAATTGAAAAATTGATTAGAAAAAACCTTATAATAGGTCTACCTAGTCTTGAAATGAATAATTTTCAACTATGTGAAACTTGTATTAAGGGTAAACATAGTAAAGAAACATTAAAGCCCAAACATGAACTGATTACTAATCACATATTAGCATTACTACACATAGATGTATTTGGTCCAAATAGGACAAAAAAATTTAGGTGGACACTATTATGTATGTGTTGTAGTAGACGATTACTCACGATATGCATGGACATTATTTTTAACACATAAAGATGATGCTTCATTAGAAATTGAAAAACTTGTTAAACAACTTGAAAATCTTTATGAAGAAAGTGTTAAGAGAATTAGAAGTGATAGAGGTGGAGAATTTAAGAATAAGAATGTGATTAAATTTTGTGAACCAAATGAAATATAACATGAATTTTCACCACCTAGAACACCGCAACTAAATGGAGTTGTAGAACGTAAAAATAGAACCATACAAGAAATAGCAAGAACTATGCTATGTGAATATCATGTTCCCAAATTCTTATGAGCTGAAGCAGTAAATTACGCATGTTATATTATAGATAGATTATCTATAAGAAAAAAGTTGAATAAAACACCTTATGAACTATCAATAAGTATACTTATCTTGAAACAAATGATAATATAAAAAAGAAGTATGATTTAAACCATGAATATTTTCACAATGATAATGATTTTTCATTAGAACCCATAATTGATCCTCTAGATTTAACTCTCCCTGAACATGAATTACATGAACCTTTAGAGGATATTGATCGAGAAAACCTTCAAATAGAATTGTCAACTTTGAGAGATGTCCCAATAGAATATGAAAATATACATACAAATGATATATTTGAGGAAGAAGTGAATGAACCTAGACAATCTAGAAATTGGTGGCATATTAAAGATAAACAAAAGCATCCTAAGGAATTGATCATAGGAGATTTAAATCAAGGGATAAGAACTCGGAGAAATATCAACAGAGTTGATTTTGCCGAGTGGCATACATTAGTTTCTCACTTAGAACCATAAATGTTAAAGAATCTTTGGGTGATACTTTTTGGCTGAATGCTACCCATGAGAATTGAACCAGTTTACTAGGAATGATGTATGAGATTTAGTACCAAAACCTGATAATAAATCCATAATAGGTACTAAGTAGGATTTTAGGAATAAGATGAATGAACAAGGTGATATAGTAAGAAATAAAGCTAGGCTAGTCCCACAAGGATATAGCCAACAAGAGGGTATAGACTATGAAGAGACATTTGCACCCGTTGCACGCCTAGAAGCCATTAGATTACTATTAGCCATTGCTAGTTTGAGTAATATCAAACTATTTCAAATGGATGTTAAAAGCGCCTTCTTAAATGGGTTTATACAAGAAGAAGTCTTTGTAAAACAACCTCCGGGTTTTGAAGACTTAAAACATCCTAACCATGTATATAAGCTAAAGAAAGCTTTATATGGTTTAAAACAAGCTCCAAAAGCTTAGTATTATAGATTTGCAAACTTTCTCCTCGAAAAATAATTATAGGAGAGGAACCATAGATAATACCTTCTTTCTGAAAAGAAAAGAAAGTGAGCTACTAATAGTCCAAATCTTTGTAGATGATATAATCTTTGGTTCAACCAATCCTACCTTAGTAAAAGACTTTGAAGATTGTATGAAATCTGAATTTGAAATGTCTATGGTAGGAGAACTCAACAATTTTTTAAGATTACAAATAAAACAAACTCCTCGGGGAATCCATATTAGTCAAATTAAGTATATCAATGACATGAGTAAAAATTTGGATTTGAAGTGTTGAAACCTACAACTACCCACATGAGTGTAAGTACCAAGTTAGATAAAGATGCGAATGGAAAACCTTTTGACAGCACACTTTATAGGTCTATGATTGGATCATTATTGTATTTAACCGCATCAAGACCTGATATAATGTTTAGTGTGTATATGTGTGCTAGGTTTCAATCTTGTCCAAGGATGTCACATTATAATGCGATGAAAAAGATATTTAGATATATTAAACATACACCTCATTTAGGACTTTGATATGATAGAAACTCTAAGTTGGAATTGTATGCATATAGTGATGCTGATTATGCTGGTTGTAAAATAGATAGAAAATCCACTAGCGGAACTTGTCAATTCATAGGAACCAACCTGATTTCTTGGTTTTCTAATAAACAAGCTAGTGTAGCCCTTTCTACCACCGAAGCAGAATATATAGCTTTAAGCCTTTGTACGACACAAATCCTTTGGCTAAAACAGCAACTTAGTGACTTTGGTATTATAATGAGTCAGATTCCAATTTTTTGCGATAACACAAGTGCAATCAATCTTTCACGGAATCCGGTACTTTATTCTAAAGCCAAGCACATAGAAGTTAGGTACCATTTTTTACGAGACCATGTTCAAAATGGAAATATCATCATAGTCCATGTAAGAACTGATAACCAAATTGCTGACATCTTTACCAAACCCCTAAGTCAAGCCACTTTTGAAGCCTTACGAGACAAATTAGGAATGTTGTCCTATGATACTATAGCATGATTTGCAAAATAAAGGGGGAGAGAGAAAAATCATGATTTTAGGATTAAAGTTATACAAGTGGTTCAGAGCATAAGTTAAGGGGGAGCTAGGTAGGAGAATATATGTTGAAGGGGAGAATATGTCCAAAAACAATTGGTATAGGCTAAAACAATTGGTAAAATTGGTTTGCAAACAATTGGTAAAATATTTAAAATCATGTAATGTTATTTTGAAAATCATTCAAAAGGGAGAGAATGTTGAGAATGTTGTGTTTGAATAATTTTGAAAAGCATGATTTTAAGTGTTAAATGCTTAAAAAGTATCACTTAATATTATAAAAGTATCAAAAAGTTGTCCATATGCTTGCTGATAGGAATCCAAAAAATGTCTGAAATGCTGCAGATTCCGGATGGAACCATTTAAAATATAACTAGATCGTCCGCAAACCCCAAATGTGACACTTATGGGACTCGACCTGCATGAAACCCCCGTATAACAACAATTGCCATTAGTGTTTTAAGACCTCGCGAAAAACCTTCCGAGGCGAGAATGAATAGGAGAGGCGATAGAATATCTCCTTGTTTAATCCCTCTTGATACGGGGAAATAACCCACCGGCTTGCTATTTATTAAAACCGAACATCGTGTGGCTGATATAATATTCAAAAGAATTCTCACCAACCGAGAATTGAAGCCCGTGTTCAGCAACAACTGCCTAAGATAAGACCAGCACACCCTGTAAAATGCTTTGGCCATATCCAATTTGATAATGACATGAACTTCTTGGGCCGGCCGATGTAAGACATGTACCAATTCTTGGGCCAAAAGAATCTTCTCTATAATATCTCGATACTTCATAAATCCAGCCTGTTTTTGAGAAATTAGTCGGTGTAGCAAGGAGGACAACCAAGTAGAGAACAACCATGTGATGACCTTAGATATAAAGTTTGTCAAACAAATTGGCCGATATTCGGAGAATGAGTGAGGATTAGCTATCTTAGGAATAAGCGTAATGAGAGCGGTGGCCACCTGACTAGGTGGACGAACACCCAAAAAGCACTCCTGTACCACTTTTTGAACATCCAAATCTATAACCGGCCAGAATCGACGGTAAAATAACCCAGGAAAGCCATCCGGACTAGCTGCACTCGTCAGACTGAGATCCCATACTGCCTGCTTCACTTCCTATAGGGAAGGCAAAGACAAAAGAGTTTGATTATCTGCATCTGATACTAACTGGGGAATGTACTGAATAATGGACTCGTGCTGCGTAGTTGGTGCAACCGTAAAAAGGGCCTGATAATATCGGATCGCATCTAATTCAATATCTTGTAAAGTGTTACACTCCGGTCCATCATCTCGAAGAATCTGGCGGATGGCTTGTTTACGCCGCCTATCCTCAACTGTTTGATGGAAAAATCAAGTGTTAGCATCTCCTTGTTGCAACCATTTGACATTTGCGTTTTGCTTCTAAAATAATAGAGCACGAGATTGCGCAAGGCGTAAAGAACCCATGCTTTTATGATATTTCATCCGTGTGTGCTCCGACGGAGAAGAATCATAATCTCTTTCACAACGTGTTACTTTGGCCTCAGCAGCAACCACCGCGTCAAAGATATTGCCAAACACCTCTTTATTCCACTGTCGTAAATGGCACATGAGTTGGCACAATTTAGAGTAAAAGCCCCACATGCCTCCAACTGCAGGAAATGATTGCCAATGGTGAATAACAAAGCTGTCAAACTCAGAATGAGTTGTCCAAACATCCAAATATCGAAATAAGCCAGCCACATTAGAAGTCTCTGCTGAGCACTCTAAAAAACAAGAGAATGATCTAAAGTAGTCCGATTAAGATGATGATAATGCATAGTGAAAAATAGCTCAAAAAACCCAAGGTGCAAAGAAAACGACCCAATTGGCGCCAAATCCTGCCCAACCCACAGCCATCAGACCAAGTATAAGTAGAGCCATGAAATTTAATCGACTGAAGGGAGTAGGCAGAGAGACAACCATTAAAATCCTGTAATGTGTGAAGTGGCGGCGATGACCGTCCCATATGCTCATCAAGCGACAAAAATGTATTAAAATGTCTGCCAACCAACCAAGGTAGATGTAAAGAGCCCTGAAAAGAAATAAGATCCGCCCATAGTGAACAACGCTCAATAATAGAATGAAGACCATAGACAAAAGTACACCGAAATGAGTCCCCCGAACGCAACCAACAAAACCGCATAGAATGGTTTTGAACACCAGGGCATTCTCCTTCCAGATTGAAGACTGAGTCTCTCCAAAATATCCAAATGTGATCATTACAAGAAAACACTGCTTGCGAAAATCCAAATTTAAGACAATATGAAACCAACATCGATGTTCTATCCTTAGGTTCAATAATAACAAGAAGATGCAAATGGTATCGACGAACTAATAATAATAGACGATCTGTTGACGTATGAATACCTCTGACATTCCAAACTAAGACATTTATGTTGAGAATGCTGTTTTTGAATAATTTTCAAAAGCATGATTTTAAGTGTTAAATGCTTAAAAAGTATCACTTAATATTATAAAACTATCAAAAAGTTGAAACAAAGTTGAAATAAGTGAAAAAGTGACGTCGATCTCTCAGGCAGAGACACGTGGATCGATCGATGTACATCATCCCCTACATCCATCGATCAATGTTGGACAGAATAGAACCAAAAACTTACTGTGAGACGTCGATCTCTCACGTGGATTGATCGACGTACGTCAGCCCCTCAAGTGAATCGATCGACGTACGTCAGCCCCTCACATGGATTAATCCACGTCTCACAGAATCAAAAACAAAACTTACAGGGAGACATGGATCTCTCAACTATAGGGACGTCGATCGATCGACGTATACATCAGTCTCTAAAATTGAGACATGGATCAATCGATGTCTGCAGAATTCTGAAAAATTCTCCAACATATGACAAACTAATACTCATTTTTGATATACACATGATCTTCTTTGCATGTAATGAGTTTTTAAACATTCTATATATGTTTATCATGTTTCAATACTTGGATTTTATGTGTTTATGAGTTCGTATATGCATGTGTTATTCACTAACGTGCCAAGGAAGTTATTACAACTTACCACAAGGGCAAAGGAGTTTGTTTTGAGTTTTTTCAGGGTCTTATCAAATGGATAATGTCCATATGAATGAAATTAAAAAGTTGGAGTATCTCTACACCCTTTTTGACATATTTGGCACTCAAGGGTATTTTGGTCATATTGGTGCTCAAGGGCATTTTGGTCATTTACATAGATTTATTTTCTGTGTAATGCTAAAATAGTTTCCCTATGGATGTCTCTTATATCATATTTATGATCTTCATAGTATTCTTGGTGATTCATGGACTTCATATCTATATTAACCATATATGCTATGGTTTTCGGTTTTCTCGGACTTCTTATGTTGTGACATTTATTTTGTCACATTCTATTGTCATCATGGTGTTATCATACCCATATTTTGGGACTTATTCTTTATTAGTTTCGGATGGATATTTGTCAAAAAGCTGAGAAACAATCAGCCACACTTGAAGGAGAGAAAAATGGAAGTAGTTGGGTCAAAGGGTGATATTTACTATGCAGCTAATTCTCACTATTATTCAGCCATTATTATCTGATTTTCTACTCACTTTGAACATTAAAAACGTTCATATATGTGTATGTGAGGTGGACAACTCAAATTTTGACATATGAGCAAGACTACATCACATGAACCGATCAAAACACTCTAAGATAACATGTGGGCAAGGAGCTGTATTCTTGGCATCCTAAGTGGAATTATTTTCGGTTTTGGAAGCTGTAAATCTGCAGATTTGGTCAGCTATTATCCTTCCAAAGTTGTTGAAGAGGTTGAGCAAATGTGGAGGAAGAGGTGGTCATCCAAACCACTTGAACAAATCTGAAAATTCCTGCAGAAATTTTAGCATTCAAAATGGTCCAATCACATGTCTTGAAAGTGCCAACTAATCAAGGTGATGAGGTGGTCTTCTAATCAAATGAAGACAAGTGAGATTGATGATGTGTCCACAAGGGGCTGCTCACACCTATAAATAGAAGTTGAGTTGAAGAAGGAAGACACACCACTTGAAGCTATCTTCTTCTCTTATTCTTCTTCTTCTCCATTCTTCATTCTTGTTCTTGCAGCTGACGTTATAGGTGATTTTGATTGTTATTGTGCTGAATACACACCTCTTGTACTCGTAAAAGCTGTAATTGATTAGCCATTCTAAAAGGCTATATCATTAGGTGGTGAGTTGATTACATTCTTGAGATTGTAAGGTTCTGTGGTCAAGTCTTAATTATGGTTGGTGTATAACCCAAGAATCAAGTACTTTGTAAGTTGTAAGGTGTTATTCACATAGTGAAAATCCAAGGAAAGGTGTTTCTTGGGACTAGAGTAGGTCACATTGACCGAACCAGGATAATTCTTGGTGTCTTTGTCTTTTTTAATTTTTTGCCTGTTTTTTTCACTGTTTCTGCGCTACATTTCTAAAATCTTGAAAAAATAGAAAAACATTTTCAAAAAATTTGATTTTTGGTTTCAACCAACTTCAGACTGTTAGCTTTCATTTACAATAAGAAACACTTGATTTGAGAAAAGAAAAGTTAGTCAAACAGTCATTGCAAGTTAGTTGCACAAATATGTTAGCAAACCTGACATGTCTTCAAAGTTTTGCAATTCTATATTATTTGTCTAGGATAATTGATCAAGTCTTTTTGGAAACATAAACTACACTTCCTAAGATTTGTTTTGACATAAAGATCGCACCTTTTGGATAAGTACACAAGGAGTTCAAGTTTTTCCAAGTTGATCAACGTTTCTGTCCTGTTCTGAAAACTCTGTGAGACTAAAAATTTTTACCTTTTTGAAGAGTCAAACGACTTTGAATTTCTCTCAAATTATTCTAGGAGTTATAAAATATCTTGAAGTTTATTTCTAGAAAGTTTCAAAGGTTTTGAAGTTCTACACAAAGAGAAACACGTTTTTAAAGGCAGACTCTGATTTTGAAATTTATAGAATCAAATTTCAGAGGAGTTTTGAAAAGTTTTTTTAATACTGAAATTTCCGCTAACCACTATTCACCCCCTCCCTCTAGTGGTGTTTATTGCAGGTGTCATGGTCCAACAATTGGTATCAGAGCCAGGTTAACACCACTCTAAGGAATAAGGTTAACGCCACACTAAGAAGACAAAGTTAGTAGCAAGAGTACATTGGAGCTTTCTTGTTCAAATCAAAGGTACTCTATCTATTCACTATGTGCATTGATCTCTCACAAAGGTGAGTTGGAAGGTATGTCTACTCAACGCCCTCTTCTTTTCGATTGTAATAATTTCGTCCATTGGAAACTTAGGATGAGGCTATTCTTAATGGCTATAGACATCGATTTATGGTTTATAGTTGAATATGGACCATACATTCCAATGAAGGTTGTACATGTAAATGGTGTAACACAAGAAGTAGAAAAATATAAAAGTCAATGGTCAACTGAAGATAAAAAGAAAATGTCCATGAATGCTAAAGCTATGCAATTACTTTTGAATGGACTAACGGCCTCTGAAGCAGAATATGTTTCAAACTGCATAAGTGCCCACGACATGTGGAAATCTTTAGAATTAAAGAATGAAGGTACTAGTGGTGTAAAAGAGTCTAAAATAAACATGCTTATGACTGAACTTGAGTCGTTTAAAATGTTGCCGAACGAATCCATAACATCTATGGATTTGAGAATTACTAACATTTTTAATGCACTTTAAGCTCTTGGTAAATCCTTTACTAGCAACGAGAAAGTCCAAAAAGTGCTACAAAGTCTTCCTACTGAATGGGATCCGAAGGTGACAGCGATAGAGGAAACCAAGTCTATTACAAAAATGGATGAACTAATTGGCTCACTAAAAGTTTACGAGGCTAAACTAAATCAAAGGCAGGCCGAGTCTTCTAAACAGTCTGGTAAAGATATAGCTTTTAGTTTAAATGAGTCTCTACAAGTAAATAAAGCCTGCTCAACAAGTAGTGATAATGAATTAGATGATGATATAATAATGGTGACTAGAAAACTTCGAAATTTTTTTAGGAAACGTCCGAATAAACCAAATAGGTCTAAACCTTCTTCTTCTTCTACCCTACAATCTAAAAACTCAAAATCAAGTAAAATTGAAAACAATAAATGGTATGATAAAGAACTTAAGTGTTATGAGTGCGGAAAAAAAGGTCATATATCTTATGATTGTCCAGGTAAGAACGCTAAACCAACCAAGGAAGGTCCAAGGAGAAGGCCAAAGATGGTTCAATCAAAGAAAGAGAAACGTGCACTCAAAGCAAGCACATGGAGTGATTCTTCAGACTCAGAATCTGAGAACTCGGAGAATGAGGAAGCTCAAGTGTGCTTCGTCTCAAATGAGGTAATTTCTACTTCCGATTTTGATTCTGACACTTAGATGACTTTCGATGAAATGTATGATGAATTCATGAAAATGCATGCTCATTGTAAAAAGTTATCTAAAGAAAAAAAGAAACTAATTGAAGAAAATGACAAGTTGAAGACGTCCAACTTGGAATTTTCCAATCTATTAGAGTCTTTTAAGCAAGAGTCTTATAATACTCTTGACTCTTTGAAAGATAAAATTGAGTCATGTAGAAAAAGTGAACAAAACCTAAAAACTGAAAACAATATGCTAAAAACCAAAATGCATGATTGTGAAGAAGAAGTGTCTAAACTTAAATCAAGTAAGTTAGACTTAGAGAAAACATTAGAACAATTTAAATCTGGCATAAACATGCTTGACACACTAATATCATCTCAAAAATATGAAAATGATAAAAAGGGTTTAGGGCATATAGAAGAAAATGACAAGTTAGGCAAAAAGACTAACTTTGTATCATCTAAGTCTAAGTTGCCGTATAATACAACAAAATCAACTTTGCCTGCTACATCTTCTTCTACTCCTGCTTCTGCATATTCCGAGGCAAAAATGCAACATGCACCCATAAAAGCACACATATATAAACGTGCAACTAGGCAAAACTTTGCATCTAGACAACTTAGAAATTATGCCTATATGTATACAAATGTAACTAGACATAATGGAATGCAACCAACTCATTATAATGCATATAGACCTAAATACAGGAAACATTCATATAAGGCTTATAGAAATGCATATAAATACACATACATAGCACCATATAAGAAACAAAATCATATGTCTTACTTTAGTCATCAAAAATCGGCCACAAAATAGTACATATAACCAAGGTACAACATGAAAGGAGGCAAAGTCAAAGAATGTAAAAACCAAATGGTTTTTAGATAGTGGATGTTCAAGGCACATGACGGGGAACCCCAAGCTATTCAGCAAATTGGAAGAAGTAAAGAACGGAGGAAAGGTAACATTTGGTGACAACAACCAAGGTAGAGTTGTTAGAAAAGGAACGGTTGGGGACCCAGATACATTTCAAATTAGCAATGTCCTTTTGGTAAGAAATTTATCTTACAATTTGTTAAGTTTTTCTCAATTAATTGATTGTGGTTATAATGTTTCTTTCTTTCCTACTTCATGTAATATAACCAATAATGAAGGAGAAATTGTGTTAAAAGAAAGTAGAGATGGAAATATATATACTATATCTTTAAACAACATATTAGATGCTAAAATTAAGTGCTTAGTACCACATGACTTTGATGTAAAGCTATGGCATAGATGATTAGGCCATATAGGTTTCTACAATTGAAAAATTGATTAGAAAGAACCTTATAATAGGTTTACCTAGTCTTGAAATGAATAATTTTCAACTATGTGAAACTTGTATTAAGGGTAAACATAGTAAAGAAACATTAAAGCCCAAACATGAAGTGAGTACTAGTCACATAGTAGCATTACTACACATAGATTTATTTGGTCCAAATAGGACAAAAAGTCTAGGTGGACACTATTATGTATGTGTTGTAGTAGACGATTACTCACGATATGCATGGATATTATTTTTTACACAAAGATGATGCTTCATTAGAAATTGAAAAACTTGTTAAACAACTTGAAAATCTTTATGAAGAAAGTGTTAAAAGAATTAGAAGTGATAGAGGTGGAGAATTTAAGAATAAGAATATGATTAAATTTTGTGAACCAAATGGAATAAAACATGAATTTTCACCACCTAGAACACCACAACTAAATGGAGTTGTAGAACGTAAAAATAGAACCATACAAGAAATAGCAAGAATTATGCTATGTGAAAATCATGTTCCCAAATTCTTATGGGCTGAAGCAGTAAATTGCGCATGTTACATTATAAATAGATTATCTATAAGAAAAAAGTTGAATAAAACACCTTATGAACTATCAAACAACAGATTACCAAAAGTTGATTATTTACGTGTTTTTGGTTGTAAATGCTTTGTGCTAAACATTAAGGATAATTTAGATAAATTTGAACCAAAATCAATTGAATGTATTTTTGTTGGAAATTCAACAAATTCAAAAGCATATAGATGTTATAATCCAACATCTAAAAAGATCATTGAATCTATTCATGTAAAATTCAATGAGTATACTTATCTTGAAACAAATGATAATATAAAAAAGAAGTATGATTGAAACCATGAATATTTTCACAATGATGATGATTTTTCATTAGAACCCACAATTGATCCTCTAGATTTAACTCCCCCTGAACATGAATTACATGAACCTTTAGAGGATATTGATCAAGAAAACCTTCAAATGGAAGAGTCAACTTTGAGAGATGTCCCAATAGAATATGAAAATATACATAGAAATGATATATTTGAAGAAGAAGTGAATGAACCTAGTCAACCTAGAAATTGGTGGCATATTAAAGATAAACAAAAGCATCCTAAGGAATTGATCACATGAGATTTAAATCAAGGGATAAGAACTCGGAGAAATATCAACAGAGTTGATTTTGCCGAGTTGCATACATTAGTTTCTCACTTAGAACCAAAAATGTTAAAGAAGCTTTGGGTGATGCTTTTTGGGTGAATGCTATGTATGAAGAATTGAACCAGTTTACTAGGAATGATGAATGAGATTTATTACCAAAACCTGATAATAAATCCATAATAGGTACTAAGTGGGTTTTTAGGAATAAGATGAATGAACATGGTGATATAGTAAGAAATAAAGCTAGTCTAGTCGCACAAGGATATAACCAACAAGAGGGTGTAGACTATGAAGAGACATTTGCACCCGTTGCACGCCTAGAAGCCATTAGATTACTATTAGCCATTGCTAGTTTGAGTAATATCAAACTATTTCAAATGGATGTTAAAAGCGCCTTCTTAAATGAGTTTATATAAGAAGAAGTCTTTGTTAAACAACCTCCGGGTTTTGAAGACTTAAAATATCCTAACCATGTATATAATCTAAAGAAAGCTTTATATGGTTTAAAAAAAAAGCTCCGAGAGCTTGGTATGATAGATTTGCAAACTCTATCCTCGAAAAATAATTATAGGAGAGGAACCATAGATAATACCTTCTTTCTAAAAAGAAAAGAAAGTGATCTACTAATAGTCCAAATCTATGTAGATGATATAATCTTTGGTTCAACCAATCCTACCTTAGTAAAAGACTTTGAAGATTGTATGTGAATTTGAAATGTCTATGGTAGGAGAACTCAACAATTTTTTAAGATTACAAATAAAACAAACTCCTCGGGGAATCCATATTAGTCAAATTAAGTATATCAATGACATGAGTAAAAATTTGGATTTGAAGTGTTGAAACCTACAACTGCCCACATGAGTGTAAGTACCAAGTTCGATAAAGATGAGAATGGAAAACCTTTTGACAACACACTTTATAGGTCTATGATTGGATCATTATTGTATTTAACTGCATCAAGACCTGATATAATGTTTAGTGTGTGTATGTGTGCTAGGTTTCAATCTTGTCCAAAGATGTCACATTATAATGCGATGAAAAAGATATTTAGATATATTAAACATACACCTCATTTAGGACTTTGGTATGATAGGAACTCTAAGTTGGAATTGTATGCATATAGTGATACTGATTATGGTGGCTGTAAAATAGATAGAAAATCCACTAGTGGAACTTGTCAATTCATAGGAACCAACCTAATTTCTTGGTTTTCTAAGAAACAAGCTAGTGTAGCCTTTTCTACCACCGAAGCAGAATATATAGCTTTAAGCCTTTGTACCACACAAATCCTTTGGCTAAAACAGCAACTTAGTGACTTTGGTATTATAATGAGTCAGATTTCAATTTTCAACGATCGCACAAGTGCAATCAATCTTTCACAGAATTCGGTACTTCATTCTAAAGCCAAGCACATAGAATTTAGGTACTATTTTTTACGAGACCATGTTCAAAATGTAAATATCATTACAGACCATATAAGAACTGATAACCAAGTTGCTGACATCTTTACCAAACCCCTAAGTCAAACCACTTTTGAAGCCTTACGAGACAAATTAGGAATGTTGTCCTATGATACTATAGCATGATTTGCAAAATAAAGGGGGAGAGAGAGAAATCATGATTTTAAGGTTAAAGTTATACAAGTGGTTCAGAGCATAAGTTGAGGGGGAGCTAGGTAGGAGAATATATGTTGAGGGGGAGAACATGTCCAAAAACCATTGGTATAGGCTAAAACAATTGGTAAAATTGGTTTGCAAACAATTGGTAAAATATTTAAAATCATGTAATGTTATTTTGAAAATCATTCAAAAGGGGGAGAATGTTGAGAATGTTGTGTTTGAATAATTTTCAAAAGCATAATTTTAAGTGTTAAATGCTTAAAAAGTATCACTTAATATTATAAAAGTATCAAAAAGTTGAAACAAAGTTGAAATAAGTGAAAAAGCGACGTCGATCTCTCAGGCAAAGACACGTGGATTGATCGATGTACATCATCCCCTAACATCGATCGATCGATGTTGGACAGAATAGAACTAAAAACTTACTTTGAGACGTCGATCTCTCACGTGGATCAATCGACGTATGTCAGCCCCTCACGTGGATCGATTGACGTACGTCAGCCCCTCACATGGATCGATCCACGTCTCATAGAATAAAAAACAAAACTTACAGTGAGACATGGATCTCTTAACTGTAGGGGTGTCGATCGATCAACGTATACATCAGTCTCTAAAATTGAGACATGGATTGATCAATGTCTGCAGAATTTCGAAAAATTTCTTCAACATATGACAAACTAATACTTATTTTTGATATACACATGATCTTATTTGCATGCAATGAGTTTTTAAACATTCCATATATGTTTATCATGTTTCATTACTTGATTTTATGTGTTTATGAGTTCGTATATGCATGTGTTATTCACTAATGTGCCAAGGAAGTTATTACAACTTACCACAAGGGCAAATGAGTTTGTTTTGAGCTTTTTCAGGGTCTTATCAAATGGATAATGTCCATATGCATGAAATTATAAAGTTGGAGTGTCTCTACACCCTTTTTGACATATTTGGCGCTCAAGGGTATTTTGGTCATATTGGTGCTCAAGGGCATTTTGGTCATTTACACAGATTTATTTTCTGTGTAATGCTAAAATAGTTTCCCTATGGATGTCTCTTATATCATATTTATGATCTTCATATTATTCTTGGTGATTCATAGACTTCATATCTATATTAACCATATATGCTATGGTTTTCAGTTTTCTCGTACTTCTTATGTTGTGACATTATATTCTCATCATGGTGTTATCATACACATATTTTGGGACTTATTCTTTATTATTTTCGGATGGATATTGGTAAAAAAGCTAAGAAACTATCAGCCACACTTGAAGGAGAGAAAAGTGGAAGTAGTTAGGTCAAAGGGTGATATTTACTATGCATCTAATTCTCACTAGTATTCAGCCATTATTATCTGATTTTATACTCATTTTTGAACATTAAAAATGTTCATATATGTGTATGTGAGGTGGACAACTCAAATTTTGACATATGAGCAAGACTATATCACAAGAACCAACCAAAACACTCCAAGATGACATGTTGGCAAGGAGCTGTATTCTTGGCATCCTAGGTGGAATTAATTTCGGTTTTGGAAGCTGTAAATCTGCAGATTTGGTCAGCTATTATCCTTCCAAAGTTGTTGAAGAGGTTGAGCAAAAGTTGGAGGAAGAAGTGGTCATCCAAACCACTTGAACAAATCTGAAAATTCTTGCAGTTTTTTCAGCATTCAAAATGGTCCAATCACATGTCTTGAAATTGCCAACTAATCACGGTGATGAGGTGGTCTTCTAATCAAATGAAGACAAGTGAGATTAATGATATGGAAGGTGACATTTGGGCATCCAAATCCACAAGGGGATGCTCACATCTATAAATAGAATTGGAGTTGAAGAAGGAAGACACACCACTTGAAGCTATCTTCTTCTCTTATTCTTCTTCTTCTCCATTCTCCATTCTTGTTCTTGCAGCTGATGTTATAGGTGATTTTGATTGTTATTGTGCTGCATACACACCTCTTGTACTCATAAAAGTTGTAATTGATTAGACATTCTATAAGGCTATATCAATAGGTGGTGAGGTGATTACATTCTTTAGATTGTAAGATGCTGTGATCAAGTCTTGATTAGGGTTCGTGTATAACCCAAGAATCAAGTACTTTGTAAGTTATATGGTGTCAATCCCATAGTGAAAATACAATAAAAGGTGTTCCTTAGGACTGGAGTAGGTCACATTGACCGAACCAGGATAATTCTTGGTGTCTTTGTCTTCTTTACTTTTCTGCCTGTTTTTTTCACAGTTTTTGCACTGAAATTGTAAAATCCGGAAAAAAATAGAAAAACATTTTCAAAAATTCTGATTTTTGGTTTCAACCAACTTCAGAATGTTAGCTTTCATTCGAAATAAGAATCAGTTGATTTGAGCAAAGAAACGTTAGTCAAACAGTCATTGCAAGTTAGTTGCGCAAATCTGTCAGCAAAACTGACATGTCTTCAAATTTTTACAATTCTGTATTATTTGGATAGGATAATTGATCAAGGCTTTTTGAAAACATAAACAACACTTCCTAAGCTTTGTTTTGACATAAAGATTGCACCTTTTGGATAAGTACACAAGGAGTTCTAGTTTTTGAAACTTGAACAACTTTTCTGTCATGTTTTAAAAAATCTGTGAGACTAAAAGTTTTTAGCTTTTTGAAGAGACAAACAACTTTGTATTTCTCTCAAATTTTTACAGGAGTTATAAAATATCTTGAAGTTTATTTCTTGAAAGTTTCAAAGGTTTTGATGTTCTACACAAAGAGAAACAATTTTTTAAAGGTAGACTCTGATTCTGAAATTTATAGAATCATGTTTAGAGGAGTTTTGAAAAGTTTTTTTACTAGTGAAATTTCCGCTAACCACTATTCACCCTCTAGTGGTGTTTATTGCAGGTGTCATGGTCCAACAATTTATTATAAAGATAATACATCAAATGAGTTAGAGAGACTTACGCGCGAACGTATAAACGGTGGTGAAATCGGCTCGATGAAATTATTCTGCCACCGCAATAATTTTGGAGGAGCCCAAAATACCTCATCGTGACCTATGACTGGAAGATTGCCGGAGGAACCTGAGTGTCACAAAGATTATCATGGGAATACCTTGTTCATAGGAGAATGAGATATTAGGAACCATTTCAGGAGAAAACAATACCGAAGGATGTGATGTTGACAGGGGCAAGAGGGTTTCCTTGTGTGTATCCTCTTCTGTGTGCACAAGCTGTGAAGGTGCCGTCTTGGTTGCGGATGCTTACCCTCGGATTCATCAGCATTGGTCGGATGTTCTTACGTTTCTGTCTTCCCATAATTAGTTTCCTTGTGTCCTAGACGATAGCAAGAGGTACAATACAATGGAAGATCTTCGTAAATAACATGCTGAGAAAGTACACGATTGGAAACCTGAATAAAAACACAGGTTGGTAGTTCCTAGGAGATGTCCACCTCCACGAGTAGACGTGCCACTGACGGGCGGATAAACTCTGCTGTAGCTGCATCTAATTTCATTGGAGTTCTTAGCATGTGGCCGATCTGAAATAAAGAATCATGTTGATGAAAATGGACTGGCAATCCCAGTAAGGATACCCATATCCAGCCAATTGGTACATCAACTTTAGGATCATAGTCCGGGGTCCATTTGGTAACCCTCATATATTTGCCTACAATGGTCCAGTTTGTCGTGCAAAACATCGAAGATAGTCTCCTTCCCGTGCAAATGCAACAACAAATGCGTAGGGTCGAGAAGGCCTACCCGTACCATGCCTGTGAATCCTATGCGATCAATAGTCGATCGAATGGTGGCTATCGGTGGTCTTCCATACCAAATGTTCCCACCAGTATGAATCGATAAGGAGCCGCAAGCGAGTTGATTTCCTCTTCTTTATACAAAAAAGACGTGATTCTCTCTAACTCTGGCGATCAGCCGGTAGCCTAGTGCCACCATCTCTTCCGCTACTCTCCGATCATCTGCTACCCTCCGATCTTCTTCGCCTTCATCTACATTTCATCTTCGACTGATCACCGCTAGGATGGCAACAACAGTGGCAAAGCGGCCGCCGCAGCCGCATACATCACGTTCGGATATATACATACATATATACACACACACATATTTATTGAAAGACGGGCGGTACGGTCTGGAGTTTTTATTAATAATAAGCCCTCACTTGTGGTGGAGGAATACCGTGGTTACATAGTGTGTAGGAGACTCTCCTACTGAAAAGTAAATGTGATGCATGAACTATGTACATGTAAACCTGCAAAGTGTGAATGACTAAAGAAAAATAAATAATGTACGAATCCGAGTCTAGTACTAATGCTGCGATGTGCTTGTATCTAGCGCCAGATGCTGCAGGGACGTCGTCACTCCGTGATCATCCCGTAAAAAGCTACTCGCCAGTAATTTACGGCTATTTTACAACCACCATAATCAGTATCACTATATGCATACAATTCCAACTTAGAGTTCCTATCATACCAAAGTCCTAAATGAGGTGTATGTTTAATATATCTAAATATCTTTTTCACCGCATTATAATGTGACATCTTTGGACAAGATTGAAACCTAGTACACATACACACACTAAACATTATATCAGTTCTTGATGCTATTAAATACAATAATGATCCAATAATAGACCTATAAAGTGTGTTGTAAAAAGGTTTTCCATTCTCATCTTTGTCTAACTTGGTACTTACACTCATGGGGGTAGTTGTAGGTTTCAACTCTTCAAATCCAAATTTCTTACTCATGTCATTGATATACTTAATTTGACTAATATGGATTCCTCGAGGAGTTTGTTTTATTTGTAATCCTAAGAAATAGTTGAGTTCTCCTGCCACAGACATTTCAAATTCAAATTTCATACAATCTTCAAAGTCTTTTACTAGGGTAGGATTGGTTGAACGAAAGATTATATCATCTACATAGATTTGGGCTATTAGTAGATCACTTTCTTTTCTTTTTAGAAAGAAGGTATTATCTATGGTTCCTCTCCTATAATTATTTTTTGAGGATCAAGTTTGCAAATCTAACATACCAAGCTCAAGGAGCTTGTTTTAAACCATATAAAGTTTTCTTTCGCTTATATACATGGTTAGTCTTCAAAACCCAGAGGTTGTTTTACAAAGACTTCTTGTATAAACCCATTTAAGAAGGCGCTTTTAACATCCATTTGAAATAGTTTGATATTACTCAAACTAGCAACGGCTAATAGTAATCTAATGGCTTCTAGGCGTGCAAGGGGTGCAAATGTCTCTTCATAGTCTATACCCTCTTGTTGGTTATATCCTTGTGTGACTAGCCTAGTTTTATTTCTTACTATATCACCTTGTTCAATCATCTTATTCCTAAAAACCCACTTAGTACCTATTATGGATTTATTATCAGGTTTTGGTAATAAATCTCATACATCATTCCTAGTAAACTGGTTCAATTCTTCATGCATAGCATTCACCCAAAAAGTATCACCCAAAGCTTCTTTAACATTTTTGGTTCTAAGTGAGAAAGTAATGTATGCAACTCGGCAAAATCAACTCTGTTGATATTTCTCCAAGTCCTTATCCCTTGATTTAAATCTCCTATGATCAATTCCTTAAGATACTATTGTTTATCTTTAATATGCCACAATTTCTAGGTTGACTAGGTTCATTCACTTCTTCTTCAAATATATCATTTGTATGTATATTTTCATATTCTATTGGGACATCTCTCAAAGTTAATACTTAAAATCATGCTTTTGAAAATTATTCAAACACAACATTCTCAATATTCTCTCCCTTTTGAATGATTTTCAAAATAACATTACATGATTTTAAATATTTTACCAATTGTTTGCAAACCAATTTAACCAATTGTTTTAGCCTATAGCAATTGTTTTTGGACATGTTCTCCCCCTCAACATATATTCTCCTGCCTAGCTCCCTCTTAACTTATGCTCCGAACCACTTGTATAACTTTAACCTTAAAATCATGATTTCTCTCTCTCCTATTTTATTTTGCAAATCATGCGAAAGAGTAAATCATGTTATAGTATCATAGGACAACATTCCTAATTTGTCTCTCAAGGCTTCAAAAGTAGCTTGACTAAGGGGTTTGGTAAAGATGTCAGCAACTTGGTTATCAGTTCTTATATGGTCTATGATGATAGTTCCATTTTGAACATGGTCTCGTAAAAAATGGTACCTAACTTCTATGTGCTTGGCTTTAGAATGAAGTACCGGATTCCATGAAAGATTTATTGCACTTGTGCTATCGCAGAAAATTGGAATCTGACTCATTATAATACCAAAGTCACTAAGTTGCTGTTTTAGCCAAAGGATTTGTGTGGTACAAAGGCTTAAAGCTATATATTCTGCTTCAGTGGTAAAAAGGGCTACACTAGCTTGTTTCTTAGAAAACCAAGAAATTAGGTTGGTTCTTATGAATTGACAAGTTCCACTAGTGGATTTTCTATCTAATTTACAACCACCATAATCAGCATCACTATATGCATACAATTCCAACTTAGAGTTCCTATCATACCAAAGTCCTAAATGAGGTGTATGTTTAATATATCTAAATATCTTTTCCACCGCATTATAATATGACATCTTTGGACAAGATTGAAACCTAGCACACATACACACACTAAACATTATATCAGTTCTTGATGCTATTAAATACAATAATGATCCAATCATAGACCTATAAAGTGTGTCGTCAAAAGGTTTTCCATTCTCATCTTTGTCTAACTTGGTACTTACACTCATGGGGGTAGTTGTAGGTTTTAACTCTTCAAATCCAAATTTCTTACTCATGTCATTGTTATACTTAATTTGACTAATATGGATTCCTCGAGGAGTTAGTTTTATTTGTAACCTTAAGAAATAGTTGAGTTCTCCTACCATAGACATTTCAAATTCAGATTTCATACAATCTTCAAAGTCTTTTACTAAGGTAGGATTGGTTGAACCAAAGATTATATCTTCTACATTGATTTGGACTATTAGTAGATCACTTTCTTTTCTTTTCTTTTCAGAAAGAAGGTATTATCTATGGTTCCTCTCCTATAATTATTTTTCGAGGAGAAAGTTTGCAAATCTATCATACCAAGCTCTTGGAGCTTGTTTTAAACCATATAAAGCTTTCTTTGGCTTATATACATGGTTAGGATGTTTTAAGTCTTCAAAACCCATAGGTTGTTTTACAAAGACGACTTCTTGTATAAACCCATTTAAGAAGGCGCTTTAACATCCATTTGAAATAGTTTGATATTACTCAAACTAGCAATGGCTAATAGTAATCTAATGGCTTCTTGGCGTGCAACGGGTGCGAATGTCTCTTCATAGTCTATACCCTCTTGTTGGTTATATCCTTGTGCGACTAGCCTAGTTTTAATTCTTACAATATCACCTTGTTCATTCATCTTATTCCTAAAAACCCACTTAGTACCTATTATGGATTTATTATCAGGTTTTGGTATTAAATCTCATACATCATTCCTAGTAAACTGGTTCAATTCTTCATGCATAGCATTCACCCAAAAAGTATCACCCAAAGCTTCTTTAACATTTTTGGTTCTAAGTGAGAAAGTAATGTATGCAACTCGGCAAAATCAACTCTGTTGATATTTCTCCGAGTTCTTATCCCTTGATTTAAATCTCCTATGATCGATTCCTTAGGATGCTTTTGTTTATCTTTAATATGTCACCAATTTCTAGGTTGACTAGGTTCATTCACGTCTTCTTCAAATATATCATTTGTATGTATATTTTCATATTCTATTAGGACATCTCTTAAAGTTAACACTTAAAATCATGCTTTTGAAAATTATTCAAACACAACATTCTCAACATTCTCTCCCTTTTGAATGATTTTCAAAATAACATTACATGATTTTAAATATTTTACCAATTGTTTGCAAACCAATTTTACCAATTGTTTTAGCTTGTACCAATTGTTTTTGGACATGTTCTCCCCCTCAACATATATTCTCCTACCTAGCTCCCCCTTAACTTTGCTCCGAACCACTTGTATAACTTTAACCTTAAAATAATGATTTCTCTCTCTCCCCCTTTATTTTTCAAATCATGCAAAAGAGCAAATCATGTTATAGTATCATAGGACAACATTCCTAATTTGTCTCGTAAGGCTTCAAAAGTGGCTTGACTTAGGGGTTTGGTAAAGATGTCAGCAACTTGGTTATCAGTTCTTATATGGTCTATTATGATATTTCCATTTTGAACATGGTCTCGTTAAAAATGGTACCTAACTTCTATGTGCTTGGATTTAGAATGTAGAACCGGATTCCATGAAAGATTTATTGCACTTGTGCTATCGCAGAAAATTGGAATCTGACTCATTATAATACCAAAGTCACTAAGTTGTTGTTTTAGCCAAAGGATATGTGTGGTACAAAGGCTTAAAGCTATATATTCTGCTTTGGTGGTAGAAAGGGCTACACTAGTTTGTTTCTTGGAAAGCCAAGAAATTAGGTTGGTTCCTATGAATTGACAAGTTCCACCAGTGAATTTTCTATCTATTTTACAACCACCATAATCAACATCACTACATGCATACAATTCCAACTTAGAGTTCCTATCATAGCAAAGTCCTAAATGAGGTGTATGTTTAATATATCTAAATATCTTTTCCACCGTATTATAATGTGACATCTTTTGACAAGATTGAAACCTAGCACACATACACACACTAAACATTATATCAGGTCTTGATGTGGTTAAATACAATAATGATCCAATCATAGACCTATAAAGTGTGTCGTCAAAAGGTTTTCCATTCTCATCTTTGTCTAACCTAGTACTTACACTCATGGGGGTAGTTGTAGGTTTCAACTCTTCAAATCCAAATTTCTTACTCATGTCATTGATATACTTAATTTGACTAATATGGATTCCTCGAGGAGTTTGTTTTATTTGTAATCCTAAGAAATAGTTGAGTTCTCCTACCATAGACATTTCAAATTCAGATTTCATACAATCTTCAAAGTCTTTTACTAAGGTAGGATTGGTTGAACCAAAGATTATATCTTCTACATAGATTTGGACTATTAGTAGATCATTTTCTTTTCTTTTCAGAAAGAAGGTATTATCTATGGTTCCTCTCCTATAATTATTTTTCGAGGAGAAAGTTTGCAAATCTATCATACCAAGCTCTTGGAGCTTGTTTTAAACCATATAAAGCTTTCTTTGGCTTATATACATGGTTAGGATGTTTTAAGTCTTCAAAACCCATAGGTTGTTTTACAAAGACTTCTTCTTGTATAAACTCATTTAAGAAGGCGCTTTAACATCCATTTGAAATAGTTTGATATTACTCAAACTAGCAATGGCTAATAGTAATCTAATGGCTTCTAGGCGTGCAACGGGTGCAAATGTCTCTTCATAGTCTACACCCTCTTGTTGGTTATATCCTTGTGCGACTAGGCTAGCTTTATTTCTTACTATATCACCTTGTTCATTCATCTTATTCATAAAAACCCACTTAGTACCTATTATGGATTTATTATCAGGTTTTGGTAATAAATCTCATACATCATTCCTAGTAAACTGGTTCAATTCTTCATACATAGCATTCACCCAAAAAGTATCACCCAAAGCTTCTTTAACATTTTTGGTTCTAAGTGAGAAACTAATGTATGCAACTCGGCAAAATCAACTCTGTTGATATTTTTCCGAGTTCTTATCCCTTGATTTAAATCTCATGTGATCAATTCCTTAGGGTGCTTTTGTTCATCTTTAATATGCCACCAATTTCTAGGTTGACTAGGTTCATTCACTTATTCTTCAAATATATCATTTCTATGTATATTTTCATATTCTATTGGGACACCTCTCAAAGTTGACTCTTCTATTTGAAGGTTTTCTCGATCAATATCCTCTAAAGGTTCATGTAATTCATGTTCAGGGGGAGTTAAATCTAGAGGATCAATTGTGGGTTCTAATGAAAAATCATCATCATTGTGAAAATATTCATGGTTTCAATCATACTTCTTTTTATATTATCATTTGTTTCAAGATAAGTATACTCATTGAATTTTACATGAATAGATTCAATGATCTTTTTAGATGTAGGATTATAACATCTATATGCCTTTGAATTTGTTGAATTTCCTACAAAAATACATTCAATTGATTTTGGTTCAAATTTATCTAAATTATCCTTAATGTTTAGCACAAAGCATTTACAACCAAAAACACGTAAATAATCAACTTTTGGTAATCTATTTTTTGATAGTTCATAAGGTGTTTTATTCAACTTTTTTCTTATAGATAATCTATTTATAATGTAACATGCGCAATTTACTGCTTCAGCCCATAAGAATTTGGGAACATGATTTTCACATAGCATAGTTCTTGTTATTTCTTGTATGGTTCTATTTTTACGTTCTACAACTCCATTTAGTTGTGGTGTTCTAGGTGGTGAAAATTCATGTTTTTTTCCATTTGGTTCACAAAATTTAATCACATTCTTATTCTTAAATTCTCCACCTCTATCACTTCTAATTCTTTTAACACTTTCTTCATAAAGATTTTCAAGTTGTTTAACAAGCTTTTCAATTTCTAATGAAGCATCATCTTTATGTGTTAAAAATAATGTCCATGCATATCGTGAGTAATCGTCTACTAAAACACATACATAATAGTGTCCACCTAAACTTTTTGTCCTATTTGGACCAAATAAATCTATGTGTAGTAATGCTAATATGTGATTAGTAATCAGTTCATGTTTGGGCTTTAATGTTTCTTTACTATGTTTACCCTTAATACAAGTTTCACATAGTTGAAAATTATTCATTTCAAGACTAGGTTTACATCGAAGTCATGTGATATTAAACACTTAATTTTAGCATCTAATATGTTGTTTAAGGATAAAGTATATATATTTCCATCTCCACTTTCTTTTAACACAATTTCTCCTTCATTATTGGTTATATTACATGAAGTAGGAAAGAAAGAAACATTATAACCACAATCAATTAATTGAGAAATACTTAACAAATTGTAAGATAAATTTCTTACCAAAAGGACATTACTGATTTGAAATGTACCCGGGTCCCCAACCGTTCCTTTTCCAACAACTCTACCTTGGTTGTTGTCACCAAATTTTACCTTTCCTCCGTTCTTTACTTCTTCCAATTTGGTGAATAGCTTGGGGTTCCCCGTCATGTGCCTTGAACATCCACTATCTAAAAACTATTTGGTTTTTACATTCTTTGACTTTGCCTCCTCTCATTCCTTGCAATTTTCCTACAATGGAGACAAAGTTTTAGGTACCCTTTATTTGGGTCCTTGAATGTTAGGGACACCACCCTTGTTTATATAACCTTTGGGTATCCAAACTTTGATGTACCTTCTTGGCACATATTTGACATTATTAAAATGTGAATAATATAAAGGATTTTCATGCACTTGACCATTCCATTTAAAAGATGATGCATTGTTATACATGTTGTACCTTAGTTTATATGTATTATTTTGTGGCCGATTTTTATGACTAAAGTAAGGCATATGATTTTGTTTCTTATATGGTGCTATGTATGTGTATTCATATGCATTTCTATAAGCCTTATATGAATGTTGCCTCTATTTAGGTCTATATGCATTATAATAAGTAGGTTGCATTCCATTATGTCTAGTTACATTTGTATACATATAGGCATAATTTCTAAGTTGTCTAGATGCAAAGTTTTGCCTAGTTGCACGTTTATATATGTGTGCTTTTATGGGTGCATGTTGCATTTTTACCTCGGAATATGCAGAAGAAGTAGTAGAAGAAGATGTAGCAGGCAAAGTTGATTTTGTTGTATTATACGGCAACTTAGACTTAGATGATACAAAGTTAGTCTTTTTGCCTAACTTGTCATTTTCTTCTATATACCCTAAACCATTTTTATCATTTCCATATTTTTGAGATGATATAAGTGTGTCAAGCATGTTTGTGCCAGATTTAAATTGTTCTAATGTTTTCTCTAAGTCTAACTTACTTGATTTAAGTTTAGACACTTCTTCTTCACAATCATGCATTTTGATTTTTAGCATATTGTTTTCAATTTTTAGGTTTAGTTCACTTTTTCTACATGACTCAATTTTATCTTTCAAAGAGTCAAGAGTATTAGAGGATTCTTGTTTAAAAGACTCTAATTGATTGGAAAATTCCAAGTTGGACGTCTTCAACTTGTCATTTTCTTCAATTAGTTTCTTTTTCTCTTTAGATAACTTTTTACAATGAGCATGCATTTTCATGAATTCATCATACACTTCATCGAAAGTCATCTCAGTGTCAGAATCCAAATCAGAACTAGAAATTACCTCATTTGAGATGAAGCACACTTGAGCTTCCTCATTCTCTGAGTGCTCATATTCTGAATATGAAGAATCACTCCATGTGCTTGCTTTGAGTGCACGTTTCTCTTTCTTTAATTGAACCATCTTTGGCCTTCTCCTTGGACCTTCCTTGGTTGGTTTAGCGTTCTTACCTGGACAATCATAAAATATATGGCCTTTTTGTCCGCACTCATAACACTTAAGTTCTTTATCATACCATTTATTGTTTTCATTTTTACTTGATTGATTTTAGATTGTAGGGTAGAAGAAGAAGAAAGTTTAGACCTATTTGGTTTATTAGGACGTTTCCTTAAAAAATTTCGAAGTTTTCTAGTCACCATTATTATATCATCATCTAATTCATTATCACTACTTGTTGAGCAGGCTTCATTTACTTATAGAGACTCATTTGTGTTGGACCGTGTACCTGCAATAAACACCACTAGAGGGAGGGTGAATAGCGGTTAGCAGAAATTACACTACAACCCTTTGTAAAAATCACCTTTGAAAACAGAATCTAAGACCACCTCAGATTCAGAACCCGTTTTTGGAAAATTCAAAAACTAATTGTACACAACTCCAAAAATTATGAAACTTTCCAGATTTGAACTTCAATATGTTAATTCCAAAAATTAGACAAAAATAAGATCGTTTGACCCTTCAAACAAATAAAAAGATTCAGATGGTCAATCAGCACAGAATTGGACAGAATGTTGCTGATTTTGCAAAACGTGTTTCTCTTTGAATACTCAACCAAAAAGGTTGATCTTTATATCAAAACACTCCTTAGGATGTGTAGATGATGTTTCCAAAAGACCCTGACCTTAAACAATTCTTGATAAATACAGAATTTAAGTTTTCTCAAAACTGGTCAGATTGCAGTCAGATTGGAGCAGTTATCTTGCAAAGATTGAAAGACTAACTTTTCCTTGCTCAAATCAAGTGATTCTTATTGCAAATAAAAGCTAACAGTCTGAAGTATAACTCCACCAATAATCACGAATTTTGAAAATGTTTAGCTATTTTTTTTCAAAACGTGAGAAGCTGTGTGAAATCTGCAGTAAAAACAAGCAGAAAACAGAAATGAAGAAACAAGACAAGAACACCGAGGATTTATCCTGGTTTGGTCAATGTGACCTACTCCAGTCCCAAGGAACACCTTTCCTTGGATTTCACTATCAAATGAATCACCTTACAACAAGAACCGAGCTTGATCCTTGGTTTATAGACCAACCCTATTCAAAACTTGGATAATCACCTTCTACGCAATACTTAGTTGCAACACCTCTACCACCTATTGATATAGCCTTATAAGAATGGCTAATCAATCTTACAAATGAAGCTCAAGAGGCTTGTCGCACAACAAAAACAACAAGAATACATTTGCTACAGAGAATGAAACAATAACAACAAGAAGATGAAGATGAAAGCTAGACAATTCAACAAATGCTTGTGAGCTTCAAGTGTGTTTCATCTTCTTCACCATTGCCTCTATTTATAGTGTGATTTGAGCCTTGGAGATAAGAACTCCAATGTGTCACCATCTTCATCATCAAATCCAAATGTCTTCTCATCATTGGTTGACCTTGTACACTTGGCAAAATGAGACAACATAATTGGTCCACCTTGGCACTCCATGTTGGCCGAAATTTTCAACTAAAAAATGACTTGGAATTATCTTGACAATGTGAAGATAATAGCAAGGGATAATACTCCATTATCCCCTCAACTTCTTGGCTTGAGAATAGGCATGTGGGCTTGAACATTTTAAAACTCAAAATT
Source organism: Eustoma russellianum (assembly GCA_036186865.1). NCBI lineage: Eukaryota > Viridiplantae > Streptophyta > Magnoliopsida > Gentianales > Gentianaceae > Eustoma > Eustoma russellianum. The sequence goes on from AP025054.1 coordinate 22,129,695, forward strand.
CAGCTCCAAGACCAAGTAAGTAGCCGTTGGCTACTAAGCTTTCTCAAAAAATATATTTTGATTTTCCTTTATAAAATAAGAAAGGATAATACCACCAAATTATCCCCAACTTCAAGTACAATAATAGGACATGTGAAGTCTTCATTTGACTTCAAAAAATCTGCCAAGAAAAGCCATATACACCAAGTAGCCGTTTGGCTATATTTGAAAAATCCAAGTTGGCAATTTTTGCCAACTAGCTCCTTTTTGGTTGGTCCACTTGTATCCAACTCATAAAATGAAAATTGTATCATCTCCACCTGCACATACACGTTTTTGAGCATACAAATATGTGTAGCAACTCATGTTTTTGAACAAGAAATAAATAGATAATAGTTGACAAGATTATGTCAACGTGTAACACCGAAATTCCCAATATTTCTTCTTATATGTCATGAACATTTAAACACCTTTTACACCTTTAATATCTCTGAATAATGATGATAAATGTGCTTTTATAACATATATAAGAGGGTCTTCAAGAAAAAATAGAATGTGACATCTCAAATCGTCACATATCCAGCTATATGTGAGAGAAAGAGATAAAGAATCACCATATTATCTTCAAGTTAATAATAAATCAGCTCCAGAATTAAGATAATAATATGCTCAAGAGATTCTTTGAGTGAAAATACCAAAAATACCCTCGGAGGTAAAATTACCAAAATACTCCTGGTATATGAAAACTCCAAAAATGACCCGGATGGTCAGAAATAATCATGATATCACCTTTGTCATGATAAATAGTATAAGAATAAGTCCTTGATTTATTTTCACCATGTGATGTTCCTACAAAACTCAAAATACCAATTTTGCCCTTTTTGGTAAGTTGTAGAAACTTCCAAGGCACGTTAGTCACAATACATTTAAAATAATCAAAATCACATAAGATTCACATAATGAGCATGTATAAATCATATACAAATGAAAACAACCATTTTAACACCTTTTAGAAAAATATTTCTAAGAACCCTAAACATTCTATAAGACGTGGATCGATCCATGTGAAGGGCTGACGTACGTCGATCGATCCATGTGAGGGGCTGACGTACGTTGATCGATCCACGTGTGAGATTGACGTCTCACAGTGAGTTTCAACTTTTGCCTCAGTATGACATCGATCGATCCATGTAGAGATCGATGTACATCGATCTATGACTGAGAGATCTATGTATACATCGATCTCTGGCTGAGAGATCTATGTAGAGATCGATGTCACTTTTTCATTTCTTTCAACTTTATTTCAACTTTTAATCACTTAAAACACCATATGTAATATTTTTAAGCATTCACCACTTAAAATCATGACTTTGAAAATTATCCAAACATATTTCTCAATAATTTGAACTAAAAGCTATATCCTTACCGGATTGTTTAGAAGACTCGGCCTTCCTTTGATTTAGTTTAGCCTCGTAAACTTTTAGTAAGCCAATTAGTTCATCCATTTTTGTAATAGACTTGGTTTCCTCTATTGCTGTCACCTTCGGATCCCATTCAGTAGGAAGACTTCGTAGCACTTTTTGGACTTTCTCGTTGCTAGTAAAGGATTTACCTAGAGCTTCAAGTGCATTAAAAATGTTAGTAATTCTCAAATCCATAGATGTTATGGATTCGTTCGGCAACATTTTAAACGACTCAAGTTCAGTCATAAGCATGTTTATTTTAGACTCTTTTACACCACTAGTACCTTCATTCTTTAATTCTAAAGATTTCCACATGTCGTGGGCACTTGTGCAGTTTGAAACATATTCTGCTTCAGAGGCCGTTAGTCCATTCAAAAGTAATTGCATAGCTTTAGCATTCATGGAAATTTTCTTTTTATCTTCGGTTGACCATTGACTTTTATATTTTTCTACTTCTTGTGTTACACCATTTACATGTACAACCTTCATTGGAATGTATGGTCTATATTAAACTATAAACCATAAATCGATGTCTATAGCCATTAAGAATAGCCTCATCCTAAGTTTCCAATGGAGGAAATTATTACAATTGAAAAGAGGAGGACGTTGAGTAGACATACCTTCCAACTCACCTTTGTGAGAGATCAATGCCATAGTGAATAGATATACTACCTTTGATTTGAACAAGGAAGCTCCAATGTACTCTTGCTACTAACTTTGTCTTCTTAGTGTGGTGTTAATCTTATTCCTTAGAGTGGTGTTAACCTGGCTCTGATACCAATTGTTGGACCATGACACCTGCAATAAACACCACTAGAGAGAGGGGGTGAATAGTGGTTAGCGGAAATTTCACTATTAAAAAAACTTTTCAAAACTCCTCTGAAAACTGATTCTATAAATTTCAGAATCAGAGTCTGCCTTTAAAAACTTGTTTCTCTTTGTGTAGAACTTCAAAACCTTTGAAACTTTCCAGAAATATACTTCAAGACATTTTATAACTCCTGTAAAAATTTGAGAGAAATGCAAAGTCATTTGACTCTTCAAAAAGGTAAAAACTTTTAGTCTCACAGATTTTTCAAAATAAGACAGAAACGTTGTTCAATTTAGAAAAACTAGAACTCCTTTTGTACTTATCCAAAAGGTGCGATCTTTATGTCAAAACAAAGCTTAGAAATTGTAGTTTATGTTTTCAAAAAGCCTTGATCAATTATCCTAGCCAAATAATATAGAATTGCAAAACTTTGAAGACAGGTCAGGTTTGTTAACAGATTTGTGCAGCTAATTTGCAATGACTGTTTGATTAACTTTTCTTTTCTCAAATCAAGTGATTCTTATTGCAAATGAAAGCTAACAGTCTGAAGTTGGTTGAAACCAAAAATCAGAATTTTTGAAAATGTTTTTCTATTGTTTCCGGATTTTAGAAGTTCAGTGCAGAAACTCTGAAAAAATAGGCAGAAAAGTATAGAAGACAAAGACACCAAGAATTATCCTGGTTCGATCAATGTGACCTACTCCAGTACCAAGGAACACCTTTCCTTGGATTTTCACTATGTGAATAACACCTTACAACTTACAAAGTACTTGATTCTTGGGTTATACACCAACCCTAATCAAGACTTGACCACAGCATCTTACAATCTCAAGAATGTAATCACCTCACCACCAATTGATATAACCTTATAGAATGGCTAATAAATTACAACTTTTACGAGTACAAGAGGTGTGTATGCAGCACAATAACAATCAAAATCACATATAACATCAGCTGCAAGAACAAAAATGGAGAATGGAGAAGAAGAAGAATAAGAGAAGAAGATAGCTTCAAGTGGTGTGTCTTCCTTCTTCAACTCCACTTCTATTTATAGGTGTGAGCAGCCCCTTGTGGATTAGGATGCCCACATGTCACCTTCCACATCATCAATCTCAATTGTCTTTATTTGATTGGAAGACCACCTCATCACCTTGATTAGTTGGCACTTTCAAGACATGTGATTGGACCATTTTGAATGCTAAAATTTCTGCAGGAATTTTCAGATTTGTTCAAGTGGTTTTGATGACCACTTATTCCTCTACTTTTTGCTCAACCTCTTCAACAACTTTGGAAGGATAATAGCTGACCAAATCTGCGGATTTACAGCTTCCAAAACCGAAAATAATTCCACCTAGGATGCCAAGAATGCAGCTCCTTGCCAATATGTCATCTTGGAGTGTTTTGGTTGGTTCTTGTGATGTAGTCTTGCTCATATGTCAAAATTTGAGTTGTCCACCTCATATACACATATATGAACGTTTTTAATGTTCAAAAATGAGTAGAAAATCAGATAACGATGGCTGAATAATAGTGAGAATTAGCTGCATAGTAAATATCACCCTTTGACCCAACTACTTCCACTTTCCTCTCCTTCAAGTGTTGATGATTGTTTCTCAGCTTTTTGACCAATATCCATCCGAAAATAATAAAGAATAAGTCCCAAAATATGTGTATGATAACACCATGATGATAATATAATGTCACAAAACAAATGTCACAACATAAGAAGTACGAGAAAACTGAAAACCATAGCATATATGGTTAATATAGATATGAAGTCCATGAATCACCAAGAATAATATGAAGATCATAAATATGATATAAGAGACATCCATAGGGAAACCATTTAGCATTACACAGAAAATAAATCTGTGTAAATGACCAAAATGCCCTTGAGCACCAATATGACCAAAATGCCCTTGAGCGCCAAATATGTCAAAAAGAGTGTAGAGATACTCCAACTTTGTAATTTCATGCATATGGACACTATCCATTTGATAAGACCCTGAAAAAGCTCAAAACCAACTCCTTTACCCTTGTGGTAAGTTGTAATAACTTCCTTGGCGCGTTAGTGAAAAACATATGCATATACGAACTCATAAACACATAAAATCCAAGTAATGAAACATGATAAACATATATAAAATGTTTAAAAACTCATTACATGCAAAGAAGATCATGTGTATATCAAAAATGAGTATTAGTTTGTCATATGTTGGAGAATTTTTCATAATTCTACAGACATCGATTGATCTATGTCTCAATTTTAGAGACCGATGTATATGTCGATCGATCAACGTCCCTACAGTTGAGCGATCCATGTCTCACCGTAAGTTTTTTTTTGATTCTGTGAGACGTGGATCGATCCATGTGAGGGGCTGACGTACGTCGATCGATCCACTTGAGGGGATGACGTGCGTCGACCAATCCACGTGAGAGATCGACATCTCACAGTAAGTTCTTGGTTCTATTCTGTCCAACATCGATCGATGGATGTAGCGGATGATGTACATCGATCGATCCACGTGTCTCTGCCTGAGAGATCGACGTCCCTTTTTCACTTATTTCAACTTTGTTTCAACTTTTTGATACTTTTATAATATTAAGTGATACTTTTTAAGAATTTAACACTTAAAATCATGCTTTTGCAAATTATTCAAACACAACATTCTCAACATAAAGGTCTTAGTTTGGAATGACAGAGGTATTCATACGTCAACAGATCGTCTATAATTATTAGTTCATCGATACCATTTGCATCTTCTTGTTATTATTGAACCTAAGGCTAGAACATCGATGTTGGTTTCATATCGTCTTAAATTTGGATTTTCGCAAGCAGTGTTTGATTGTAATGATCACATTTGGATATTTTGGAGATACTCAGTCTTCAATCTGGAAGGAGAATGCCCTGGTGTTCAAAACCATTCTATGCGGTTTTGTTGGTTGCATTCGGGGGACTCATTTCGGTGTACTTTTGTCTATGGTCTTCATTCTATTATTGATTGTTGTTCACTATGGGCGGATCTTATTTCTTTTCAGGGCTCTTTACATCTACCTTGGTTGGTTGCGGACATTTTAATACATTTTTGTCGCTTGATGAGCATAAGGGACGGTCATCGTCGCCACTTCGCACATTACAGGATTTTAAAGGTTGTCTCTCTGCTTACTCCATTCAGTCGATTAAATTTCAAGGCTCTACTTATACTTGGTCTGATGGCCATGTGTTGGGCAGGATTTGGCACCAATTAGGCCGTTTTCTTTGCACCTCGGGTTTTTTGAGTTATTTTTCACTATGCATTATCATCATCTTAATCGGACTACTTCAGATCATTTGCTGGTTTTATAGAGTGCTCAGCAGAGACTTCTAATGTGGCTGGCTCATTTCGATATTTGGATGTTTGGACAACTCATTCTGAGTTTGACAGCTTTGTTAGTCACCATTGGCAATCATTTCCTATAGTTGGAGACATGTGGGGCTTTTACTCTAAATTGCGCCAACTCACGTGCCATTTACGACAGTGGAATAAAGAGGTGTTTGGCAATATCTTTGACGCGGTGGTTGCTGCTGAGGCCAAAGTAACACGTTGTGAAAGAGATTATGATTATTCTCCGTCGGAGCACACACGGATGAAATATCATAAAAGCATGGCTTCTTTACTCCTTGTGCAATCTCGTGCTCTATTATTTTAGAAGCAAAACGCAAATGTCCAATGGTTGCAACAAGGAGATGCTAACACTTGATTTTTCCATCAAACAGTTGAGGACAGGCAGCGTAAACAAGCCATCCGCCAGATTCTTCGAGATGATGGACCGAAGTGTAACACTTCACAAGATATTGAATTAGACGCGATCCGATATTATCAGGCCCTTTTTACGGTTGCGCCAACTACGCAGCACGAGTCCATTATTCAGTACATTCCCCAGTTAGTATCAGATGCAGATAATCAAGCTCTTTTGTCTTTGCCTTCCCTACAGGAAGTGAAGCAGGCAGTATGGGATCTCAGTCCGACGAGTGCAGCTAGTCTGGATGGCTTTCCTGGGTTATTTTACCGTTGATTCTGGCCGGTTATACATTTGGATGTTCAAAAAGTGGTACAGGAGTTCTTTTTGGATGTTCGTCCATCTAGTCAGGTCGCCACCGCTCTCATTACGCTTATTCCTAAGATAGCTAATCCTCACTCATCCTCCGAATATCGGCCAATTTGTTTGACAAACTTTATATCGAAGTCATCACATGGTTGTTCTCTACTCAGTTGTCCTCCTTGCTACACCGACTAATTTCTCCAAAACAGGCTGGATTTATGAAGGGCCGAGATATTATAGAGAAGATTCTTATGGCCCAAGAATTGGTACATGTCTTAGATATTGGATATGGCCAAAGCATTTTACAGGGTGTGCTAGTCTTATCTTAGGCAGCTGTTGTTGAACACAGGCTTCAATTCTCGGTTGGTGAGAATTCTTTTGAATAATTTATCAGCTACACGATGTTGGGTTTTAATAAATAGCAAGCCGGTGGGTTATTTTCCCGTATCAAGAGGGATTAAACAAGGAGATCTTCTATCGCCTCTCCTATTCATTCTCGCCTCGGAAGGTTTTTCGCGAGGTCTTAAAACACTAATGGCAATTGTTGGTTTCATGCAGGTCGAGTCCCACAAGTGTCACATTTGGGGTTTGCGGACGATCTAGTTATATTTTAAATGGTTCCATCTGGAATCTGCAGCATTTCAGACATTTTTTGGATTCCTATCGGCAAGCATATGGGCACCTAGTAAATTTCCATAAAAGCCAGATAGTGGTCGGATCAGGTGTTTCAGGGACACGTGTTTCTCAAGAGCTAGGTATGCGTTTATCTACCTGACCTATCAAGTATCTTGGATCTTTTCTATATAAGGGAATTAATCGGGCTGATTACTGTGTTTCTCTACTTGCCCATTTTGATGCTAAATTAAATTCTTGGTCTTTTAAGCTTCTCTCTATGGCTGGTCGTATGATACTAATTCATCATGTACTTTGCTCCATTCTATTTCATATTATCGCTAGTTCAAGATTACCGAAGAGTGTTATAGATGCTTTAAATCGACAGATGTCACACTTTCTTTGGAATGGCCGACATCACTATCAATCTTGGGACCAAATATGTCGGCCCACAGAATATGGGGGTTTGTGTATTCAGAACCTTGCAATGATTTAGCAGACATATGATTGCCTTCTCTGGTGGAAATTTCAACAATCCGATTCATTGTGGGCGACATACAGTCGGGCTAATATGGTCGCATATATGCACATATTTATGATTCGGCTGTTTGGAAGCGTATTTGTAGAATACATGATTACATGCAACATTGCATACAGATCACTCCGAATGGACTTAATTGGACTGAAGACCCTTCAGGTCAATTTACACTTAGATTTTATTATAGCCTGCTTTCCTTGGTTTCACCCTCATTTGATTGTTCACGATACATGTGGTGGCCTAGCTCACCTTCAGGGGCCCGAACCTTTGTATGGAAACTTTGGCAGCGTTCGTTACCATTGGTTGACGATCTCCATATGTGGCAGACAATCTTTCCATTGCAATGTGTTTTTTGCAGGATTAACTCAGATAGGCAAGATCGTATCTTCTTGATATGTCCAGTTATTCAACCATTATGGCAAGAGATATCTATTTCGTTCTCTGGTCCGATGCCTCGTCAGTCAACCATTTGTGTCTACTTACTTCGTTGGTGGAGAAATTCTTCATCTCATACTATGATTGGTCAGCTTAGAGCAGTTATCCCATCCTTGATAGCATAGGTTATTTGGAAGGAATACACAGCCATTAGATTTAGAGATGGCAGTTTCTCTTATGGTCTATTATTTGAGAGAGTTCGAGATCATACATACACTTGGTGCATGTCCACGCAGGGTCGTAAATGCTCCCACTCAATCCCACATTTTACTGCACGTCTCTTCTCTCCGTCATTACTACACACCGTCACTGGGTGGTGTATTGGGAGTTACCACCTTCGGGTAAATTAAAGATAAATGTCGATGCATCAGTGGGTAGCTTTAACATTGCAGCAGGAGCAGTTTTAAGAAATAACTATGAAGATTTTGTGTCGGCCATTTGCTTTTCCTTGCCGGCTACTACGCCTTTGCGGGCTGAACTAATGGCTTTGTTGTATGCGCTAATATTCAACGCCAGAGACCATGATCATCTTATCCTCGCCGCTTGTTGTTGAATCATCTTTCTACACCAGAACGATACACATGCTCATTATTTATGGATCTACAGCGAGCTACAACTTTTTTGTGTCTAAATGACTCCTCACTTCCCTGTGAGGCAAATATTGCAGCACATACATTATCCAGACATGGTATAAATTCGCCTAGTGTGACTTTGTACACTCCCTCTTTGTCCTGCCGTGTGAAGTTTGGGGGGGAAATTTCTCTAGACACTTGTGCTCCTCATCTGCGACTTTGATATCTTTTGTCTCACAATGGGTTGGCATGCACACAAATGGGTTGCCTATGCCACACATTAGCATAGGCAATATTGGTATGTCATTCTACCTTATATTCTGCCTGCTTCGCTCAAATTATCTTACTACATTAACTGTCATAATAATAATGTTTTTTCCCTATGAGCTTGCATCGGAGAGTTCTCAAATGATGATGGGAATATGCGCTGCTTTCCAACTAGGGCAATCACAGATTGCTGGCTGGATATTCTTACTGTTGCATGTGTTCGTAACGAATAAAGGAAACGTCGGTATGTACATAGCCTTTACTATATTCTTTTTGCCATATACTCCTTCTGCTCTATTGATCATTTTTTATGCATGGCTTATACAACTGGCACGTGGCTTCCTACTTGTCGCTTTAATGGAGTTGCAGACTATCGACACAAGACATAGATACATAGACTTTTGAACACATTTGTATAGCATAGGTTATGCTTTGCACTGCCTTTTACTTTTTATGAACAATAATTTGTCATTGGTCTTTGTAATTATTTTAAGCTTTATAGTGGGAGAGTCTCCCACGTGCTCTGTAACCACGATATTCCTTCGCCACAAGTGAGGGATATGGAGAGGGGAATCGAACTCGAGACCGGAGAATGGGATAAATGATACTCAACCGCTAGACCTATAGGTTTTTCGCACCTTGTTTTATTGAAAGCGATTTTTATTATAAAGCCTCACTTATGGAGGAGGAATATCATATTACAATGAAGTCACCATAGGAAAATAAATGATACAGAGAGCTAATGAGCACCAACCTCTAATCGTATATGATATGCCGCATTAAAATCTTGCCAAGTAGAACCACCCTTGTGAAAAAAACCTTGTCTAAGGAAAAAGCGTACATATTTATACAATTAGAGCGTTGGACCAATACATAGTAATGCAGAAAATGTGCGGCAATGTAGCTCCAGAAATGATAATGGTTGTCTTGTAATCATGAAGATGCACGCGAGCCGGCGATAGACAGTAGGACCATGAGAACGCAGTTCGTTGCACCTCAGAGCAAACCAGAAATGAAAACATCAGTAATGCAAAGAGAATATGTGATAAAGAAAATAAATGGAGAAAGCTCATACTCATGCAACCTTGATTCAAGGAGAGCCAAGGCGACGTCCACAATATGAAGCGTCCCCTAATATTAGATGCAGGCTATGAAGTATATGGGTTCATTCGCGACTGTGATTTCACCATGTGCCAAGACAATACATCCAACATTTGATTCATGAGCGCCAACAGCATAGCAATACCCAACAGAATTACAAAGTCTAAGGATAAGCTGAAGCATGTAACATATGAAAGAAAAAAGAGATCAATGCATGTAAAAAGACGCACCAGCATTGTCTGCGCCAGTAGTTGACATAGACAACATAAAGGTATTAGCGCCAACACCATATGAGACATTTGATCAATGACGCAAAGTAAGAAGCTGTATATCCATAAGTATTACTCCACGAACCTCACAGGGGAGGCCATGGAGAGAATTATAACATTGGAGTCTGACTGCTCTATAGCCAAGGCGGACTAATCGATGAGATGCAGTATTGGATTCTCTTGGACAATCCTGAACAGTTGATTGATTTAATGATAAGGACATGGTTGCGCGATGTAGATCAGCCGCTAGCGAGCCCGTGAACAGGTGAGAGTTTGTCAACATGGAAAGAATAGATTGGCAATCCGTCCCAACAATAATGTTAGCATATTCCCGCGCATAATGAACCAGTGCTAACGTCAATGCCAATAGTTCCGCCCCCAGCGGACTAACCATAGGCAATGAAAAACATATGGCCGAAATCAGTTGGCCCTGATCCGTACTCAAAACTGCTCCTCCGGCTGCCTGAGATCTCCCCACCATGGCGTCTACATTTAATTTCAGCTTTCCAGACGGAGGCAACTCCCAATGAACTAGCCGCATGCGCTTTGATTTCAGTGGTGGAGAAAAGTGAAGAGCCACTAATTGAGATATATTCGTTGCAAACTTTTTGACATTCATTGCTGCACACCACGTATAGACTGTCATTCGTACCTTTTCAAACAACCGCACATAGGCACAGGTCTCAGAGCCAAAACGTATTGCCGCATATTCCTTCCAAATAAGCCATGTGACAATCGATGGCACTATCGCCCTTAGCTGACCCATCATAGATGTTTGATTGGAGATGCGCCACCATCGATAGAGATGTGCCTTAATTGTATGACTGATTGGCACAGGTCCTAAGAAGATAATGGAGACTTCCCTCCATAATGGCCGTATCTGCAGGCATCTGAGAAATATATGTAGAGAAAAGGGGGTTTGAAAGATTTCAAAATAAGTGACTTAAATGCATGATATATATACAAACGTGTACATGTGTGCATGATACTTTGCTATTACTTGCATTATTTAGCTTATATATAATGTTGCCAGACTAACGAGCCATGAAGCGTTAAAGCTTACATCATATGACAAACATTTGTTGTGTTTATACTATTTTCAGGTGCCACCATTAATGAACTAAACTAGTTCATTAAGTGAAGTACTTAGTATATTAAACTAAGTAGTTCATTAAAGGAAGCCACATTTGGAAAAGGCACAAAGGCAACAAAGCTAAGGAAGGAAAGTTTTCTCCTCCTCCCCTCTTTAATGTGACACGCCATATACACATATATTACATATATTTTCAGATTTTTTGAAAAGGCACATACATATGTATTCCAACGTACTACCGACACGTTATATACGTACGTACGTTAACGTCACACCACTATACTTAACTCATATTTATGAGTATATTCAGGTCTTATATCATATGATATAAGATATGGTGTTGACAAATTGAATACGACACGATAAAAGGTTCTAAACCAAAAATTGTCGTATCGGGCGAATACTGAAACTTCGCCAACGTGTCATGTACTTGCCATAAATAGATGGCCAGCCCCTATACCTCAAAAATCATTATTATTTTCGTGGGTTACATGTAATATTCAGCCAAAAATACTTTCCATGTTGGCACACACAAATTACTCCACATTAAAGCCAAAATGTGAAGATTCCAAGTTTAATTTTGTCACATGTTAATGGTACCACTTTAGACCAGCCAAGTGCTGAGATTTAAAGTATATATTATATATATTATGTATAACATAATATATATAACATGTGCAAAAGTTGGAATTTAAATTAGAGAAAAATCGAGTAATCGATAAATATCGAAAATTCGGTTTTCTACGCACACAATACATGGAACGTTTTTGGTACATCATATGACACGTATCTAGAAACTTTTTACATATGTTATACATCTTAAAGTGTTCTAGAAAATTAAATTAAGGGCTGATTGGAATATAACAAGTGTGTATTATTAAATGTTCATTATTTTACAAAGTTAGCAAAAATAAATTTCAGCACATGCACATACATATCCAACGCCACCTACAGCTGAGATGGAGCCTATTTGGAGCCTTGTTGGCATATTGATTGTTCAATGATCAATCATGCAATGTTGGTGAATTAAAGAGAGAAGCTACAAATGGTAAGAATTCAAAATTTGTCTCTCTTATAACACATGCTGAAAATTTCATCATGCTACACAAGGCTGGCCGATTTTTTGACATAAATGTGATCTAATTTGTCATCTTTTATTGTGTGATTGATTGGAAGAAGAAATGGAAATGATTTGAATATTATTTAAATTAATAAAGTGTGATATTCTACATATCACACATGCTGAAATTTTTTCAGCATGTGTGAGACATAGAGTGGCCGAATTATTGAGCATAAAGATGTCCATGTTCATTTACAATGTGATAAAGTTATTTACCATCAATTGGTGATTCATTTTATAAAGAAAAATCAAATTAAATTTGGCATTATTTTGAATGAAATGGAATGATGCACATGCTGAAAATTCAGCATGGCATGGCCGAATTTTTGGCTCAATTTTGTGAGAAAATTGTCTTGCAACATTTATGTGATAATCTTATGATTTATGGAAATTATTTTGTGATGATTTTGGCACATGTTTAAGTGTTATTCTCAGATTTTTCTAAGTCATCAATGATGACAACATTCAACCAATCATGAAGTACCAAGTAAGCGAAGCTTAAATGATCATCCAATAAGAAGATGCCAAGTAAGCAAGGCATTGTCACAATGATGTCTTACATTCTCCCAAGGACTTAGAAGATAATTTTTCAAGAGGGGGAGGCACCTACAAGGGGATGGCTACATGGCATAAAAAGGAAAGAAGAGAGCAAACAAAACAAGCACAAGTATTGCAAATCAAAATGATCAAAAAGCCTAGCTCTTCTTCTTCTACATTCTCTTTCTTTCTTTCTTCTTGTAAGCCTATTGTATTCATATCTTTCAATCTTGAATAGGCTTGATATAGACCACCACTCATTATATATCTTTGTAAAAGATTGATCAAGGTGTGATCAATCTTCATTCTTGCGAGGTGGTGGTGTTCGTGCAAATTGTATTAACCGTACAAGGTTTGTAAAGGGTTGGAGTTAGGTGTAACTCTATCAACCCTGTGGTAAGGTGTGTTGTGTGTGTGTGATTAGTGTGAACCAAGGAAGGTGTTCCTTGAAGACTGGAGTAGATTGTTTATAACCGAACCAGTATAAAAATCTTGGTGTAATTTACTTTCAGCATTTACTTTTTAGTTACTGCACAGTTTACGCTTCTTGTTCGCATTCAAAAAATAGTAAACGATTTTCAAAAATCACAAAAATTTCCAAAAATATATTCAAACGTTCTAGGGTTAATTTGGCACAAGTTTCAACCCTTTTGGATAAGTATAAGTTGATCAAACATCAAAAGATCTGAGACTAGTGCAGTCTGATTTTCAGACTTGCAAAGGTTGAGACTTTGATTGTAGTTGACCTACTTTCCAAAAGAATTTTACAAAACTGTTTCAACCCAATTAAATATAGTATATAAAGAGTTAGTGGTCAAATTTTCAGAGCATTTGGACATACACACAAATAGGAATAAATTTTTCAAAACCGTCTACCGTTTCTGGCAGATTCGAGCAATCTGTTTACCAACGGTTTTTGAAGGGGTTAAAGGTTGAATTTTAATTTGAAATTTTTAGGGGACCCTCATAACATCTGAGGCTAAGGTCTCTCAAAATTTCAGAATTTTTGGAGACCTCTAACCTTGTTTTAAAAACGTTTTAAAACTGGCTCTGAAAACAGAATCTGTTTTTAGAAGTTGAATTGTTTAGGTTCAAACAAATTTTAAAAACCACACTTTCCGCACCATCTATTCAACGCCCCTCTTCTAGTGGTGCCTTGCAGATCCTACAATATATGGTCCTGAACATCCGAGCTTATGCGACAGAATGCACATTGTGAGGGAAATACCGTCAGCCAGGCTTGCAAATTATCCACCATGGGTAAGGATCGAGTCCATAACCTCCATAAAACTAGTTCATTCCTGGATGCGAACGCTTCCACCAAACATAACGTGATGCATGCATACGAATGTCTGATGCCATGATTACTATGTAAGATGACTTAATAGAGAATTGCCCATTAGCATCCGGCATCCAATGCATGGCAGTCTCAGACCGTTCGATCTTTGTTTCCATAAAGCCGTTGATACTACATAGTCGTTTCCAAGTCAGAGAATCATAAATATGTGAGTACATGGAATGGTGATTTCCATATTTACGTTTGCTAAATTCAGCCCATAAGGTATTTGAGTGAAAATACTTCCACCACAGTTGACAATCATAAGCTTTCTTAACGCCCAAAAGATTTCGAATGCCCAGACCGTCCTCTTTTGTTAAACGGCATATATAAGACCATGATTGCCAATGATATCTCCCTTTCTAGAGGAAATCTTCCATTTTACGATTTAAAACATCACATCGCTTTTTGGTAATCGCGAACTAGCAATAATATGGATTGGCGTCGAACTTAAAACATGTTTTAATAATACCAATCGTCTGGCAATTGAGAGCAACTGATTGGACCAAGATGCTAACTTAACCTCAAAATGATTTACGAGAGAAGTACAATACCTGGATTCGTTGATGCCCTTATATAAAAAAGAACCGAGATACTTAATAGGTAGAGATGCTAACTGCATTCCCAACACTGACGATGCTACACTGCCTGACTTGATAATTAACTAGCTGCCCTGATGCGTTTTGATATGCTGTCAAAAAAGTGTGAAACCTTGCTAAGTTTCGAATTGCGCCATTTAAGAAGACCAATAAATCATCTGCAAAACCTAGGTGCAAAACGCATGGAACTCGCCCTGTACTAAATCCTTTTACAGTGCCTGCAGACATCAATGCTCTCAATCCACGGGAGAATCCCTCCGAAGAAATGATAAACAAAAATGGTGATAACAGATCTCCCTGGTTGACACCCCGACCCACAGGGAAAAACATGCTTGTTTGCCGTCAATGAGGATGGAACACCGAGTGGTGCGTAATTTGTTAAGCAAAATACGAACAAATCTTGAGCTAAAGCCTATTCGCTGCAGGAGTAAACCTAGATAACTCCAACTAAACCGATCAAAAACTTTGGCCATATCCAGTTTAATCATCACATGGCCCCCTTGCGTACGTTTGTCTATGACATGCACCATTTCTTGAGTTAGTAAGATTTGTTCCTTGATACCTCGCCCTTTCATTAATCCTGCTTGCTCCGGAGAGATTATCTTGGGCAACAACCGACCCAAACGAGAAGAAATCAGCCTTATAATAACTTTTGAGATAAAATTCGTCAAACAGATAGGTCTGAAATCCGCAAAAGTCTGAGGATTAAGAACCTTGGGAATTAAGATTATAGTGGCCGAAGCCAATTGTTTTGGCATCAGCACTCCCAGATAAAACTCCTGCACCGCCTTAAGGGCATCAATATGTAGTACATGCCAAAATCGTCTATAGAATGAACCCGGATAGCCATCAGGACCAGCCGCACTAGTTGGGCTGAGATCCCACACTACCGCCTTAACCTCTAGCAAAGACAGAATTTCTTGCAACATGACATTATCTTCCAATGTCAACAACGCTGAAATATGCCGCAGAATGGCATCACAATCAGTCACAGGCTCTGCAGCAAAAAGTTCTGAGAAATAGCGTACTGCCTCTGCTTCAACATCTGAACTGAGCAAACCCTCACTACCATCCGGACGCATTATATGACGAATGGACTGCTTTCTTCTTCTTTTCTTTATCGTGTTATGATAAAATGAGGTGTTCGCATCTCCTTCCTTAAGCCATTTGACATTGGCCTTTTATTTCTAGTAAAGAAACGCTCGCTTCTGCGTAAGCTGTAGCTGGGCTACACTTTGATGATATCGCGTGCGGGTCATCTCAGTGGGATCAGAGTCAAAAGCCTGCTCACTAGTAAGGACTTGTTCTTCAGCATGAGTGACCACATCGAAGACATTACCAAAAACCTCTGTATTCCACCGTTTTAGCTCCTTCCGTAAGCGACAAAGCTTATCAAAGAAACCCCACATGCCACCCACCATTGGAAAGGAAGACCAATGATGGTGAACAAATGCATCAAAATCCAGATGAGTAGACCAGACATCAAGGTATGTGAATACAGCAGGACCCCGTGAACTGTCCAGAGCACACGTCAAAAATAATGGAGCATGATCTGAGGTGGCCCATGTAAGATGTTGAACCTACATAACTGGAAACATATCCAGAAAAATGGGAGAGCACAGAAATCGATCAAGCCAACGCCAAACACGTCCTAAACCACGTCTATCACACCATATATATATGGACCCTTAAAAGGATATCTCTTGTAATCCGCATATCTGTATACAATCATTAACAAGGGCAAAATGGTAATTTGTACATTTGTAAAAGATATGAAATTGGGATGTTTTAATAAGGACCACAAAATAAAATATGAAAAGGACCAATTAGAAAAAGAAATTAGCAAATAAAGCCAAAAAGGGGGCTGATTTTGGGAAGAAGCTGAGGGCACTCAAAAAGGGTAAAATGGATATTTCACTTACTAACATAACATGGAATAAGAGCCTAACATTGACTTTAAGTACTAAAATATTTAGATGTATGAAACGAGCCTAACCGAGTATACATGCATACATACACGAAACAAATTTTTCAAAGCGATACTTTTTATCATACACTACATATTTACAGAAATGTTTATCACGCAAAACATTTTAAGAGGGTTTTACAAGGCATCTTTGACAAAAATGATTTTATCGCGTGAAAAGTTTTAAAAAGAAATTTAACGAATCATACCTTGCCTCGACTGATTCCATATGAGACAGTTTACTATATGTTATGTTGTTCCGACAGCCTACATTTTATGATTGGAGGCCGTCTGACATCAGGTGTAGTAGTGAGGATGTCAGGGGCCCTGACATATGTTATGAGCGCCTCTTGACATTGGAATCTAGGTGAGAGGTTGGCGTCACTTGGTATAGAGATGTTTGTCTATGGGCCTGAGTGTAACACATTATCTGGGACAAGAGATCTCTTCCTTCAAGATGGCATCTACCCTTATCTTTTGGCCTGAGAGTAATATCGTGTTTGAGCCCCAGGATCTCCGTCAAAACGCGTCACCGTTAGATCTATGTACACATGATGTAACACCATGGCTGGATCGTTAGGATTCATGGTTAGTACATAGTACTACATGGGGAATTCAATCAGTGTGTCTTCTGTATCGTTTGTATAGGATATGCTATGTACATGGCTGAGACCGATTTGATACAATCATTACAGAAATGATTATGTTTTGAAAAGTTTTCTGGAAAACGATGCATGATTTTTTCACCATATGAGCATACTTATGTTTACCTGAGTCACCCTACTAGACATATGCTTAGCCCTTAGCGAACGTAATATGACTGGGTAGAGCAAGACTTGGGCACAGATATAACCAAAGAGGTATAACATAAGACACACACTAAAAGTTTAATAGCTGCGTGAGGAGAAAAAGAAACACAAAGATGAAATAATTTGCTCTTTGACTTTATTTTCCGTGACTTACCTGACTACATGTAATTGCTCTCGTTAGACTTCATTATGTGTATTTTTAAGTCAATGAAATATACGCAAAATCTTGCTTCATCTATTGATATCTTTTTATTAATGTTCTTAAGAGATGAATACCCTCCATTCTTGACCTTTCTGACATACATGCAAAACGATTTTTAGATACACTAGTTTCTTTGCAAAGTACTTTCTCAATCACTCGCTCCCAGAGCTTTATTGTAGGCTCATTAACTTGATTCCTCTAAAATTTGTACAATCTTGTACATCTCTTTTGTTTTTATATAAAGGTACTAAAGTGGTTTTCTTCCACTGGTCAGACATCTTACTGGTCTTCACAATCTTGTTAAAAGGATTTGTGAGGCACATAATACCTTCTTTTCCTAGGCATTTTTAAGTCTCAATTAAAGTATTGTTTGTTCTAATTGGTTTACATTTTTTTCATCCTTTTCAAAGCATCTTCTACTTCTGACAACGGGATTCTCTCATAATCTCATAATATGTTAAGTTTCCATCATATTCAGAGTTATGTAACTCGTCCAATACGAGTACATATCCAACATATTCATTAAAAACTTTCTCAAGGTATCTTCTCTATCTGTCTTGTATTGCCTTTTCTTCTACTATGACCTTGTTATCTTTGCCTTTAATGCATTTAATTTGACTCAAATCTCTTGTCTTCTTTTGCCTAGCTCTAGTAATTTTATACACATATCTTTCATCTTCTTTCGTGTCCAACCGCTTATGAAAAATTTCAAATGTCTTTGATTTGGCTTTGCGCACGACTTGTCTAGCTTCTTTCTTAGCTAGCATAGATTTTTGTCAATTTTCTTCATTCTTGCACCATTGAGTGTCTTATAGCTAGTTCCTTGCGCTCTTACTTTATGTTGCACTTCTTTTTTCCATCACCAAGCTTCTTTATTTGCAAGTGTGTGATCTTTTCACTCGCCAAATAAATTTTTTGCTACTTTTTATCTTTACCGCCACATCCTCTCATACTGCATTTATATCACTGCTTGAATTTCTTAAGACTTATTGCTTTAATATTACTTTTTTAAACTCTGCTTGCTTGGCTTCCTTCAGGTTCCACAATTTTATATTGGATTCTATAAGCTTTTGTTTTCTCAATTTTCTACGTCAGGTACAGATATATGATACTATATGATGTGCTGCATTGTTAAACTTACTCTTGGCATCATCTTACAGTCCTTATAGGCCGTTCTACCTCTCCTCCGAGTTATGAAATAGTATGCATGCGACTTATTTAATCCACTTTTGAATATATTCAAGTGTTCACCTCTTTTTTTTTTTGAACAAATACGTTAGTTACTATAAGGTCATACGTTATTGTGATTTCCAAAATTAATCTTCCTTCATCGTTCTTGTTTATGAAACCAAGTCCATCATGTGCCTGATTGTTATTTTTATTCTTTTTATGTACATGACCATTTAAATCTCATCATTTAAAGATCTTGTCACCTATTGAAATTTCACGAACTACTTCTTAATTTTTCCAAAATTGAACCTTTATTGCATCCTCTAGACCCACTTGAGGAGCATATAATCTAATAATATTGATTTTTCTTTTTCAAGCACCAAATTAAGGGCTATAATTTTATCTTGTTTTCTAATAAAACTTACTACTCAGTATCTTAAGAAGGCATCTATAATAACTCAATTTCATTTTTTGTCTTATTCTTTCATGTGTACGAGAGTTTAAATCCGGACTTGTCCGCTACCCTAGCTTTTTCACTAATCCATTTTATCTCTTTCAAACATAAAATATTTTTTTCCTTATTATCGTATTCATTACCTTTGTTTTCCGTCAGAGTCTCAATGTTCCATGTTCCTACTATAATACTTCTAACTAAGCTAGTATTTCCTTTCTTAGTATCTAACTTACAGTCTAAGAACTCTTGTTTATTTTTCATTGCATCCGAGTTCTCAGAGAGGTGCAGCGGTCCTTGCCGAAACATTGCATTCGAACTATACAATGAGTTTCTTACGAAAAACATTCTAGCATTAGCGCAATTACTTGTTTGATCCATAATCATGTTTAATGACAAAGTCTTACACTAGCTGTCAACCTAACAAAATCCTCTTTCTTTATCCGACCTTGAGACCGATAAGTCGAAATCTTGACCAGACCGAGTTTATCTATGATCTATCCGTGTGAATAAAATAAAAACTGAACCGTCTTTCTAATGGACTTAAAATACCCTTCATATCAATGGAGTCACTGTATGATATGCGTTTTAAAACTCTTTAAGACCTGGTCTATTTACAACATGCACTTCCATCTGAAAAAATTCACCAAAAATAATTCCTACACTTGCGTTTACATAGGATTGTCAATCAAATCAAATAGACTTCTTTTCTGATTCAGGTGGAAGTGTTCCAAACACCATGTCCCAAAATCTTGAAGTTATTCCGAAGCCTTTGTCTTGAACCTTGAAGTGATGGTGCATGTGGAATCTCTACATAAAGACAAAGAAATGAAGAATCACGAATCCAAACGCCCAAAAAAATAGGCCACTCTATGTTGAATTTTATTGTTTGATATCAATGATAGCTGATAATTTTCTGCTAATTTCATGACGTGCTTCAAAAGACTTGAAAAAGGACCATCTAGCATGGATATGCTACTTGCCCCTTGAAGTAAAAGGCCAATCGGGACGACTACCAAACGAAAAGGTTTAATAAGAAAAAAAATTTGCACCTTGAGATCGTGTGACATTCCTGCTGTTGGCTTTCCATGATGCAAGTAGTAGTGTGTGCAATCATACACAACGTATCCTAACAGGCCGCCACCAAATAAGGCAGGTGAATACAGCGGCGGTACCAGCAACTTAATGGAGTACCAAATCTACATGCAGAAAAACGACGGGGCAAAGCTTTAGGATCTATAAGAGAAACCATGTCTATAAAACCATGCATGCCCTGACAGATACCGGAGCAACAAGGACTGTAGCAGCAGCTGGTGGGAAAACAAGCCGCATTCCATCCATAGGGTGTTTGTGATGTATACCATGGAGAAGATAATGAACTGTGATACCCCTACACAAGGCTTCCACAATTAGTGCCTCGCGTTTCTTCTCAAATCTCTCAGAACATATATTTAAACCCTGATCATGCATTATAGTCTAAATTCTTTGGCCCTGTTTCTATAGTAGAGGCATATCACACGTTCAAAATTACACAACCTAAATTGAACCTCAAATTAAATGGTAACGGCCCGGATTTGCCATTCCGATTCCAGATCTAACATTTGTTTGAGCCTGACGACGTCACTATGAGTAAGCGTTAATGAATGTCAACTGCATCGGACTTCTTGTCCTTGCTAGTCCGAAAAGGATTAATCCTCGTTGATTTTTAACACTTGATCATAATTATATATCATGTCAATATCTTCTTACATTGTGACTGAGATTTTTTTTTGGGTCTTTACAGAAATTTTTAAAGTCAAGCTGAGAGATTACATCTTAAAAATATGGAACCACTAGACAGGATTAAGTAAACTTGAGTCTTAATGGCAACAATAGAAGTAGAGGAAAGAGGACAAACCAGTATCCCTCTGTCTTGAGATGAAAAAGAAAACGATGCAAACAGTACTCCAAAAATGTCCACAAGATTATGCCTGCCACAATAGCCGCAGACAATTGAGGTGGAGGAAGCCCCATGTTGGCAGATTTTATGACAAAACAATATGCCACAGGGAGCCAGATTAAGGGAATGAGCCACCAGGGTGTAAGCGTCAGAAACTGGTCCAATCATATGCAACAAACAGTAAAAACGATATGCTTTTTGAGCTTGAATTTTGAGATTACAAATAGCATTACAGTAATGTCCAACTTCACATAATTCTATATATATACTGTATATTCTTTTCATTGTTCCTTTTTTTTGTGAAGAAGTGAAATAATATATCATTCGTTATACCTCAAAAAAGCTGTTCTCAAAAAGCCGCGGACTTTCTTTGCTGACAATCGGCTGGTGAACCCATTCCTCGTAGGCTTCTCCAAGATGGCCGACCTAAAAGATAATTTGTAACCAAAACTATAAGATAAAAGGGTCAAAACAAGAACTGTTCGAGTTTAAAGATGACAACACCACTAATTTTATTATGACAACTAATTGGACATCCAAAAGAGCAAGAAAGAAATTGTATTGGGCTTTCCCTATTCTTATTTTTGGCTCAGTGATTTGCCCATCCTCGGAGAAGCAAAAAAGAGAGGCAGTTCATGTTATCTTCTAAGTCTTGAATAAGTATTCTAAAATTTCAACAACATTAGTAATATTTATTGAAATGGCAATAAAATTTGTCAGTAGGAGATTGAAACAATATTGTGTTCAAATGATCAGCAACTTGACTTGAGAACATGCAACAAAGGGGATAGGGAGGGATGCCTGAAAAACCAGTGGCTTATCCAAATCCACTGTGTACTCCCTTTCGACCATCTTGGCACCTTCAATACAAACGATAGTAGTTGTCAGCAAAAGGATTTATTCAACAAAATAACTTAAAATATAAAATCCCAAATGAATAAGGAATTAATGCATGCATCATACGTTTGTCTTAATTATTATGATTGGTGCCCTATTCAGGAGTACTTTTAACAGGTTTCTCATACCTTGCAAGGGAGCTGTAATTTGGACAATTTTCGTTTGTATAACAAAGTGGGAATTCCATTTGAAAAAAAAAAGGGGGAAATCAAATCAAAAATAGGAAAAAATTTCGCTTGCTCACGGAAACAGGCAGTTGTATCAGGCACCTGGAATCAGCATTGGAAAGAGCTAAATTTTTTTTTTTAACCAAAGAAAAACAATGAAGCAAAAATTTTGCAATACCTAGTTCTTTAAATGCATTTATTAACGTAGGAGTCAAAAATCAAATAGTAAGAAAAAAATAGTGAGAAGAAAAAAGGTAGTATTATAAAATGCCACAGTATTCAAAGAAATAAGGCCTACAAACCCCATTGCGAGCAAAAGGGATGAACATAATCTTTTATTCAAAACTTCAAATCGATTCAACAATGCACAAAAGAAGCTAGTGGGAAGAAAACAAACCTCAAACAGAGGCTAATATTTTGTTTTTTTTTAATTTTATTTTTCACTTTCTCCTAGGAAACGTTCATGTGATCACTTTTCGATACAAAAGAGTATTTTAAAGTAACAGAATAAATTAGAGGTAGTTTACCTCCGATACGTGGTAATCCACGGAGATGAAGGAACACCATGGACTGGTACAGGAATATCCTTTTTTCAAGGTCAAAAAATATTTTTCTTTTTGTAAAAAAAATGAACAGCCATCAAAATATAGGACTAATAAAAAGCGTTATATTATTGAAAAAAGGAAGCGTTATATCTTTCGACATTCATGGAAGACCAATGGTTAAAGTCACAGGTTGATAATAATCAAACCAGGCAACCGTAATCTATCATTACGACAAATCCTCCGTTCTTGCCGTTTTATAAACATACGATTCCTAATCTATCTTATGTCATGTCTTTTATTATATCAAAAGAAGGTTAATTACAGTCAAATTTTTTTATATAATTTGATATACACACCATAATCTTATTAGATAAACTAGAAAAGAAAAAAGACAAAAATATATTGCTTTATTAAGAAATTTCACTTTTAGCACATACGTGGAAGAAAATCCGAAACTATATACCGAGGTTTTGTAAAAATCGCGATGTGCCAAGAACTGCGGTTTTGACAGAACAACAGTATTCCAAAAAAAAAATCATTGCACACCGCATTTCTGTCAACACTGCAAAGCACACCATGGTTTTGACAAAAATGCAATGCACATCACGGTTTTGAGAGAACCGCGGTGTATCACCTTTGTTTTTTCTATAAAAACATCTCAATTTCTCCAACCTAAAACAAACACCTCTTATTGTTATCAAAAAAATATTTTTGCATTCTACCCAATCAGATAAAATGACAACTCCACTTATTCATAGTTGTATTTTGGAGGTGAAGTTTTGCCAGTAAGCAATTGAGTTGGTTACGATATGAATCTAATTAAAATGATGAGGGTTTTGCTTAACATATCATAACCGAGTTTCTCGAACGAGTTGAAACAAGACTCGGATTGGATGTAGATATGGAATCGATTAATCCAATGTGCAGTGTCCTTTTATCGGCAGCTGTCGCCGGATACAGTACACTCTGTTTTAGATGATGAAGGTCTCGAGCTGGTCTTGAAAATTCACGGCGTGTTGTTTAAATATTCCAGCTGTGGAGATTTACATAAGCGCTCCTGATGTCCCAACAATAAATACATCAAACGTGGATAGTAACACATGTAATTACGTTGATATTGTTAAGACGTCTGGGAGTAACAACGAAGGAGGGTGCAGTTCGTCACAAGTGGTGGTGAAAATTCCAGTACATGTAGAAAACAACGATGATGATATTGAATGCGACTATGACAAAGAAGATGAGGAGAGGAGGGACGATAAATAAGAGTATTTAGATGATCATGAAGAAGAGGAAGACATTATAGACAGGTATGAGGTAGTAGTACCTTATTCTGACTGGAACGTTCTGTTTCTTGAATATTGTAGCCTGCCAAAAGACATTGTAATTTATGGATACACGTTGGGATTAGAGAACGACTATTGAAGGAGAGTATACCAAATAAATTAGAGTTGAATATGCTGTTCAAAACTAAAGAGACGGTGAAACACGCCGTGGACTTATGGCTCATGAAGCAAAACTAGTTCTACAAAACGATGTCTGACTGGTCGGAGTTTCTGTATGTTGGGTGCGCAAAATGGAAGACAGTCAATGGTGTCTTCGAGCAAGTTTGACACAAACATATAATTACTTGGAGATTGGCACATTCCAGGACTGTCATAGCTGCACGAGTGCAAACATCACAATAGATCATAAGAATGTTGATTCGAAAATGGTTGGGAGAATGATTAGAGAACACATTAGTCAGAATGTGAACATCGGAACATAATATGTTTGAAAAACTATAAAGGAGAACTCGAATATGGACATAAACTATGAGAAAGCATGGAGGGGAAAAAGAAAGCAATGACACTTGTTTATGATGATTGGCTTAAATCTTTACGTGACTTGTCTCGTTATCTAACTGCTTTTGAACCATCAAATGTAGGGACCATTATACGGTGGAGGCACGATCTAAAATTGAACACTATTGATATGAAGGTGTCTATTTTAGTTTTATGGGCATTCAAACTGTCGATTCTTGAGTTTCAACATTGTCGTCCACTGATATCAATTGACGATAGGCATTTGTATAGCAAGCATGATGAGAAATTATTGATTGATGTTGGCGTTGATGCAGCTGACCACATACGTCCACTTGCATATGCTATTATTGATGAGAAGAACAAACAAAATTAGGGATGGTAGCTTAGGAACATTTGTTACTATGTAATCAGCGACGTGAAAGATGTAAGCTTGATTTCGGTCAGATATATCGCCTTCAAGCAATAGTTCGATCAGATCCTACATGACAACCACCTTATGCATATCATAGATATTGTTTCAGTCATATCAGATCAAATTTTTCATGCAAGTCTTTAGATAATGAATTTGTATATTTTAAAGACGGTGTATGATCAAATTGTTTATGTGCAATCGATTTCTGTAGATATGTTTCCTGATAACACCTTAGCAACTATTCTATGGGCTGCTGTATTAAAACAAAAGTTGAATAAGTTTACAGAGTGTATGGAGAAGATGAATACGCTGAATAAAGATGCACACGGATACCTTATGCGAATTTCAACTGATACATGGACATTGTCGTACGACGTAGCATGAGGTATTATATAACGACAACCAATTATTCATAGTCGTGGAACAATGTCGTCAAGGAGGATAAATGCTTATGAGTGATTGCTTGTACACAATCAGTTTTCAAAAGAACGATGAAGATGTTTGACGAGAAACAGTTAGAGGCATATGCTCATATAAGCACCCAAGACAGATGGCCACTACAAATGCAGCAACGATTTATTCACAACGAGAGCAATGCTAGAAAACACAGGGTTTAGGCTTATGCTAAACGAGCATGTGTGTATGAAGTTATGACATTATTGATGCTAGATGGTGATGGTGTTTCATATACTGTTAATTTGCTTGAAAAAAATTGCACTTGTGATAAATTTCAGCTTTAGCACATGCCTAGTTCACACGCTATGTAAGCATCTAAGAATATGCATAGTGTGACAAAGGACTTGATTGCTCATTTTCACTCATATCAGGTGATGATAAACGTCTACAATGATTTTTTTGTCCTTTGCAACACTCCGTGTACATGCCTCTGTCTCCTTTCTGGTTTGAAGCTGTTATATCCCATTTTTTTAATAAGGGTAAAATAGTCATTGAGGGGTAATTAATTATTAAACCTCATTGGATTAGGAAATTTTCCCTAAACCCTAATCAAATTTCTATTTAATCACGTGGATACTCCTTCCCTCCCCATTCTAAACAAGCGCAGCTTTCCACCCAAGAGGAAAAAAAGACGCGATTCTGCCATTAAGCCACAAGGTCGCCGCTTTTAGAGAGGCTAGGGAGGAATACCGCCACTCGAATCACGCTCTTCAAACGCGTATCAATTACCAAGTAGGTGCCCCCTTAACATCCGTTGAATGTAAAAACGATAATATTTACTTTCTTTATAAAAACGGGATCGTGCATTAGTATTTGTGATTGTATAGAGCTTGATTATTAGATTATATGTATATATGATGAATTGTATGTCCGTATATGTGACCGTATATGTATATATATGTATGATGCTATTTTAGTATGAAAAACTCGAAAAAGATTTGATTTTTGATGTGCATGTGAATACCGGAATCGTAGGAAGAAGTGTTTGTGCTGGCGGCGCGTGGTCGGTGGTGGTGGGTTATGACCACGTGCTGCCGAATGGAGGAACAAGGATGGGGGGCAGCTGAGGTTTGGGGGGGCTGGTTAGGGGCGCGCTTGGAGAGAAAGGAGGTGGCTGGGGGGTGAGCCAGGGCTGGGGGAGGGTGATGGAGGGGGCAGCTGGAGAGTGGTGCTGGGGGTGAGCCAGAGTGGGGCCGAGGGAGTGGGGTGGCTGGAGGGGTGAACTTGGGAGTGGGGGCGGGGAGAGAGTTGAAGGGGAGGGAAATTGGAATTCTGGGGAGGGTCGACGAAGGCAGAGGAAAAAGAAAAAGAAAAAAAAGGAAAAAGAAAAAGAAATTATAAATTGGAAGTTAGGGGGATTCGGGGGAGAATCTGAGGTATAAAGGAGGCGGGAAAAAAATGGAAATGAAAAAGAAAAAGGAAAAAAGGAAAAAGGAAAAAGGAAAGTAAAAGAAGATGCCGAGTATGATTTCTGTGCATTCATGCATCACGATATTGCATATATGACATGTTCTGTTCTGTTCCGTTTTGTTCTGTTAGGATATGCAAGACGTAAGTCGCATATCTGATCTGTTCCGTTCCGTTCCATGCTGTTCTGTTAGGACCCGGGGTCATGCATTGTACGGTTAGATGAATGTTTCTGAGAATGTAGGGTTATCATGCATCACGTATGTGGCATTGCAATTCACGCTCATTTCGCACGATTATGTGTTTTGATTGTTTTAAGAAGTTATGACCGTTATACGTATTTGTGAAAACGTGGACAGTCTATTTTCGTATTAACGTACTTATATGTATTTCACTACTGTCCTAGCATGTATGATCTCGCAGGGCCGAAGCAGGCAGGGTACCTACTGAGTGACGTTTTTGTCGCTCACACCGTTCGTTTTGTTTTCTTGCAGACGATTCAGGGTATGATTACATATGGGTTGGAGAAGATTCAGAGAAGGCTCAGTGGAGCTCGTAGAGACTATTTGGAGATTGAGGATCAAGAATTGAGGGAGTTTATTTTATTTATTATCTCATTTGAGGACATAGCTTAGGGATTGCTTATTTAGTTATTTTACGACATCGTTTAAGGGATTATGACTTGATTTTGACTATATATGATTTTGGGGATTTTACTTTCGATTTAGGGTTTTAAATTGATTTATTTCGCTTCCGCAAACGAATACTCTGTCGTTTTGATAAGTGCAGGAATCCATACAGACGCCTTGTATATCCCTTAGTGGAATACGGCGGGCGTACCGTTTCTGACCCTAGGGTTCGGGACGGGGCGCTACAGAAGCTAACCCAGTTTGTAGAAAATATCATGTGAGGGGCCTAAATCAACTCAGATTCACAGCAAAATGGAACGCAACTATATGCAAAATATGTGGTGTATGCCACCAAGTAGGTCACAATCTTAACACTTGTTGTGCACAACAGCTTCGGAATAATCAGTTGTATTATTATGTTTCTATCTAATGTTTTAGTGTTTTTATATACAATTGTTACAATGAGTATTTCTGTATAATGTTTATTTTCATTAACGCCCTTTGTATTTATCCTTTCAATGATTATATTGTTGTTGTATTTTTAATTTCAGTATCTATTTTTTTGAATGACTAAATCCATAATTAATGGTTAGGGTTTAGGTTTAGGGTTAGGGTTAGGATTAGGATTAGGGTTATAGTTACACTAAAGATAAATAAATCATGCAGTTAACCAGACAACATACAAAGTATAACAGTTGTAATACAATACAATACTCATACCGCAAATGTTACTATTAATAAGATAGCACACAAAGCATATACTAAACGCTTCTAGCTATAGTTACACTTCAACTAGCGGGTCTTTTGACAAGTTTTGTAATTTCTTTGACGGTACATTTGTCTTTGAGAACCCAATCTCCAATGTTGTTTTGGCCTTTTTTGGAAGGTGAACGTTATTGATTGTAGGCAAATATTAGTGCTAGTCTCAGATTTCATCAATATATATTGTGACGACGTATTAATCAAAGCCTTCATTTTTGCACAGACATGAACGTGGCCATTTACAGACGAATTCAAGGCCATCTTTATGCTTGTATTTTCCAACGGCCACCAATGCGCGCCTAATAAATTCATCCAATGTTGTGCATTCTTTAACTTTTAGGCTTATCAATTAGATTCCTTCCTAAACACACAAAACAAATGAACTTACATTCTCTCGCTAAATGCAAAATTCCAACTGTCAATAACGAATTTACGTACGTTATTGCACATTAGGTTATAGGAATGAATAGGATAGAAGAATGAATTTTTTTATGAAACCGGTTCTGTCAAAATCGCAGTGTGCTTTATGCGTTGACAGAATCATGTGTGCATCATGGCTTTCACAGTACCGCTGGGGTTCTATCGAAACCACGGTCCTTGATACATCGTGGTTTTCACAGAATCTCAATGCATAATTTTGGGTTTTTTTCCAAATCTATGATAAATGTGGATTTTCTTAATAAAACTAATATTTTTTGCCATTTTCATGATTAAAAGATGTTACAAAAGATAGACTAGAAGATCTTCTTTCATTTTCATACTCTCATACTAATCTTATTTTCATTTGTTCTATTAATATCTTTTTCTATACCATTCAATTCAGTTGGTTTGATCAATATGGTTTATGGACCATGACTTTATCCATACTCTTTTAAGTTCTTGTACTATGTATTATATTTATTCTCCTTATAATTTGCTAAATTGATCCAAAGTATAATCTTTTATTCTCGAGTATGTCTTTTTCTTTGACTTTAAAATCATGTTTAGAAAATGACTTCTTTATCAACAAAATTTTCTTTTTCTTTTCATTTTTCGAATACTGATATATTTGTTCACCTTTTTCCTATTCAAATTGCTGTGTTTTTTGCAGCTGTTAGCCTATGTAGGGAGCATTTTTTTAATTCTAAAAGTACCATTGATGCTCGGCTATGTTGGAAAGTACGTCAAAGTATTTTAAAATTTGCTCTAAACTTATATAAAACATCTAAGATGTTGTTTTGGAGATTGAATGATGATTTGAACATTTTAAACTTGTAAGAAATCACTTGGATCGATCTATGTATGAGTTGGATCGAACCAAGTGAAAGCTGAAATGAAGTTGAGTGTTTTGTTGGACATAGATCGATCACATCGATCGATGTGGTATGGATGCAAAGTTGGATCTCCCTGTCTAATATAGATCGATCACGTCACACGATACATCGATCGATCGATGTTGGTAGGGTGCAAAGTTGGAACTCTCTGTCCAACATCGATTGATGACATCGATCGACCGAAGTGGACACCGATCAATCGATGTGCCAAAAGATAGGACTTTTTACTTTGAATTGCATCTTTTGATCCAAGAATCATCTTCCTTCCTACATGAACGTTATGAAACTGACATGAAGGTTAATTAAACTGCTAAAATGGGTTTTTAAAGTGGCATTTACACAATCCAAAGCCTATAAATGGTAGGCCTTGCTATCTTAAATCAGATACAAGAACTGTTGCCAAAATTCTGAAAAATTTCAGCACTTGTTTTTCTCCAACTCTTCTTCTTCCTCCATTATCAATCACTTCTATAAGCAAGTCAAACTCTCTCTCTTAGAGCAAAGGAAAGAGAGTAAGCTGTTATATCCTGGAAAGTATTTTCTTGAAGACTACCTTGCTCATCGGTAGAGGCAAAATTGCTTTAAGGACAATGGTCATCTAGTCACGCCTCGACTTTTGATTTTCTCTGTTGTTCATTTGGTATCCATATTCCTACTCATTTGTCCAACTTTCTTAAAGCAATTTCTGATGAATATGGCTACTAGACAAGCACATGTTCCTGACATGTCTAAAATGGAGCCATTTGATGTCAGATTTTTTTAAACGATGGGCAGCCAATGTGCTCTTTTCCTTGAGATGATGTATGCTTCATATGTGCTAACAAAAGACAAACCAACAGACGAAACAGAAGGCACCAAATACGAGGCTGACAATACAACTTGCAGAGGGCATATCTTGCACTTCCTCTCCAATTCTCGTCAGTAAAGGACATATGAACAGCACTTCAGAACAAATATGATTATGAAAATGTTGGCAAAAGAAAGTATGTGGTCAGCGATTTTTGAAAATTCAAATGGTGGACCATACATCAGTTAATGATCAGATTCACCAACATTAGCAATGGGTGGATAATCTCGAACAAGAAGGCATCAGGATATATGAAACTTTCCAGGCTGCCTCCTTGTTGGAGAAATTACACTCTTCTTGGAGCAAGTATAAGAAGAGAGGTAAACATGATGATGCCAAGCTCACAATGAATGGTGTCATCAGGCATATTCGAATTGAAGAAAACAACATGTTGGATGATGAAGCCGGATCTCCACCAAGGGTTAAGATGACCTCGATTTAACTTCGTCAGTTAACACAAAAGTCTGTCAACTGGAATTGATAATATGTAGCTAGAATAGCGCCAAATATCCTGCACAATGTAGCACAGGTCAGAGGTCCCGGGGGGTTGGCCCCGGGAAAAACCCTCCGACGCTCAAGTCAGTTTGGGCCATATCTCAATGAGGTTTTAATGTAAAGAGATAAGTTGGGAAGTTCTCACAGTGTTTGCCGAAGAGCAAGGGATATGTGTATGTTGTCAAGTCTCGTCCCTTTCTTTGTCATGGTTTCCTTACCTTTATAGATTTCTTTTTCAACCAAAAACTCTGATGATAGCTTGGGGAAGAAGCTTTGTTTAGGGCAGAGAGCCTAAGACATAATAGGTCTGCTGATGTGATTAATAGGCCGGCCTAGTTGATGTGAATGATAGACCGGCTATTGTGACCTTGGCGTGCTCAGGAAGACCAAACAGCTGTGGTCGATATTATTGGAGAAATATTCCCGTTTGAGGGTCCTTCGAAGTAGTATCGTAATGGGTTCACTTAGCTGGGGTACACAGCTATCTTCTGCTGAAGTGCGCTAGCTGCTGTGGTACGCAGACGCAGCTGCGCCTTGCCGAAGTGTATGGCTTTGCCTTAAATGAAGTAGTCCGGAGTGCAGCATTTGATCATACGCTGAAGTTAATGCCGAGGTGCAAACCTTAGGGTGTCGTGTTGCCCTACTGAGGTGTTACTGAGCCATTCTTAGGCACCAAGCAGCTGAACTGCAGTGCTTCAATACACTGGGCTTTTGGGACTAAACTGTTGACTGTTATCGACTAGTTGTCGATCCGGTTATGGTTTATCATTTGCCTCCAGATTTTGTGTGGCTGAGCTGAACTGTGAAGGCATACAAATCTTGTCTTTATGTCACGGCCAATCCCTTTAGCCACATGTTTTATCTTTTTTCGCCTGCTTCCTACGCAGGTGGTGGTTCCGATGCTCCATTATTGCTTCTTTGTCGATTCCGTTTCCCGAGGGAGGGAGATACGTGAATCTCCGCCTTTTGGAATTTCAAATTTAAAACGAAAAGGTGTCCTTTTTTCTTCCCCCGCCTATAAATAGAGAGGCTTCTACCTCTTCCTTCTTCATCCTTCGCTTGAGTTCCTCATCTTATATGCCGCTTCTCTTTCTTTTCTTCCTTTCAGTCCGGTCCTTACCCTTCATGTATGAATTTCCGAAATATGTTTGCCCTTTTATTTCTCAAGAATCTGGAAAATACCTGTGAGATGCAGTCATTTCCTAAAGAATTTGATTCTGATGGGAACAATCTTTCTTCACAGAGATTGTCCTTTTCCTGTAACCCTTTTTCGGTTATCGTCGTATCTTTTGCTTTAGCGCCTCTGTCATTTCATGACGAGGATTCTCCTTCGACATATTCCTTTCCAACGAAGGTTCTGCTTTGCTGTTTTGTAATCGCACAAACTTCTTTTCTTTCAGTGAAGCAAGAAACAATTGCGATTACATTCTTCGCAGGCCATTTTCAAGGTATGGTAGCGGTGTAGCAAGGGCGGCAACAATGCCGCAAAACTTTTCCTCTACCATGTAACCATAGAGGGGACGATTGCTAAGAAGTCTACCTGGTCCTGGATAAGGATCTTTCGCTGCTCTTCATAGTCCAAGTCCGAGGCTGTATCCAGATTGCCGAGTTTTCGAATTATAGGAGAAGATTTCATAGTTGAACAGGATTTTCCCTTGTAAACAACTTGTAGTTGTAATAGATTCCGTATTCAATAAAGGTTTGTTTTTTGCCTTCTGATTTGTTCTGGCTAATATTTTGAAGCTTAATCTTGCTCTTTTTCCTTAGATGGTGGGTGTTGGCCTTCTAGTCTGCGCAGTTCTTTTTATTTGCTTTCCACTTGCCCTGTGGTTATAGTTCGTAAGCTTTTGGCCTTCAGTCTGACTTGCTCAGTTTGGAAGTATTTATCTTCGGCCTAACTTGCTCAGTTTGCAAGTATTTATCTTCGGCCTGACTTGCTCAGGTTGCAAGTATTTATCTTCGGCCTGACTTGCTCAGGTTGCAAGTATTTATCTTCGGCCTAACTTGCTCAGTTTGCAAGTATTTTTCTTCGGCCTGACTTGCTCAGTTTGCAAGTATTTATCTCCGGCCTGACTTGCTCAGGTTGCAAGTATTTATCTTCGGCCTGACTTGCTCAGGTTGCAAGTATTTATCTTCGGCCTGACTTGCTCAGTTTGAAAGTATTTTTCTTCGGCCTGACTTGCTCAGTTTGCAAGTATTTATCTTCGGCCTGACTTGCTCAGGTTGCAAGTATTTATCTTCGGCCTGACTTGCTCAGTTTGCAAGTATTTTTCTTCGGCCTGACTTGCTCAGTTTGCAAGTCTTTGGCCTGACTTGCTCAGTTTGCAAGTATTTATCTTCGGTCATAGGTGTATCTCTCAAGTTTCTGCTTTCACGCTTGGTTTCTCAGTTTGGCTGAGTTGAAATGTTGGAAAAACTTATGCTAGACCTTTTGACTTTTTCGAGGTGGGCATATAGGGAACTTATCATGTTCTGCTGAGTCCTGCTCAGCCACCCCGACCTGCTGGGGAAAAATGTAAGGAACTTCTTTTGTTCCGCTGAGTCCTGCTCAGCCACCCAGACCTGTTGGGAAAGAAATGTAGGGAACTTGTTTTGTTCTGCTGAGTCCTGCTCAACCACCCAGACCTGCTGGGGAAGAAATATAGGGAACTTGTTTTGTTCCGCTGAGTCATGCTCAGCCACCCACACCTGCTGGGGAAAAAATGTAGGGAACTTGTTTTGTTCCGCTGAGTCCTGCTCAGCCACCCAGACCTGCTGGGGAAGAAATGTAGGGAACTTGTTTTGTTCCGCTGAGTCCTGCTCAGCCACCTAGACCTGCTGGGGAAAAAATGTAGGGAACTTGTTTTGTTCCGCTGAGTCCTGCTCAGCCACCTAGACCTGCTGGGGAAAAAATGTAGGGAACTTGTTTTGTTCCGCTGAGTCCTGCTCAGCCACCCAGACCTACTGGGGAAGAAATGTAGGGAACTTGTTTTGTTCCGCTGAGTCCTGCTCAGCCACCCAGACCTGCTGAGGAAGAAATGTAAGGAACTTGTTTTGTTCCGCTGAGTCCTGCTCAGCCACCCAGACCTGCTGGGGAAAATGATGTTGAGACCTGCTCAACCTTC
Source organism: Eustoma russellianum (assembly GCA_036186865.1). Taxonomy (NCBI): domain Eukaryota; kingdom Viridiplantae; phylum Streptophyta; class Magnoliopsida; order Gentianales; family Gentianaceae; genus Eustoma; species Eustoma russellianum. The sequence goes on from AP025054.1 coordinate 22,163,883, forward strand.
CACACCTGCTGGGTAAGAATATCGGGAAACCTGTCCCATCCTGCTGAGACCTGCTCAGCCTTCCAGACCTGCTGGGTAAGAATGATGTTGAGACCTGCTCAACCTTCCAGACCTGCTGGGTAAGAATATCGGGAAACCTGTCCCATCCTGCTGAGACCTGCTCAGCCTTCCAGACCTGCTGGGTAGGAATGATGTTGAGACCTGCTCAACCTTCCAGACCTGCTGGGTAAGAATATCGGGAAACCTGTCCCATCCTGCTGAGACCTGCTCAGCCTTCCAGACCTGCTGGGTAAGAATAATGTTGAGACCTTCTTAACCTTCCAGACCTGCTGGGTAAGAATATCGGGAAACCTGTCCCATCCTGCTGAGACCTGCTCAGCCTTCCAGACCTGCTGGGTAAGAATGATGTTGAGACCTGCTCAACCTTCCAGACCTGCTGGGTAAGAATATCGGGAAACCTGTCCCATCCTGCTGAGACCTGCTCAGCCTTCCAGAACTGCTGGGTAAGAATATCGGGAAACCTGTCCCATCCTGCTGAGACCTACTCAGCCTTCCAGACCTGCTGGGTAAGAATAATGTTGAGACCTTCTTAACCTTCCAGACCTGCTGGGTAAGAATATCGGGAAACCTGTCCCATCCTGCTGAGACCTGCTCAGCCTTCCAGACCTGCTGGGTAAGAATGATGTTGAGACCTGCTCAACCTTCCAGACCTGCTGGGTAAGAATATCGGGAAACCTGTCCCATCCTGCTGAGACCTGCTCAGCCTTCCAGACCTACTGGGTAAGAATATCGGGAAACCTGTCCCATCCTGCTGAGACCTGCTCAGCCTTCCAGACCTGCTGGGTATGCCCCCACTTCTATCGTGGGTGATAGATAGCCATGAATTATGCACCACGTGGTGACTTTAAAAGGGGCCCAGTTAAATACAAGAGATTGATCCTCTAATAATATAGGACCGGGAGATTCTGGATGAAGAAGAATCAGACCGCGATTCAAAACGCTCATTTAGATAAACCTTATATGCTCAGAAATCCGCGTTCCTCCCTCATCGAAATCCGAATCGGTGTCTCCTTGATAATCCTGGTGGTATCCGGGTCTACAACCCTCCATCGGAGGGGGTTTACCAAAGTCTAGCCTGTTGTAAAGCCTAGTCCTGGGATTATAGAAGCGTTGCAGGTGACCCAGCTCAATAAGGTGTTCAATTTCGTGCCCAAGCTGTCTACAATCTTCCGTATCATGCCCAATATCGTGGTGATAGAGGCAGTACAGTTGATGGTTTCTTTTGTGGATTGGTCCAGCGAGGGGCGGGGGTTCTTTTGCCAGTGATTTTTTCCTCATATAAGAAAGGATATAAGCCTTAGAGGCTAGCAGAGAATTCCTTTCCTCACCTTGGCTCCCTAGCCGAATCTTAACAGAGCATCTTTCCTGCAACGGTGCTTTGCCCTTGTTTCCCGTTTTCCTGCCATGTTTGAAAGGCAGGGAAACTTTTTGATTATATCTCGAGGTTTGGTGGCCAGGCTTTCGTTCTGGCCACATCCTTTTGGGCATAGGCCTTTCCTCGCGTCTGGAACAATAACCAGGCCGAGTAGGAGAATATTCTATGTGATCCAGTGGATGGGAGTTATCGAAACGGGGTCCGCTGGACTTTTCTGCAGGCGCCTTCCCCTTCATCTCCCTTAATACTGCTTGAAAAACCTCCGGGTTTTGAGCCACATAACGAATGGCTCGCATGTGCTCTTCATATGTGAAAGCCAAGGGAGTTGAAGATTCCCCCGGCTCCGTTGAGCATTGATCAGTTTGTTGTTGAGAAAATTTTTGACTCCTTCCAGATGTCATGGGTTGTTTGGTCCCTTGACTATCTCTGTTACTCATCTTTCTCTCAATAGCCTCCTAAGATGGTTAGAAAGGCCTCTGAACAATCGTTAGAGAAACTTTGAGCGGCTGTTTTCTGGGTTATAGGACTAATGGGCCCTCCTTCTAGCGCCAAATGATGAAGCCGGATCTCCACCAAGGGTTAAGATGACCTCGATTTAACTTCGTCAGTTAACACAAAAAGTCTGTCAACTGGAATTGATAATATGTAGCTGGAATAGCGCCAAATATCCTGCACAATATAGCACAGGTCAGAGGTCCCGGGGGGTTGGCCCAGGGAAAAACCCTCCGACGCTCAAGTCAGTTTGGGCCATATCTAAATGAGGTTTTAATGTAAAGAGATAAGTTGGGAAGTTCTCACAGTGTTTGCCGAAGAGCAAGGGATATGTGTATGTTGTCAAGTCTCGTCCCTTTCTTTGTCCTGGTTTCCTTACCTTTATAGATTTCTTTTTCAACCAAAAACTCTGATGATAGCTTGGGGAAGAAGCTTTGTTTAGGGCAGAGAGCCTAAGACATAATAGGTCTGCTGATGTGATTAATAGGCCGGCCTAGTTGATGTGAATGATAGACCGGCTGTTGTGACCTTGGCGTGCTCAGGAAGACCAAACAGCTGTGGTCGATATTATTGGAGAAATATTCCCGTTTGAGGGTCCTTCGAAGTAGTATCGTAATGGGTTCACTTAGCTGGGGTACACAGCTATCTTCTGCTGAAGTGCGCTAGCTGCTGTGGTACGCAGACGCAGCTGAGCCTTGCCGAAGTGTATGGCTTTGCCTTAAATGAAGTAGTCCGGAGTGCAGCATTTGATCATACGCTGAAGTTAATGCCGAGGTGCAAACCTTAGGGTGTCGTATTGCCCTACTGAGGTGTTGCTGAGGCCGGACAGCCATTCTTAGGCACCAAGCAGCTGAACTGCAGTGCTTCAATACACTGGGCTTTTAGGACTAAACCGTTGACTGTTATCGACTAGTTGACGATCCGGTTATGGTTTATCATTGGATGACAAGAGAAATGACGAAGGAGATTCACAAGCCAATGTGGTGGACCACAAAACCAAAAGGCAAAAGATTCAAAACAATAGCAAAGGTAACATTTGGATACTTATTTTTCATGTCATTTTGCTGAAAATTCAGGTAGCACTACTGAAAGGTGTTCCAATCAAATGTCTTGAAGGTGCCAAGTGTGCTAGATGGTGAGGTGTTCATCCAATCAAATGAAAAAAAAGAGTAAGATTGACGAAGAAAGATGCAACTTGAACTCTCTTCTTCTTCTTCATTCTTGTTCTTCATTCTTGCAGCCGAGTTGTATTGTATTGAATTATTATTTTGCTACAAATAAGCCTCTTTGGTTCGTAAAAATTGTAATTAATCAACCATTTTATAAGACAAACTCAATAGGTGATGAGGTGTTTGGTTGATTTTTATTGTTAAAGTGCTGAATTTAAGCCTTGATTGAGACTGGTGTATAAACCAAGAATCAAGTACTTTATAAGAAGTAAGATGATCCATTTTAATAGTAAAAATCCAAGAAAATGTGTTCCTTGGAGCTGGAGTAGGTCACATTGACCGAACCAGGATACCTCTTCGGTGTTCTTGCCTTGTCCATTACTTTCTTGTTTTTGACAGTTTTAGTAGTTAGTTTTTCACGTTAGTTTGAACAAGTAAAACGCCTTTAAAATCTTTGATTTTTTGATAGTAATAAACTTCAGACTGTTAGCTTATATTTGCAACAAGAATCATCGAATTTGAGCAAAAGAAAACTAGTCATTTAGTCTTTGAAAGATTATTGCTCCTTCTGCTGACATATTGACCAGTTCTCAAAAACGTGTCTCTTCAAATTAGTTAAACATCTTATATGATTAAGGTCTTTTAGAGTCTTAAATTAAAAATCTTAAAGTTTGATTTGACACAAGAATCAACCTTTTGAGAGAGTACACAATTTTAGAGTCTTGGAAAGTTTATCAACTTTCTGTCCAATTGTGACAAAGTTTAAGCACTTTGAAGTTTTTACTTATTTGAAAGGTCAAATGCCCTTTTTGTTTGCTCATTTTTGGACAGATTGTGGTTAACGTGTTGAAATTCATTTTCGAAAAGTTACATTATTTTTGAAGTTGCGTATTAAGAGTTACATTTTTTAAAAAACGGGATATGAGATTTGAAGGATTTTCTAAAGGATCTAAAAATAGTGTAATTTCTGATAACCAATATTCACCCCTTCTAGATTGTGCAGGTATTACAGTCCAACACTTCTATGCCACCTCCTCTGTTACTGACTGATTTTGGTACCCTTACTATTCTTATAAGTTTGTGGACTGCTATCAGGGGAGTTGTTTGAGTTTGGTAAGTTCTTGCCTGAGAAGATGCTGCGTGAGCGGAGTTGTGGAAAGCTGCCATGGTCGAATTCTTGAAAGAGAATAGAGTGTACGGCGCTGTGTCATGTTTTATAGAGTATATGTCAAATCTTGTGCTTGAATTTTACTCTAATTTGTCCCTATCTATGAATGATCCTGATTCCATCCGTTTTCAGTGTGCTTTTGTACGCAATGCCTGGATGGATTTTAACAAAACAGATTGCATCGGCATTTGATCTTCCAAATACCCCTGAAGTATATACTGATGACATTCCTAAGGTTGATTTGGTGTTTGAACTTACTAGAGGCACCATCATTGCTTGGCCAGAGGTCACTGTCTATATGCCACCAACTTAACCACTCAATGATGCGGTGCTTTTCGATCTTTCTATTTGAGGTTGGCTTCATAATCATCATAATTCTACTCTAGGTATAGATTTGAGACTTTTCCCCCACAAAAATGCTCACTCTAAGGCTGTTGATCTTCCTAACCATATTTTTGACCGCCTAATGTCCAAACATGGCTGTACGATCAAGTCTGGAATCCTGCCACATCTATGTCTGATCACTGCTGTTCTGATCCACCGAAAGAATCTTAAGGTTGTAGGTGAATAAGTTGTGAAGCAGTCCAAGCCGCTGGTTTTTTCTAACAAATGGACCAACCTCCACATGTTGTGGACCTAGTGTTGCGGGATGCTCCGAGTGTTGTGCTTGCCACTATGAATTGGACGATTTTAAGCAAAATGTTCATGATGATATTCAAGGGCTACGATCTGATATTGCTGATCTTATGGACACCTTTTAGGATTTCATGGATTCTTTTGAATAATTTGTCTTATTTGACGAAAAGTGAGAGACATCTTGGGGGGTTGTCTTAAGCGGAGTAGCCTTAAAACTGAATTTTCACTTGGTTTGTTGGTTTAGTTTTGCATTTGAACTTATTTAGTTTTGTAAACCTAATTCAGATGCTAAAATAGACTGGTGTCTTTGGTATGCTCAAACTGACTCTGATTCCTGCTATCATATTCTACTTTATTAGCCTTAGTGTCTGTGTCTCATTATTGCTGTTGCAGGAACATCGTGTTGTGACCACTTTGATCACTCTGTTGGAAAAGTACTTAAAAGTACTTTAAATCTTGTGATCCAACCTTGTATAGTGTTATGTGACCTATTGATAGGAGATTGAATGAAGTTTGGAGTGTTTTATGAAGAATGGAAGGAAATGGGGGCGTTCCAAACACTTTAAGCGCCTAATGTAGGCGTTCGAAGTGTTCTGGAATACTTCCAGACACTTGAAGCGCCTAATGTAGGCGTTCGAAGTGTTCGGGAACACTTCCAGAACACTTCGAACGCCTTGTATAGGCGTTCAATGTGATATGAAGCGCCTAATGTCATTTTGTACAGTCGTTCGAAGTGACATTAGGCGCCTAATGTGTCGTTCGATGTCACATGAAGCTCCTATGTCATTTTGTACAGTCGTTCGATGTCATTTTGTACAGTCGTTCGAAGTGACATTAGGCGCCTAATGTGACCCGACTTTTCACAAAAGATACATCTTCTTCTCCAAATGACATCTCCTTTCATATTGAACGTCCATAACCGATCCATGGAGGAAAAATCTGCAGAAAAAGGGTCTTGTGAACTTGTAATTTGTGAACTCAAAGCCTATAAATAGTAGGCTTTGCTATCTTCAAGATATACATGAAAAACTCTTGAATTCTTGTGAAAAAATTCTGCAGCATTCTTCTTCTACCTTTCACTATCATTCTCTTCTACTAAACAAGTTCAATACTTTCTCTCTAAGAGCAATAGAAAGGAAGTAAGCCGTTATATCCTGGGAAGCATTTGTCTGAAGACTACCTTGCTCACCGGTAGAGGCAAAATTGCTTTAAGGACAGTGACAATCTAGTCACGTCTCGGCTGTTTTGGTTTGTTGTTCTTGTTGTTTTTTCAATTGATTCTATATCAAATTCTCATGAAATTCATCATTTTCTAGAACCCTTTGTTACAGATTCATTTTGTGTTCCCTAGTATAATAACGGTGTTCTTGGACGAATTTGTCAAACTGTTATATTCCATGTTTGATAGCCATATCGACCCATATTTTCCAACAATCTTAAAGCAATTTTTGGTTGATATGGTTCCCAAACGGTTCTTGGATTCCAGTATGATCAAGTTTGATCCACACAAAGAAATAAATTTTACAAAGAAGCGTTGTTCCTTTGTCAATCTTCAATCTCATTTCCAGCAAAGTGTGGGGGTTGAATCATTGATGAAAATATCTTAGAAAATCATTATTTCCATAATGGGATGAATGTAATATCATTTAAATTTCCTTCGGCCTGTGGGGGTGGATGCTATTCAATGTTGTCTTCATGTTCAACGTCAACTGAAGAAACTCCATAGGAGAATATGAACATGCAATTCCTACATATGATGGAAGATGAAGTCTAATAAGGTAGAGATAGCGGATAAACACGGAAACAAGAATTACAAGAATAGAGTTTATTTGGTGTCAACCAAAGAAAGTTCAAGGATACAAAGAAACAAGAGATTTACCAACATGATTGTTGGTGGTAGAGGCAGATTAAGAGGATAAGTTTCTTGGAGTATCAACATGATGGATGATAAGGAGATCACAACGGTCTTCTATGATGTAATATTGTTGATAGTTCCTCGGAAAGAATAATAGATTATGTCTATCAAGTTTATTGAAATCAGTAGAGAGGTAGCTTAGTTTCTTTAATTATGCACTATAAATCCAATACTTTGGATAGTAGAAGGTGCAGTTAAAGTTAACTTTGTCTACAAAAACTGGTGTTGGCAATATGTGTGATATTCTTACACATGTAAGAATGATTTCTGAGTTTCTATCAAACAAGGGTTTTAGTGTTTGTTTTGTGCTGCATATGTGATTTATGAGTCTTAATAGATTTGCATCTAGTTTATGTGAAATCGTTTCATGTATTATGCATGGTGAGAGACAAGAACATGAGTCTTGCTGATCTGTTGAGAAAATGAAGGAAAATACTAAGACAAAAAAAATATGTTTTGTATGATTGTGAAGAAATAGACGCATGTATTTAATCCCATTTAAATATGGTGTTAAGTATATGTTTTAATGTGTGTAATTTGTTTTGCATTTCAACTTAGAGTTTCATGAAAAGAGAAATCGGCCTAGAAGTTGAGATGTGAGGAATGCTATTTGTGTATAATAAAAGTATTATATAGTAAAGAATAAGAAATCTAAGAGGGAAAGATTAGATAGATTGCTTTCATCCTTCATGAATAAAGTTTCTTGTTGAAAATGGGTTGACTAAGACTAGTTGTTTATGATGAAGATAAACTTATGGAAATCAAGTTTTCTAGTCTTAGACATTTGTAAGCTTTCTGTGGTAGGTGAAGTACTAAGAGATGAAGTTTAATGGTTTGTTGATGCTAGTAGAACTCCATGTTGAAAATGGAATAACTAAGTTTAATTATGTTCATGGTTTAATGGTGTTGCTTAATTATACATGAAGTTTCTTATTCAAGGTGTTTGTTCTCCGATAAAATGTTGTTATGCTATGTGAAAACTTAGAAATCATGGATGTTGGATTTCTAGTTTTAGTTAGCATTTAGAAAACCATGTTTAAGAAAGCGTTAGTCCTACATTTAGTGAAGTATGAAAAGGACTAAACTAAATGTAAAGTTCATGAATTAGTGTGAAACTATGGTATGATTGTAGGATCAAAATGGCTAGTTCCTTATGAATTCTGGTTCATAAGAAGATTGTTGGAGTTTACTCCAAAGTGACATAGAGAGTTGAGTCTATGTTCATTGTTGAAAGCCTTTTGAATTAGTCTATACCATAGCTAGTTGCTTGTTACTATGTGATCAGTTAAAGATGAATGTTCAAGTAATTGTTGATGATGAATAAAAATGTGGTATGTGATTAATATAGATTGAGGTGAAATGTGGGGGTCTAGCCCTTCAATACTTTCATTTAAGAACAAAGTTATTATGACATGTGAATGATAAACATGTAAATAACTTGTGTTGTTTAATCACCAAAGTAATGACCACTGTGTTGTTCTAGTCATTTGATGATTAATGTTTCAAGTCTATAAAGGTGATAGAGTTGCTTGCTCTTTACGACACACCATGATAATGTTCATGAGGATTAGTAATTAAAAGGTTTGAATGTTTGTAAGCCTGTTAAGCTTGCTTGATGATGATAATGAATTGTGATGATTGAATAATAGTTGCAAGCATATGAACGTAGTTAACTGGTGTGATGTTTTGATGAGTTCATCATGCTTGGCTATTTGTTGTTGATATAACTGACTCTTAGATAAAGTTGTTCATGATACTATTGATCATGCTTGTAAGATTCAGTTTATAGACACAAGTTTCATGATTTGCTTGATAAAAATCATCATAAGTTTGATAATTTGCTTGGTGGTGAGTCATCTAAGTTTGATGATTCATTTGACGGAAAAATTATCTTAAGTTTAATGATTTACTTGTTGAAAATCATCTTAAGTTTGGTGATTTGCTTGTTGAAAAATCATCCTATTATGTTGAGTGATTTGTTAAAGAAAATCGCTGAAAGGATTTCTCATGAGATTGTGCACTATCATGAGATTCCTTGGGTAAAACATGGCCAATGCAAGGTATATGAGAGAGACCCAACGTAACATCGAGAGGAATGGGACTAACTCCATCTGATGTGAACTCTTTATGACAGGAACCCAACTCACTATTAGTAGAGATCCTACAAACGGAATTCAATGTGGTAAAAAAACGTCATAGAAGAGTTCTGTTAAGTACTATCACACATGTCCCTTCCTATGTTGATGTTCGAGGATAGTACACACTGCATGTTTGAGGGTGAGATGTAAATCTCTTAATGGATAATTTATAGCCATCAAAGATGGTGGTGTGTTGCAGTACACACTTGATGAATATCACCTATATAAGTGTGGAAGTGTGGCCGCTTCCTATGAGAGCCTGGAAAACTCTCTAGAGCACTTATGAATCCTGGGATTGGGTACAGGGCCTTTAATGAACCACACCGCGAACTTGTAAGAAGTTAGATAATGGCATGTCATTTGTGTGTTCATATAAACAGTAGTGAAATATGTGGTTCAAGACGGTTGTCACCCTATTTCCGTTTATATAACTGCAAATTGTACTACCGGCCAGTTCAAGACGTTTGTCACTGCTCCGTTATGTGTCATTATCTTCGTTTGATAGTGAAAAGATTGGTTTATGTTCGTTCGTTTGAAACTATACAAGCTTGGATCATGTGGGGGATTGTTGGAAAAGTACTTAAAAGTACTTTAAATCTTGTGATCCAACCTTGTATAGTGTTATGTGACCTATTGATAGGAGATTGGATGAAGTTTGGAGTGTTTTATGAAGAATGGAAGGAAATGGGGGCGTTCCAAACACTTTAAGCGCCTAATGTAGGCGTTCGAAGTGTTCTGGAATACTTCCAGACACTTGAAGCGCCTAATGTAGGCGTTCGAAGTGTTCGGGAACACTTCCAGAACACTTCGAACGCCTTGTATAGGCATTCAATGTGATATGAAGCGCCTAATGTCATTTTGTACAGTCGTTCGAAGTGACATTAGGCGCCTAATGTGTCGTTCGATGTCACATGAAGCTCCTATGTCATTTTGTACAGTCGTTCGATGTCATTTTGTACAGTCGTTCGAAGTGACATTAGGCGCCTAATGTGACCCGACTTTTCACAAAAGATGCATCTTCTTCTCCAAATGACATCTCCTTTCATATTGAACGTCCATAACCGATCCATGGAGGAAAAATCTGCAGAAAAAGGGTCTTGTGAACTTGTAATTTGTGAACTCAAAGCCTATAAATAGTAGGCTTTGCTATCTTCAAGATATACATGAAAAACTCTTGAATTCTTGTGAAAAAATTCTGCAGCATTCTTCTTCTACCTTTCACTATCATTCTCTTCTACTAAACAAGTTCAATACTTTCTCTCTAAGAGCAATAGAAAGGAAGTAAGCCGTTATATCCTGGGAAGCATTTGTCTGAAGACTACCTTGCTCACCGGTAGAGGCAAAATTGCTTTAAGGACAGTGACAATCTAGTCACGTCTCGGCTGTTTTGGTTTGTAGTTCTTGTTGTTTTTTCAATTGATTCTATATCAAATTCTCATGAAATTCATCATTTCCTAGAACCCTTTGTTACAGATTCATTTTGTGTTCCCTAGTATAATAACGGTGTTCTTGGACGAATTTGTCAAACTGTTATATTCCATGTTTGATAGCCATATCGACCCATATTTTCCAACACACTCTATGTCCAGATATGTGCTGGGCTATATAATATGTTGGGGGAGTCTTGAGAATTATGCTATCTTTTATAAATTTTGTCAAAACAAGCCAAATAGAGATAATGTCAAAAAATATGCCATTCAATATTTTCTATTTATGACTAATAGCTTTGCTTTCGTTTTGATTTTTTTTTTGCATAATTCGGTTAAGCATAAAACTCTTTACATATTTAACACTGGCCGATTATGATTGATTTGATTGCTACATTGCAATCTTTAATCAGCCATGCAAATTGATATCATCTAGAAGATTCTTTCTCCTGGATGGATAATCTTTTAAATAAGAAAATGATTTGTGACTTAATGTAAACATATCAATCAATATTATATGTGATATTGTATCAAATATTATCTCATTTGTTGATATGATCCTCCGCTAGCTATAAGTTCACTTAGAGACCATCCTTTGCATATTGCATTTTTTGTGCTGTTTTGCAGAAATCCTAGTTAGAGTCTCGCGCACTGCTTTCAGGCTGATCTTGTGTCAGGTTCTGTGTGAACTTGCAATTTAGGTGTCAACCGATCAAATACTCTTCGACCATTGGAGTATCATGCTGCCAAATCATTGAGCCTTTCGGAAAATATGTAGCTGTTCTCAATGAGGACATTCGAAGACACGAAGGGAGTTCACGCAAAGTCTAAAAAGGATTCCAAACTCAACTCGAGGGGAGCTTGATGTGGCATTAGTCAAACTGGAGGTTACAATAGACAAGGCCATAATTAAGTAGAGAGAATACTTATTGTATAAATCCTATATAATTGTATTCTTCTCCATATTGGTAATGCCGTTGACTTGTTGTGGATACAGGTGATTTGTCAAACCACGTTGAAAAGTTCATGCCTCTTCTTTTTTTTACGCATTTGTATTTGTTTATATGACAACTCACAAGCGACTAATTCTAAAAAGCTGTTAAATACTAGTAAGACTTGACCATTGAATTTGAAAAGTTATTGTGGTTAGTTTTTACTTTTAATTTGCATTTGAAACTTTTGGAGATGTTATATATGCCTTTGAACTTGTATTCTCCGTGTTTTTATGATTTTTTTGGGTCTTAAGAGTCGGAGTTATATTAAAAACTAAAGTTAACCAAACAAACAGGCAGTTAGTCAATCTTTCTGGGTGGTATTGAGTAAGACACTAATTTGAAGTACTTAAACTTATAATTTTTAGAAGGTATTTTACATACTTGTTGTAATATGTGTGGGTAGGTTTGTACCAAATGACGAGTTTTGAACGTGGAAATCGTGATATATGGGCTCAACGTTTTAACAAGGCAGAACTGTAGACTTTCTAGACAGCAGTCTGAGCATATATTGTAAACATTTTTCGCAAGTTTATTCTGGAATTAAATTGTAAAACTTTTAGGGGATCTTCTCCAAGCATCAAACTAAGAATTTGTATAATTTTGTAGAGTTCGAGCTGTATATAAATATCTTTTCACATACGATTAGGGTAGAATGCTGGAATTTCTAAAACAAAATTTGTTGAAGTTTTTGCTAGTGCTGCTCTCTCATGATTGTTGTATTATTTCTTTGCGTTTGCCCATGCTTGCTCCACAGGTATTACACCCTAATATATGAGGTCTTTACTTTGTGAAAATAGTTGTTCCTATTAGATTCTAAAGATAGCTCTCGCTCCTGTTGAGTATTTGTGATGGTTGATGTTGGGCCTTGTGACTATGCACAATTTTGGTGGGCAAAGGTGATACCACTACAGGAAATGGGTAAGATTTGAGGTTTCTAAACACGATCCAGGCTTCATGGGCATCCCAAGAAGCGACCGACAAGCCCAGTGACAAGTCAAAAATTCCACTTCTAATAAAAATAAATAAGTACTTTCACCTCGACCAGTATTGGTCAACCTTGGCCAGTATCGGTCAATGTAACTGGCCCCCTTATGGGCGCAAGTCAGCACCTCGTCGTGCTCAGCCTTGCGATTAGCTCATCCTAGGAGCAGATCATTGAACCAGCTGGCCTTGATCATCCCAGCTCGACCAGTTAATACCATGAGCCGTCACCAGATCAGCATACTACTGCTGGATTAGCTCAACTCGGCAAGCGACAAGGAGCAGTGCCTTTCACCTCAGCTCAGCCGACCTCCACAGGTCAGCTCAGACCATGCTATCCTCACCTTGTCCCTTCGCTGCGCTGCTCAGAGTGCACCTCAGCTCGGCCAAGCATGCCAGAACAGACACCTGCCAGCAAGCCATCCAAGCCATGCATCGCGACACGTGGCCACCATGCGGACGAAAAAGCCATCATGGCAGCCAGATGTCATTGCCCCACGACTCCTCACCATGCACTACTCACCCCAATATATAAAAAGAAGGCTCTCCTAGTGGGAAAAAGGAGGAACCAAGTTGAACAACCCAACAGAGCAGAATATAGACTGAGCTCACAACCCTCATCAAACACCAAAAACTGCCACCACTCTAATAGGATAAAACCTAAACAGGTTGCTTCGCTCTCTACTTCTTATCCATCATTATGTATATGCCCACAATTGACTTGAACGTCAAAGGATTTTCTCCGAGACAATATCCTCGAGACCTCTAACGTCGTCCTTCCCTATAGGTTTCTGGGAATCTTGCCTCGGCGTCTTCAGGAGGTTTTAACGGCGTTATCCTGCAGATTACCTTAAGTATAACCTTATTCCTCGTGTGCTTAATTATTTTATTTTGCTTTCTTATGATGTGCGTGTAAGAATTCAGGCAAGTGCTGAAATGTGCATAACACAACTACTCTAGATCCTGGAATCCCCAACATCACAATGCTTGAGATTATGTTACATTGTGAGATTAGCATGTTATATAAATGATGAAGCCGGATCTTTACTAAGGGTCTGTGATGACCCTAAATAAACGTCGTCAGTTGGTTGTTGAGAACTACTGGAATAGCTTCCTGGAAGTCCTGCACAAGGAAGCAGAAATCAGAGGTCCCGGGGGTGTGACCCCGGGTAAAACCCCCCGACGCTCAAGTCAGTTTGGGCCATTTCTCATTGAGAATATAGTTTGTATGTAGAGTTAGAAAGTTCTCACAGTTCTTGGCTGAGGAGAAAATTCAATGTATTTGCTCTAGGAGAGGTGAAAATGTTTCGATCCTTGCTCTGGTCTCCGTTAGCTTGCTTTTGTTAGTTTCCCCTTTTTCTCTGCTTCTGACAGCGGATGAGACGTTACCTTGGGACAGAGAACCTATGACGCAGTAGGTCTCCTGATAAGACTGGTAGGTCTGCGGATGAGACTAGTAGGTCGGTTGATGTGACCTTGGCGTGTACAGACTGAGCCCGACGTGTACTCTTTTCTTGAACCGCACTTCTGCTTGATGGTCCCACGATGTAATACTGAGTTTTGACTCCTTCGCCGAAGTGCAAAACCAAGCCTTGCCGAAGTGCAATGTCAGATCTGGCCAAAGTGGTATGAAGCATAACGCTTAGGATGAAGCTGAGGTTGAAGTTGGTGCCGAGGTACAAACCTTGGCATATTCTCTGATAATAAAACGGATGCCACGGGGCACAGCCGAAGTACAGTTTAACCGAGTAGCAATGTATGAATGTTGAACTGTGAGGGTTATGCCATTGACTGTTGTTGACTAACAAATGATTATTTCTGGTTTATCATTTCCCCTCAGATTTTGTGTGGCCGAGCTGACCTGTGAGGGCAGACAAATCTATTTTGAAGAGTCAATGACATGTACCTCATAACTGCGCCGTATTTCCTCTTAACTGCGCCGTATTTCCCATTAACCGTACCTTTAACCTCATAACTGAGTTGCTATCCGCCTGTTTAGTACCAGCGCAAGTTCCAACGCCCCATAATTACTTTTTCGGTGGTTTTGGTAATCGAGAAAGGGGGGAAAACTGAACCGTCACCCCTTTTTGAATTTCAACTGAAAAGTTACAACTTTTCATCTTCCTCCTTATAAATAGAGACACTTGCCCTAATCCTTTCTTCTTCTTCCTTTGTTCTACGCATCGCTACTCTGCTTCTCTGCTCCTCTTCTTAATCTTCGAAGCTTACCTCCGTCCTTACTCCGGTGTTCTTCCGGCTCAGTCCTTCAATCTTCTGTAAGCTTCTTTTCTTCCTTACTCATGGCTTTTGTTATTCCATCTTCTTCTTCTTCTGATTCCCAAAACATATCAGCTCACTCTTACCCAGCTGATCTGGAGGGTGACCAAGAGGTCCGATCCCTCCATGAGAGGTCAGATTCCAGTGAGGACAACCGTCCTCTAAGGAGGTTACGCCTTATTGGTGAACCTTCTAAGGTTACCTCCACTTCCTCTTCCATAATACCCCTGCCGTCCATTGACAGGGGTTCACCTTCTTCACCAGTGCAAAGTTCTGCCTGCACTTTAAAGATTGCTGACCTTTCCTGATTCTGTACTGACTTTAGCATAGATAGAAGTACTTTTCCCCAATTCTGCCTCTTCCTCATCAAACTGCCTGTGATCCACCCGCTGGGTATGAGACAGTTTACGAAGAATACTTCAAATCTGGGTTTGACCTTCCTGTTCCTGTCCCTTTATTCCATATCCTTGATTATTATAACCTTAGATTACCCCAAATTATGTCCAACGGCTTGAAGGTTATTGCCAGCTATCTGCTCTACCTGAGAGCCGCTGAGGCAGAATTTGACCTTGCTGTCTTTAGGGGGATGTTTGTGTGCAAACACAAGGAGAGTTGGTACTACTTTAGTAGGAGACACCTTAATAAAGTTGTTAACCACGCCATAAACATCTCTTCTTTCACCAAGAACTGGAAGGGTCGTTTCTTCTACATCAAAGCCATAGGATTACCTGAAAGAAATCTCTAGAAATCCTGCCCTGCAGATAATAAGAGGCCAAGTGAAAAATATTGCGATGAAGCCTTGAGGTTATTGCACCTTCCCCAAGCCATAGACTGGAAAAGGGTAGACAGGTCGGTTGTGAAGGCTGCCGACCTGGACCACATATGGCCATCGCACCAGTTTGAATCTCTTGGCTCCTCTGCCTTAGCCTTAATTCTGGGTATGTGTTCATGCTTTACATATCTCTTACTTTTCTTGATGTTGCGTATGTGTTTTGACTGATCTGCTATTGAATCTTGCAGGAACCATGGTGTCTGAAAATCTCAGCAAACTGAAGAAACTGGTTCCCAAGAAGAGGAAGAGAGAAGAGGGAAAACCTTCTTCTGCTCAGCCATCTTCCAAAGCCTCTTCTGAGGTGCAGGCTCTGCCTGCTACTCCTGTTGTTCCTCCAACCCAAGGTAAAGGTTTCCAATTTTTGATGTTGATACCTTATTTGCTTTACTTCAGCATTTTTAACTTGGTTTTGGTTGCAGCTAAAGCTTTGGTTGGATCTACTGCTGCAGCCAAGAGACCTGTTCAGGCTGCAGCTCAGCCATCAAAGAAGAAGACTTCAGGGTCCCCAGCCTTGCCCCTAAAACCTGCTGCAAAGGCTGGGGCAGGAACCCTCAAGACTGCTCCTCCAACTAAAATCATCTTAAAGACTTCACAAGCCAAATCTGCTCCTCCTGCTGCTCCACCAAGTTCTTCTCCAACTCCTGCTGTTCCAACTTCTACTCCAGCTTCGGCGGCACCAATTTCTGCTCCAGTGGGGTTAATTATTAAGGATCCAAAAGATGCACCCACTGGAGGAGGAGTTGTGACTTCAGGGGAGGATGCTCCCCAGCGTCCTTATGGAAAAGCTCCATCGGAAGGAGAGCCCTCTCATCAGCACCGCCGGGCCTGGAAGAATCTGGTCTATTGCCTTTCTGATACTACTGCTGTTGTACCCCAATGATCATGTACATGAAAACTATGAATATGAGACGGAATGAAAGCAATGATTTCCTAAGAACATGTTACTTAAGTCCACTCAACTCTTTTACTTAAATACTATTGAAGCGGTACATGAAATATAGGGATATATAAACCATACACATCACTAGGTATGTATGTGCGTGTATGTGATATATGCGTATGGAATGTATAACACATGGTACACCTAGGCGTGTATATATATATATATATATATATATATATATATGTATACATACATATGTTAATTTTAGAATATGATAAAATAAAGAAAAACAATATAGTGCATGAATTACAAGAAATATCAAGTTGCCTAGAAGCCTAAAATTCGGCCAAGGCATGAATGAGAATTCTAGAATTCTCTAGCCAATTTTATTAGTTAAAAGTAATTACTTAAAGTCTAATACACCATTTAAGACAAGAAGTTATTATGCAAAGAATAAATAGGAAATAAAATAGACATGCATTTAAGGAACAAGTTAAGACAACTCATTAAAGAAGGAAGTAGTATGGTTGAGGTCATAAAGACCCCAACCCAACCGCCCCCTTAAGTGTCTAGACATGGAGGATTTTAAATCCTACCATGGTTACTTTTCCTTAAACCAAGGTTAAGATAACCATGATTTGATAAAGTAACTTGGGTTAGCACTAAAGTAACCCTAGTTGGAATAAAGTAACCAAGGTTATACTAACCTAACCTTGATTAACATTCAAAAAAGCCCTAACCCTCACAAAAATCCCTCCAAAACCGTCCCCCTCTCCTAAGTCCCTAACATGTTTTAAATCAAACCATTCTAGAAACATCTACCTTCTCATCATGCAAGAGCAAAACACTTAGACAATCTCCATCCCCCTCACCAAGATTTCGCCCCTTTCATCTTGGAGGATAGAAGTTCAACTTCACCTTCAAGACTCAAGAAGACCTCTAGGTAAGTCTTGTTCCAAGTTCCTTAAGAAGATTCTCATTGGGGTAAAGAATGAAGCTCACATGACCTCCCTTTCTTCATACCCAAAACCGTAGGTTTTATGGTGCAAATAGGTGAAAGCCATCAACTTTCTTAGGTGATGACATGTTGTGATGCTTGAATCTCCATTCCAAGCTCATTTTAGTAAGATGCTCTAGCCCTCAAACCTATCCTATTTCCTCTATTGAATAAAGATTAATCTTTTCATTTCATTTCCTTAAAACCGTATGCTTAAGGTGAAGAAGGTGAAGGATTTCATCACATCTCACTTCATAACCTGATACGATCTTGGATCGTATGGAAATGGTATCAGAGCGAAGGTTTCTTCTTTACAACTCGCATATCCTTCTTTCTCTTATTTTTTCTCACTGTTTTCTTCCTGTACCCAAATATCCATCACTCCATCTCTGATCTTTATTTTTTCCCCTCAATTCAATTGTCATCTTATTCATAAATACATCCTCACTGCAAGTTCCATTTATTTTTAACGTTATACCAAAAAAAAGGGGTCACGTTATTATTTTGGGGGCAGCACGATATTGCAGTAAATGGACAAAAGACCAACCATTTTGTCTAAATCCTACTTCTGTCCATCCTTTTTCTTTATGCATGTAGCGTTTCAGTAAATTCCAAAAAAAATCATATACCAAAAGAAAAGTTTGGACTTTGCAGATATTGTTGCGATTAACCCCTCAAGCTTGAATCTTTACACACACTTAACAATAGGGTCATTGTGTTAGGATTTAAATTCAGCCATAACATATAAATCTAGTCCATTGCTTAAAGGTGCTACCTAGTGTCAGATATAAATCTTGTTGCTAACGAAGCTTTTAGTTGATCTTAGATTTGTGTGACTTGATTGCATTGTTGTTTGGTTTACGTTGCAATTTTTCTTGTATCCAAGGTTGGTCTTCCTTCACCATATACACAGCTACCCCTTGAGTACAAAAGATATCATTTTTTCAAGCCACACCAAGCCCAAGTAAAAGCCTAACCTTGGCGACACAAAAAAAAAATCGGTTTTGCTACTTTGCATAAACGTTCATTAATTCACCTCTTTTCCTTCCTATCGTATGCCGTTGCCATAAATCGAACACGATAATCTCCATTTACATAGTTATCGGAAAACTTATTCAATAAACTGTACAAGGCATATAGAGTCTTCTATGATGGTTTGTCATGATTCCCCGACTTGATATTTTTTTTCATATGCGACACTATTAGGTGGCTACTGGTGGTTCTAATTGCGCTGAGACAACAACACAAATTAAGGTCTTAGTTATTAATTCATCTAGCACCAACGCAAAGCACTGGAAGGTCATATATTAGAGTCACTTCTTGAGGTGCTGATTGAAGCTGCTTTCTTGTACGTTAGTCGTCATTGGATTTTCTTGCCTACATTTGAACTTTGTTGATTCCTTCATGCGGACAAAATAAAAAAAAAGAGAAAAAAAAAAGTCGGCAAAAAAAATATATAGAAAAGGGTCGAAAAAAATAAAAAAAGAAAAAAAAAGGAATGTGTAAGAACACAAAAGTTGGGCAGTTTGCTTGAATAGAGCACCAAGTTTGTTGACAAATTATTTGAATATCAAGTTCCTTCCAAGACCAAAAAGCCATGTCCTTTGAAGCCACAAATCATTACACCATTTATTGTCTTTACACTTGGATACTTGATGATTGTAATTGAATCAACAACTTGTGATTAATTTGCATAAGGCTAAGGTTAACTAAAGATTGCCCAGGGCAACCCTTAGTTTTCTTTGGCTCAGCCTTTGACATAATTTTTGGTCTCTTTTTCTTTGATTCTTAGAAGGTTAAGTGTGTCGAATTGTCTTGTTCTTGGCTTGATACCTTTGCTTGATAGTTGCTGAAATTTGGGTGACACATTGGAGAGAAGGGCGCAATTGATCATCGGATTGTGTTAGCCACTTGAGGAGCTTGCTTTGGTTGTATCTAGCCCAAGATTGGCCGGGGAAAGCACAAACTTGAGTGACTATACAAGAGCGAAAAAAAACATACACTTGGATTTTGATTTTTACTAACGTAATGAAATCTCTTTTGTCTTTGTGTTAGTTTTTCTTTTCTTGTTTTCTTTATTTTATTTCAGGAGAAAACATGTCGTCAACCAATGCCGTAGCAGAGGAGGTGAGGGTGGAAGTGTCTCTTGAAAAGGTACTGGAGAAGCTACAAGAGATCTCTAACAAGGTTGAGGAGTTGGACCGAAGGACTTCCAACCAAAGCTCGGCACATGCGCCTTTACCAAGCCACGGGCAGACCTCGCGTGGAGGAGAGGCCAGAGGATCCGTTGCCATGGGAAGTCGAGGACGGTCCGATCAAGGGAAAGCACCCATGAGACATCGTGAGCCAAGAGAAGAATATCCACCGCAAGAGTTTTACGAGGAAGAGATAGATGAGGCGCAAGCTTGGCCCCAAGGCCGAGTGCAAGCAAGGAGAGCGCCACCGCAAGAGGATGATTTTCTCAAAACCAAGATGAACATTCCTTCCTTTTACGGTAAGAGTGACCCCGAAGCATACCTTGAATGGGGAAAGAAGGTCGATCTTATTTATTCATGCACGAACTACTCTGAGTGGCAAAAGGTACGTTATGCTAGTATTGAATTCATGGAATATGCATTAATTTGGTGGGATCAAATTCAAAATATAAGAAGAAGAACCATGAGAGATCCGATTTCCACTTGGGATGAAATGAAATTCGAAATGAGAAAAAAATTTATTCCTGAATCATATGAACGTACTTTACATCAAAGATTGCAGGGACTCACACAGGGGTCTAAAAGTGTTGATGACTATTTTAAAGAACTTGAAATCTTAATGATAAGAACCAACACAATAGAACCCGAGGAGGCAACTATGGCACGATTTTTAGGAGGATTAAATAGGGAGATTGGTTTCCAGCTCGAGCTTACGAACTACGTAGACCTGGACTCTATGGTACACAAAGCTCAACGGATCGAAAGACAGATTTTTCAGAATAAACAAAATTTCAGGTTTCTTTGAATGCAACCGTGTGTTGCTTCATTCTTGTGTTTTTCCTTTGGTTTTTACAAATTAAAATCAAAGCTAGATCCAATCAAGGTTTGAGCAAACCTAGTTGGTGAATCACAATCCAAGGATACAGAACGACGTGTTGGATTGGGAGATTTGAATTGCTCAACGTAGACGTTGTTGATTTCTCTTGTCCAAGAAGGTGATGTTGGCGCCATTGTCCCACGCAAGGGTTGATCAAAGGTGTTTTTTGGATTTGAAAGAAGCGATCGTCAATTCCATACGATCCAAGATCGTATCATAACCAAGCAAATACAAGAGCTTTAGCTTGAAGAGGCAAGTATACTTTAACCCCTTACAATATATGTGATTATGTGCATACTTGAATGACTAGAAGCTTAAGACATGATCTTAGTGAAAATATGCCTAAGTTGTTACCTTTTCTTATGTTTTGAAAGGATGGATAATAGACCTCTCTTATGTTGTAATATAAAGCATGTTTAAACTTGAAATAAGAGTTAAAAGTGATGGATTAGGGACTGCCCTATGTTTGATATTGAATGAGACATGATTGATATGGAACCTAGCATTTTTAGTGATTTTAATATGTGAAATTGTTGGACTAGAGGACTGTTTTGTTTAGAAGGAATGAACAGCCCATATGAACGACTTTTGCATGCTAAAAAGAGACTAGAATTAGTATAGGGAAGCCTTATTATGTCTATTAAATGACCATTAACTTGGATTATAGGCTAAAGAACAAAGTTAGGAAGGAAAGGATATTTCTATGCATGATGGTTGAAACCAGAGTTCCGGACAGATTTTATGCCAAATTGATGGGCTTAGTTAAGGACCTTCTAAACGTTGGATTGAGCTTATTTTTGGTGTGGTCGTAGCTTATTATGTCTAGTTTATTGTGGAGTTGGAATTTCTGGAAAATCATTTGTGGATTGGTCAGAAATGAATTTTTAGTATCAAGGGGTCAAAACGGTTTCTGGTCGTACCACCTTAGAGAGAAAAATTGTTTAAGTACCTTAAACATCTTGGATTGACCTGAAATTTTTACAAGAAGTACTTGAGACATAGAGCTAAGTATCCATGTAAAGAAATTGATTTTAGCTATTGATCTTGGTGGTAAACCATTGAGGTAAAGTTGGTGTAACATTCTGGAAAACAGGACAGATTGACCCTTTGTGCTAGTATGACTTGTATCGTATTTATTTTGACTTGTTTTGGTGAATGGGCATTTGGATATTATTCATAAAGGAAATAAGAAAGATTTCCAGGTGCTAAGTGAGCCTCATAATGAGTTTATGGATGGAGACAAGGTAAGGAATGGAGTTGAGAGTGCAGCAGAATTTCTGTTGTACCCTTGTTGGAAATTATTTTTATTGAGGTACCTACGCTTGTCGAAATCGCATGAAATTTGTACAGAATGTAGTTAAGATCATGTGGTGCATGTCCATATTTTTAGTTTCTGGAAAATAGGCTCAAAAGGTTGATTTTGAGGCCGGGCAATACAGGACATGCTGCTGGTTCGTTTTCCAGCCCATGAAGAAAGTTGTTTATGATGTTATAAGTGCATTTTACCATGTTGCATCCTAGGCACTTGCATTGACATGCTCATATGTTCCATGCTCATGATTTTATCGATGTTTTATATAAAGTTTCTGTTTTGAAAGAATTTCGTCCCTTCTGGCCAGCTTAACCCGCTACAGATCCGGGGTTAATTGATCTGAAGAAGTATAAGAACCGATCCAGGCCCGGTATAATAGGTCTGATGAAATATAAGAACCGATCCAGGCCTGGTATAATAGGTCTGAAGAGTATAAGAACTGAGGCAGGTCCGGTATAATAGACCTGAAGGTGATCATGTTATAAGAACCGAGTCATGCCCGGTATAATAGGCTGACACACTCTCTTGTTTTATGATGAGCATGATTTAAAAGAAAGAAAGAAAGTTCAAGTATTTTTATGAGCATGTCTAAATGAAAGAAAGAATGTTTCTCGTTGCATTTGCATCGCATTCACATTTTCATACACATTATGCATGATACCTTTTCATAGAAGTAAGGATTGGCTATAGCACGTAGAATCTAACTAAGTGATGACATTTAGATCTTAGCTAAGTGTTGATATGACTTTAAGTATGATGCTTCGGAAAGGTATTGGCAGGTATGTTTTAACTTAAAGAATTGGGGTTTGATTCTTGTATGCCGTTTTCTCTTTATTGTATGGTGTTATGGTATACTTGCTGGCGACTTTGTCGCTCACCCATTTATTTTCCCCCCCAGAGCCAGGTAATGAAGTTGAGTGGATTGATGATGAGCCAAGGGTACCATACCCATAGGTTATTGAAGTCGCTGTTAAGAGAATGATGATGGAAGCTTTTGATGAACCTTTGGGACATTTTGGGACTTAGCTATCTTCGGATTCTTTTCGGATAATGTTTGTATAATTTCGCGGTGTAGTTTGCTATCGGTTCAGTTTGTATAATTTTGCTATGTATTCGCGATTTGACGCTTTCGGATTAAGGTTCAAATTCTGCCGTATTTTTATCTACCTGTTAAGATCGTGACTTTGTAATCCATGTTTATTCATGGGTTTTACGAGTTAAGTATCGACGCTTTGTACTTTTCTGAAAGGGAAAGTACGGCGGGTGCACCGTACGAGGGGTAGCCGAGTACAGGGTGCTACAGGTGGTATCAGAGCCGAGGCTCTAGATTCGGGCAGAATATAGAAGCTAAGTTATGATCTTAGAAATCTAAGAATTGATCTTGGACTTAAGTCATGATCTTAGCAAAGAGATGGCATTAGCTCAGACAACTTAGATTGGAAATAGGGTCCCCTGGTTGATCTGCTAGCCTGATATGTCGCATATTAACTCTTTTTCCTACTTTAAATTCCTTTTTCCAAGCATGTCTAAATTCAGTCAGTCATTTCGATCCATATATATATATATATATATATATATATATATATATATATATATATATATATATATTTCTGCTCCGTATACAGATGGTTCGGACTCATGGTAGACCTCGCAGAGATGCTGCCCATGCACCCGAACCAAACCCTCCACAACCTCAAGATCAAGTCCCTCCACCTCCTCCTCAGAATCAGAATCCACCGCCTCCTCCTCCACCGCAGAATGAAAATCCCCCACCAGCTCAAGGGAACCCTCTTCCGCAAGTGCCACTTCTTATTCCGGATTTCCAAGCATTCTGTCAGACCGTAACTCAGATTGGCCAGGGAATGATTCAGAAAGTTGCCCCTCCTCCTCCTTATGAACCGATAAGAGATGCGCAGTATTATTTTGAGAAGCTCAAGCGAGCGAATGTGCCGCCTTTTGAAGGAAAGTCTGACCCCGATATGGCTGAAAATGGCTAGATGAAGTGGAGAACTATTTTGAACTGAATGGAGCCCCAGATAATATGAAAACCCAAGCTGTGAGGCCTTTCCTCCTTGGTGAGGCGAACCAGTGGTGGAAGGCTAAGCTGCAACCTTTGCCCTGACCTATTCCATGGGAGAGATTCATCCAAGAGTTCAACAAGTTTTATTTTCCCCCGTCAGTAAAGATGCAAAAGAGGCATGATTTTGAAATGTTGAAGCAAGAACCTGGTATGACTGTGTCTGAATATGTGAGCAAGTTTCTGGCTTTAGGTAGATTTTCTCCGGCTACGATGAATGATGAGGAATCTAAGATGGTGAAGTTTGAGAGTGGGCTGAACCCAAGGATTCACACTTGGTTGGTAAATGTTATCTCTGCTGATTTTGAGGCACTTGTTGATGCATGTTATCGGATCGAGAAGGATATCATTCGTCGCGATGCGACGGTGGGCCAAAAAAGAGGAAGGGACACTTCCGGTGATAAAGGAGCAAGGAAAATGACTAGACAGAATTTTCATGGGAGGCAAGGTAGACAGCAGAATCAGAACCAAAGAGGAAATCAGAATCGTTGACAGCGCCGTGGGCAGAATCAGAATAATCAGAGAAATAATCAAGGAAATCAAGGACAACAGCAGCAGGCCATTCCCATGTGTCCCCATTGTCAGAAGAATCATTTGGGCGAGTGCTATGTACAAGCTGGTAAGTGCTTTGGTTGCGGCAAGACTGGTCATATAATTAGGGATTGTGCTGATAAGGGAGCTGCTTGTGCTGGATGTGGAAAGACTGGACATATTCTGATAGATTGTCGAGAGCGTGGTGGTCAGCAGCAGAGGAACCAACGTCAGCGCTCGAATGCGCGTGTGCATGTGATGACCGATGTTGCAGTTGAGGAAGCTGGAGACATCGTGGCTGGTATGATTTAAATTATGTAATGCTAATTCAATAAATATTATATTGCAGCGTAGTTAAAGCTTTGCATAATTCAGGTGCTATTCTTGTATGTTGTATGCCCGCTAACGTGTTGTTTGATAGTGGCGCCAGCCACTCCTTTATATCTAAGAAATTTGCAAAGGGATTTGACCATGATCCTATCCGGCTGAAATCACCCTATCGAATCCACGCCGCGGGTGATCAAGTACTTACGTCTCATTATCTGTATAAGAATTGCACGGTCGAGCTCGAGGACCATCGGTTCGCGGCTGATCTGATCCCGATTGCTATGAATGACTTTGACATTATTCTTGGTATGGACTGGTTGTCTAAGAACCATGCCCATATTGACTGCAATCAAAAGAAAGTCACTTTCAGAGCCCCGGAGCAAGAGGAAGTATCATTTCAAGGAGGTCCCAAGTTGAAGAAGTCAAAGAATATTTTTGTGAATACAGCTCGTGCCCGTCAAGCGTTGCGAAAGGGATGTCAAGGCTATCTTGTTTATGCTCTTAGTGCCGAGCAGGCAGCAGTGGACGTTTCGCAAGTTCCAGTAGTTCAAGAGTTTCTTGATGTCTTTCCAGAGGAACTACCAGGACTCCCCCCTGATCGAGAAATTTCCTTTGAGATAAATCTCCTCTCCGGAGCTGAGCCCATTTCTAAAGCTCCTTACCGCATGGCACCCGCTGAGCTGAAGGAACTAAAAGAGCAATTGCATGAGTTATTGGAAAAGAAGTTGATTCGTCCAAGTGTGTCACCATGGGGTGCCCCAGTTTTATTTGTAAAGAAGAAGGATGGAGGTATGCGGCTGTGTATTGATTATCGGGAACTCAACAAGATCACCGTGAAGAATAAGTATCCATTGCCTCGGATCGACGATCTGTTCGACCAGCTTCGGGTCAGTAATTACCAAGTCTTATTTCAATATAATAATCATGAATAATATCTAAAGTATCCTAATGCAGGGAGCTCGGGTGTTTAGCAAAGTGGACCTAAGATCTGGATATTTCCAATTGAAGATAAGAGCTGAGGATATTCCTAAGACAGCATTCAGGACGAGATATGGACATTATGAATTTCTCGTGATGCCTTTTGGACTGACCAACGCCCCTGCAGCGTTTATGGATCTTATGAATCGGGTGTTTCGGGACCAGTTGGATAAGTATGTGGTCGTCTTTATTGACGATATCCTGATTTATTCGCCTGATGAGGAAACTCATACAGCCCATCTGAGGACAATACTTGGTATTTTAAGGAAGCATCAGCTCTATGCAAAATTTAGTAAATGTGAGTTTTGGTTGCATAGTGTGTCATTTCTGGGCCATATTATTACTGAAAATGGGATTTCGGTTGATCCCAGGAAGATTGAGGCAATTACTGAGTGGCCGAGGCCGACCAATGTCACTGAAGTAAGGAGTTTTCTCGGACTGGCCGGTTACTACCGCAAGTTTGTTTAAGGATTTTCAAGGATAGCTATGCCACTCACTAGATTGACTCAGAAGAAGACAAAATTTGTATGGAATGAGGATTGTGAAAGTAGCTTTTCTGAACTGAAGGCAAGGTTGACGTCTGCACCAGTTTTGGCTCAACCCATTTCAGGATAACAATTTGTGATCTATAGTGATGCTTCCAAGAATGGATTGGGTTGTGTTCTTATGCAGAATGGGCGTGTGATCGCGTATGCGTCTCGCCAGCTTAAGCCGTTTGAGCAGAATTATCCAGTACATGACCTCGAGCTTGCAGCAGTTGTATTTGCCCTGAAGATTTGGCGTCATTATCTGTATGGAGAGAAGTGTGAGATCTTCACGGATCATAAGAGTTTGAAATACCTCTTCACTCAAAAGGAGTTGAATATGCGCCAAAGGCGATGGCTTGAGTTGATCAAGGATTATGACATCTCTATTCAGTATCATCCATGTAAAGCTAATAGAGTTGCTGATGCTTTGAGTCGTAAGACGAGTCATCCTCATCAACCACCTTTACAGCGTGATATGGAAGAGTTTGGTCTGGAAGAAGTGAATTCGATTTCCGACGTGCTTGCATAGTTAGTAGTGATTCCTTCTATGATCGATAGGATTAAGGAGACTCAAGATAAGGATGATGCATTGATGAAAGTTAAGAGCAATCTGAAGGAGAAGCCATCTGACGATTTTGAAGTCCGTAGTGACGGCAGTTTATGGTTTAGAGGTCGATTGTGTGTGCCTAATGATGACGCGATAAGAAGTGAAGTGCTTCAAGAAGCCCACAATTCTCGCTTGTCTATTCACCCAGGAGCAAATAAGATGTATCATGACTTGAAGCAAAAGTTTTGGTGGCCAGGAATGAAGAATCAGATAGCAGACTTTGTTGAGAAATGTCTTGTATGTCAGAAAGTCAAAGCAGAACATCAGAGGCCAGCTGGATTATTGCAACCACTTGAGGTGCCTGAGTGGAAATGGGATCACATCGCTATGGATTTTGTGACTAATTTACCTAAGACAAGAAGTGGATATGACACTATTTGGGTTGTTGTGGATCGTCTGACAAAGAGTGCTCATTTCATGGCGATATCGATTAAAGCACCCATGGAAAAGTTGGCTTCTACATATGTTGATCAGATTGTATGTTTGCATGGAGTTCCTATGAGCATAGTTTGTGACTGAGACACCCGCTTCACATCAAGGTTTTGGACGGCATTTCAGAAAGCGATGGGTACGGAAGTTCGCATGAGTTCATCTTTTCACCCCCAGACTGACGGTCAATCAGAGAGAACAATTCAAACATTGGAGGACATGTTGCGTGCTTGTGTGTTGGACTTTGGAGGTAGCTGGGATAAGAGTTTGAAGTTGGTTGAGTTTTCATACAACAACAGCTATCACCGATCTATTGGAATAGCTCCTTATGAAGCTCTTTATGGAAGAAAATGTCGATCGCCATTGTATTGGGATGAGATTGGAGATAAGATTTTCACAGGACCTGACTTAGTGGAGCAAACCAAGGAAAATGTTATGATTGTAAGACAAAGATTGAAGGCTGCTCAGGACAGAAGCAAGGCGTGGGCCGATGTGAGGCGTCGACCACTTGAGTTTCAAGTAGGAGATAAGGTATTCTTGAAGGTATCCCCATCGAAAGGAGTAAAGCGGTTCGGAATTAAAGGGAAACTTAGTCCTAGATTCATTGGACCATTCGAGATCTTGGAAAGGATTGGAAAAGTTGCTTATAGACTTGCACTACCACCATCGTTGTCTCAATTACACAATGTGTTTCATATATCTCAATTGCGTAAGTATGTGCATGATTCAATCCATATTATGGATGAGCAACCTTTGAGGATTGAAGCTGATATATCATATGTTGAGGAGCCCGAAAGGATAATTGATAGGGAAGTGAAAGCATTAAGAAATAAGTCTATTCCCTTGGTGAAAGTGCAATGGAAGAACCATTCAGTTGATGAGGCCACTTGGGAGTTTGAGGAAGGCATGAAGCAAAAGTACCACTATCTCTTTGACAGTTCATAAGTTTCGGGAATGAAACTTTATTGAAGGGGGGAAGGATATTGTACCCCAATGATCATGTACATGAAAACTATGAATATGACACGGAATGAAAGCAATGATTTCCTAAGAACATGTTACTTAAGTCTACTCAACTCTTTTACTTAAATACTATTGAAGCGGTACATGAAATATAGGGATATATAAACCATACACATCACTAGGTATGTATGTGCGTGTATGTGATATATGCGTATGGAATGTATAACACATGGTACACCTAGGCGTGTATATATATATATATATATATATATATATATATATATATATATATATATATATGTATACATACATATGTTAATTTTAGAATATGATAAAATAAAGAAAAACAATATAGTGCATGAATTACAAGAAATATCAAGTTGCCTAGAAGCCTAAAATTCGGCCAAGGCATGAATGAGAATTCTAGAATTCTCTAGCCAATTTTATTAGTTAAAAGTAATTACTTAAAGTCTACTACACCATTTAAGACAAGAAGTTATTATGCAAAGAATAAATAGGAAATAAAATAGACATGCATTTAAGGAACAAGTTAAGACAACTCATTAAAGAAGGAAGTAGTATGGTTGAGGTCATAAAGACCCCAACCCAACCGCCCCCTTAAGTGTCTAGACATGGAGGATTTTAAATCCTACCATGGTTACTTTTTCCTCAAACCAAGGTTAAGATCACCATGATTTGATAAAGTAACTTGGGTTAGCACTAAAGTAACCCTAGTTGGAATAAAGTAACCAAGGTTATACTAACCTAACCTTGATTAACATTCAAGAAAGCCCTAACCTTCACAAAAATCCCTCCAAAACCGTCCCCCTCTCCTAAGTCCCTAACATGTTTTAAATCAAACCATTCTAGAAACATCTACCTTCTCATCATGCAAGAGCAAAACACTTAGACAATCTCCATCCCCCTCACCAAGATTTCGCCCCTTTCATCTTGGAGGATAGAAGTTCAACTTCACTTTCAAGACTCAAGAAGACCTCTAGGTAAGTCTTGTTCCAAGTTCCTTAAGAAGATTCTCATTGGGGTAAAGAATGAAGCTCACATGACCTCCCTTTCTTCATACCCAAAACCGTAGGTTTTATGGTGCAAATAGGTGAAAGCCATCAACTTTCTTAGGTGATGACATGTTGTGATGCTTGAATCTGCATTCCAAGCTCATTTTGGTAAGATGCTCTAGCCCTCAAACCTATCATATTTCCTCTATTGAATAAAGACTAATCTTTTCATTTCATTTCCTTAAAACCGTATGCTTAAGGTGAAGAAGGTGAAGGATTTCATCACATCTCACTTCATAACCAAGCAAAGACAAGAGCTTTAGCTTGAAGAGGCAAGTATACTTTAACCCCTTACAATATATGTGATTATGTGCATACTTGAATGACTAGAAGCTTAAGACATGATTTTAGTGAAAATATGCCTAAGTTGTTACCTTTTCTTATGTTTTGAAAGGATGGATAATAGACCTCTCTTATGTTGTAATATAAAGCATGTTTAAACTTGAAATAAGAGTTAAAAGTGATGGATTAGGGACTGTCCTATGTTTGATATTGAATGAGACATGATTGGTATGGAACCTAGCATTTTTAGTGATTTTAATATGTGAAATTGTTGGACTAGAGGACTGTTTTGTTTAGAAGGAATGAACAGCCCATATGAACAACTTTTGCATGCTAAAAAGAGACTAGAATTAGTATAGGGAAGCCTTATTATGTCTATTAAATGACCATTAACTTGGATTATAGGCTAAAGAACAAAGTTAGGAAGGAAAGGATATTTCTATGCATGATAGTTGAAACCAGAGTTCTGGACAGATTTTATGCCAAATTGATGGGCTTAGTTAAGGACCTTCTAAACGTTGGATTGAGCTTAGTTTTGGTGTAGTCATAGCTTATTATGTCTAGTTTATTGTGGAGTTGGAATTTCTGGAAAATCATTTGTGGATTGGTCAGAAATGAATTTTTAGTATCAAGGGGTCAAAACGGTTTCTGGTCGTACCACCTTAGAGAGAAAAATTATTTAAGTACCTTAAACATCTTGGATTGACCTGAAATTTTTACAAGAAGTACTTGAGACATAGAGCTAAGTATCCATGTAAAGAAATTGATTTTAGCTATTGATCTTGGTGGTAAACCATTGAGGTAAAGTTGGTGTAACATTCTGGAAAACAGGACAGATTGACCCTTTGTGCTAGTATGACTTTTATCGTATTTATTTTGACTTGTTTTGGTGAATGGGCATTTGGATATTATTCATAAAGGAAATAGGAAAGATTTCCAGGTGCTAAATGAGCCTCATAATGAGTTTATGGATGGAGACAAGGTAAGGAATGGAGTTGAGAGTGCAGCAGAATTTCTGTTGTACCCTTGTTGGAAATTATTTTTATTGAGGTACCTACGCTTGTCGAAATCGCATGAAATTTGTACAGGATGTAGTTAAGATCATGTGGTGCATGTCCATATTTTTAGTTTCTGGAAAATAGGCTCAAAAGGTTAATTTTGAGGCCGGGCAATACAGGACATGCTGCTGGTTCGTTTTCCAGCCCATGAAGAAAGTTGTTTATGATGTTATAAGTGCATTTTACCATGTTGCATCCCAGGCACTTGCATTGACATGCTCATATGTTCCATGCTCATGATTTTATCGATGTTTTATATAAAGTTTCTGTTTTGAAAGAATTTCGTCCCTTCTGGCCAGCTTAACCGCTACAGATCCGGGGTTAATTGATCTGAAGAAGTATAAGAACCGATCCAGGCCCGGTATAATAGGTCTGATGAAATATAAGAACCGATCCAGACCCGGTATAATAGGTCTGAAAAGTATAAGAACCGAGCCAGGTCCGGTATAATAGACCTGAAGGTGATCATGTTATAAGAACCGAGTCATGCCCGGTATAATAGGCTGACACACTCTCTTGTTTTATGATGAGCATGATTTAAAAGAAAGAAAGAAAGTTCAAGTATTTTTATGAGCATGTCTAAATGAAAGAAAGAATGTTTCCCGTTGCATTTGCATCGCATTCACATTTTCATACACATTATGCATGATACCTTTTCATAGAAGTAAGGATTGGCTATAGCACGTAGAATCTAACTAAGTGATGACATTTAGATCTTAGCTAAGTGTTGATATGACTTTAAGTATGATGCTTCGGAAAGGTATTGGCAGGTATGTTTTAACTTAAAGAATTGGGGTTTGATTCTTGTATGCCGTTTTCTCTTTATTGTATGGTGTTATGGTATACTTGCTGGCGACTTTGTCGCTCACCCATTTATTTTTCCCCCCAGAGCCAGGTAATGAAGTTGAGTGGATTGATGATGAGCCAAAGGTACCATACCCATAGGTTATTGAAGTCGCTGTTAAGAGAATGATGATGGAAGCTTTTGATGAACCTTTGGGACATTTTGGGACTTAGCTATCTTCGGATTCTTTTCGGATAATGTTTGTATAATTTCGTGGTGTAGTTTGCTATCGGTTCAGTTTGTATAATTTTGCTATGTATTCGCGATTTGACGCTTTCAGATTAAGGTTCAAATTCTGCCGTATTTTTATCTACCTGTTAAGATCGTGACTTTGTAATCCATGTTTATTCATGGGTTTTACGAGTTAAGTATCGACGCTTTGTACTTTTCTGAAAGGAAAAGTACGGCGGGTGCACCGTACGAGAGGTAGCCGAGTACGGGCGCTACAGCTGCCAATCCAGGAGTGGCCAAAAAATTGGCAGATCTGCCAGTGCTGCCTATGGATTGGGATCGTTTTTCCCTCAAGGACTGGAATCCTGCTCTCAACACATATCTGAGAAACATGTCCATGGTAGGCTTCCTTCAGAATTTCCAATCTTACTTAAGTTGTTGAAATTCTTATTTGACCCATACTAGTTATTGCAGTACCGGGTCCAAGAATGTGACATGCTCAGAAGAGCAGAAGAAATGCGCAGCATGGTGGTCCAACTCTCTGAGAACAATGCCGACCTAAAGAAGGCTAATGAGGAGTTGGCTAAAATGGCAAAACCCAACAATTCAAGAATGGAAGGGTTAGATGCTGAGCTGAGTACATTGAGGTCAGAAATGGACTCGATGAAGTCAGAGATGAACTCCTTGTCATCTGAGAATTCCAAGCTAAATGAAGACAAGGAGGAGTCTGACACTCGGCTGGCAGTTGCGAACTCACAAGTGGATGAACTGAAGGAAGTTATTACCAACGTTGAGCTAGTGTCCACCAAGACCCAAGCTGAGTTGGAGTTCTTCTAGAAGGAACTCAACACTTGTGAGCAAGAGTTGTCCCATTTGAAGAGCCAAGTTGAAGTGAAGCAGAAGAGTAAGGATGATTTGGCCCAGAAACTTGAAGCAGAAAAGAAGAGCAAGGCTGAGCTCATCTCACAATTTGAGCTTCAAGCTGAAGAAATCAAAAAGTCTGTTGTTGCTGAGTTTAGAAGATCTGAATATTTTGTGGATAATCTGATGAATATGCAAGGCTCTGTTTTGGCAATGGGACAAACTTGCACAATTGATGCTTGTTCCGAAGTCTATCCAGCCTTGGATAAGGACCATCTCAACTAGCCGATCTCTACAACCCCGAGGCCGAAGTTATATTTGACAAACAACTTGAGCAATTCAAGGAAGGAGTTGATCTCAGAGAGGCTGATGATGAGGAGGATTAGAATATGATTCTTCCCTTTTTGTAATTTTTGTAGTTGTAATAGATAAACTCTTCAATGAAAATTCATTTTTCTTCAACTTGTGCTCTTCAGCTTGCTATTATTTTCCCAACTTTGTCTTTTGCTGGTGAGACTTTACTTGCTTTATTGTCTTCTGTTTGTGACTTCAGCTCTGCCAAAGTTCTTTAAATTATCTTTCACGTTGGATTTTTTCACAAGTGTTGCACTTCAGCCTCGACCTTTAGCTCTGCCAAAAATGTTACGCTGCTTGACTGAACTACAGCTCTGTCGGGCTTTAACTTTGCAATTGCAATAAATTTCAGACAAAGTAAACCTGTTAGTTGATCTATTTAGGCAAAATGAAGGAATCACATGTTGGCTCTGCCATAAAACACTATTTTATTCAATCTTCAGCACTGCTGATAATTACATAAATGATTTACATTTTTCTAGCACTGCTAGTAAATGAAAACTGTGAAAGACTTCTTTAGAAAACCTGCTGAGATCTTGCTGAGTCGAGTCCTGCTGAGGTTAAATACATCACTGATGTAGAAGTCTTAAGTGAGTAGAATGCCAAGTTCTTGGTAAAGTTTTGCCTTCCAAGGTTTGTAATTTATAAGCCCCATTTGAATGCACCTCCACTATCCGATAAGGACCTTCCCACTTAAGGTTAAACGTCCCAATTGGTGCTGCATGGCTTGTAGGATCTGCAAGGCACCACTAGAAGGGGGGGTTGAATAATTGGTGCGGATAGTGTGGTCTTTAAAATTATTTTGACTCAAGAACTCAACTTCTGAAAACAGTTTCTGTTTTAAGGACCAATTTTAAAAAGTCTTTAAAACTAGGTTATAGGTCTTAAAAAATTATGAAATTTTGAGAGCACTTAGCCTCAGATGTTATGAGTGTCACCTAAAAATTTCAGATTTAAATTCAACCTTTAACCCCTTCAAAAATCGTTAGTGGTCAGATTGCGCGAATCTGCTAGAAACGGTAGACTGTTTTGAAAAATTTATTCCTATTTGTACGTAACTCCAATTGTTCTGAAATTTTAACCACTAACCCCTTATATGTTATATTTAAATGGGTTGAAACAGTTTCGAAAAATGCTTTTGGGAAGTTAGTCAAAAACTATCAAAGTCTCAACCTTTGCAAGCCTGAAAATCAGACTGCACTAGTCTAAGAACTTTAGTTGTTTGATTGAATTATACTTGTCCAAAAGGGTTGAAACTTGTGCCAGATTAACCCTAATACGTGTGGATGTGATTATGGAAATTTTCGTAATTTTTGAAAAACGTTTGCTATTTTTACGAACGTAATCAAAACGAGTAAACAGTGCTGAAACAGAATATAAGTGCTGAAAGTAAATGACACCAAGAATTTTATACTGGTTTGGTTATAAACAACCTACTCCAGTCTTCGAGGAACATCTTCCTCGGTTCACACTAATCACGCAACACGAATACACCTTACCACAGAGTTGATGGAGTTACACACCAATCCAACCCTTTATAAACCTTGTATGATGAATACAATATGCACGAACACCACCACCTTGCAAGATTGAAGATTGATCACACCTTGATTAATCTTTTACAAATATAAAGAATGTGTGGTGGTCTAAGATAAGCATATTCAAGAATATGAATGTAAGTACACTAGGCTTTTTTTAGAAGAAAGAAAGAGAGTGTAGAAGAAGAAGTGTGGAATGTTTTTATGCTTCAAGAATGTAATGCTTGTTCTTGTCTTTGTTTTGCTCTTCTTCATTTCCTTTTTAAGCATATGGCCGTCCCCCCTAGGAGTCCTTCTCCTCTTGAAAATTGTCTTTCAAGTCCTTGGGAGAATATGTGGCATCATTGTGACATGCTCTTGTTCACTTGGCACCTCCTCATTGGATGATCATTTAACTTTTGCTTACTTGGCACTCATTGATAGGTTGAATGTTGTCATCATTTGATGACTTGGAAAATCTGAGAATTCCACTAAAAACATGTGCCAAAATAAACATAAAATAGTTGACGTAACTCATAAGATTATCACATAAATTAAGCAAGATAATTTCTCCACAAAATTAAGCAAGAAATCGGCCATAATGGAGAATTGACATGCTGAAATTTCAACATGTGATACATGGTGCCTTTATTAAAATTATTTCCAATTTTCTTTGGTTTTTCTCTTAGAAATAAATCATCAATTAGTAGACAATATTCTTATCAATTTTGGAAATGAAATTGGATACCAACATGGCCAAGAAATCGGCCAAGATACATTCCCACACATGCTGAAATTTTCAGCATGTGTGATATTCAAAATATCACAATTTATGAATTCATATCTTATTCAAATTACTTCCAATTCTTTTTCAAATTAATCACATGTTTCAAGATACAAAATATATGCTCATCAATGGTGAAAATCGGCCAGCTCAAACTACACATGCTGAAATTTTCAGCATGTGTTTCAAATGAGATAAAATTTGAAACATTATCTTTTGTAGCTTCTTTCTTTAAATCACCAACATTGTATGATTTATTCTTGACCAATCAATATACCAACAAGGCTCCACATATGCTCCATCTCAGCTGTAGGGCATGTATCATATGTATATACATGTGCTGGATTTTATTTTTGCAAACTTTGTAAAATAGTGCACATTTAATAATACACACATGGCATATTCCAATCAGCCCTTGATTTAATTTTCTAGAACACTTTAAGATGTATGACATATGTAAAAAGTGTCTAGATACGTGTCGTATGATGTGCCAAAAATGTTCCATGTGTTGTGTACGTAGAAAACCGAATTTTCGATGTTTATCGATTACCCGATTTTTCTCTAATTAAATTCCAACTTTTTGCACATGTTATATATATTATGTTACACATAATATACATAATATAAGCTTTAATATTCAGCACTTGGCTGGTCTTAAAGTGGTGCCATTAACATGTGACAAAATTAAAATTGGAATCTCCACAATTTGGCCTTAATGTGGGGTGATTTGTGTGTGCCAACATGGATTGATTTTATGGCTGGAAATAACATCATAGGCACGAAAATAATGAGTATTTTTGAAGTGTAGGGGCTGGCCATCTATTTATGGCAAGTACGTGACACGTTGACGAAGTTTCGGTGTTCGCCCGATACGACAATTTTTGGTTTAAAACCTTTTAACGTGTCGTATTTAATTTGTCGTCACCATGACTTATATCATATGATATAAGACCTGAATATACTCATAAATATGAGTTAAGTATGGTGGTGTGACGTTAACGTACGTACGTAAAATATATAACGTGTCGGTAGTACGTTGGAATGCATGTGTATGTGCCTTTTTCAAAAAAAATCTGAAAATGTATATATTTATATATATATGGCCGTGTATATGTGTGTGGTGAGAGGAGGAGAAGACTTTCCTTTCTTAGTTTTGTTGCCTTTGTGCCTTGTCCAAATGTAGCTTCCTTTAATGAACTACTTAGTTTAATTAACTAAGTACTTCACTTAATGAACTAGTTAAGTTCATTAATTGTGGCACTTGAAATTAGTATAAACACAACAAATATTTGCCATTCGATGTGAGCTTTAAAGCTTCATGGCTCGTTAGTACGGCAACATTATATATGAATTATATAAAGCAAGTTATATGCAATATATCATGCACATTTATGTCATGCACGTTTTTAAGCATATTTAGATCGTGTATTTGAAAATCACTCAAATCCCTTTTTCTCTACAATCTCCCCCTTTTGATGATTTTCAAAATAACCTATACTCATGATTTAAATCCTATCTCTCCCCCTTCAATCATGCATAAATTCAAAATTTGAATTTTAAATTTCAAAACCGCTCCCCCTTGATTTATGCAATCAGTATCTCTCTCCCTCTTAAATCATGCTTTCTCTCCCCCTTTATTTTGGAAAGTAAATCAAAAGATGCCTGTAAATAAGGAAAGAGAATCAAATCAAATCACATCAGCAAAGATCATGCCTAATTTAGAACGAAGAGATTCGTACGTGGCTTGATTTCAGGCTTTAGTAAAAATATCCGCTACTTGTGCCTCTGTGCGTACGTGATCTATGACAATATTACCATTATTTAAGTGATCACGAAGAAAGTGATAGCGTACTTCTATGTGCTTGACCTTAGAGTGTAACACGAGGTTTTTAGACAGGTTAATTGCACTCATACTATCACAATATATAGGAATTTGATTTACAGTAATTCTAAAGTCCGAGAGTTGTTGTTTTATCTACAATAACTGTGTGCAGCAAAGGCTAAGTGCCATGTACTCAGCCTCAGTAGTGGACAAAGCAACGCTTGCTTGCTTTTTGGAAAACCACGAAATAAGTGAGTTTCCTATAAATTGGCAAGTGCCACTCGTGCTCTTCCTATCCATTTTACAGCCACCATAATCTGCATCAGTATAAGCATGTAAATTAAATTCGGAATCCTTATCGTATCAAATTCCTAAGGTGGGCGTGTGGTTAATATAGCGGAATATTCTTTTTACCGCATTATAGTGAGACACCTTAGGTTGACTTTGAAAACGTGCACACATGCATACACTGAACATGATATCAGGCCTACTAGCAGTAAGATATAGGAAAGAACCAATCATAGATCTATATAAGGCATTATCAAAATCTTTACCATGTTCATCTTTGTCCAATTTAGTAGTGACACTCATAGGGGTGGGGGATGGTTTCAAATTTTCAAAGTTGAACTTTTTAATCATGTCATTTACATATTTAGCTTGACTTATGTGAATGCCTTTACTCGTTTGCTTAATCTGCAAGCCAAGAAAATAGTTAAGTTCATAGACATTTCAAATTCGGATTTCATGCACTTTTCAAAATCTTCAACAAGTTTATGTGATGTAGAGCCGAAAATAATGTCATCAACGTAGATTTGAATAATAAGTAAATCCGATTTATCTTGTTTCAAAAATAATGTACTATCTATAGTACCTCGTTTAAAATCATTTTCTAAAATTAAAGTAGCAAAACGATCATACCATGCTCTAGGTGCTTGCTTTAGTCCGTATAGTGCCTTCTTTAGTTTGTACACGTGATCGGGATGTTTCAAATCTTCAAAACCGGGTGGTTGCTTCACGTATACCTCTTCTTGTATAAATCCATTTAAGAATGCACTTTTTACATCCATTTGATACAATTTGAAATCTTTCATGCAAGCAATAGCAAGTAAAAGTCGTATAGCTTCTAAACATGCAACGGGTGCAAATGTTTCATCATAGTCAATTCCTTCCTCTTGATTATAGCCTTGTGCTACAAGTCTAGCTTTATTTCTAATGACCTTTTCTTCTTCATTCATTTTATTTCTAAATATCCACTTTGTGCCTATTATGGTCTTATCTTGTGGTCGTGACACTAAATCCCATACATCATTTCTAATAAATTGATTAAGCTCATCATGCATAGCATCAATCCAAGAAGAATCACTCAAAGCATCATGCACATTTTTGGGTTCAATTTCCGAAATTATAGCATGAAATTGATTTATTTCATCCAAAGTTATTATTTTACGTGGTCGCACACCGTGAGTGATGTCGCCTATGATGAGATCATGTGGGTGATCTCTATGCCATCTTGGTTGATTATTTTCTATGTTATCATGCACTTCTAAGTGATCATGCATTTCTAGTGTATCATGCATATCAAAGGTGCCATCATCTTAAATCAACACGGGTTTCAATTCAAAATCATCATCGTATTCTTTATCTTTATCAATCTCACCAAATTCATTGAACTTCACATGAATAGATTCTATGATTTGTCTAGTAAGAGGATCATAACATCTATATGCCTTTGAATTTACAGAATATCCAACAAAAATGCATTCAATTGATTTGGATTCAAATTTATCTAAATTATCTTTTGTATTTAAAACAAAACATCTGCATCCAAACACACGAAAATAGTCAATCTTAGGCATGCGATCATTCAATATCTCATAGGGCGTCTTGTTTATTTTCTTTCAATAGATAAGCGATTTACTATGTAGCATGCACAATTTACGGCTTCTGCCCACAGAAATCTAGGCAATTTATTTTCGCATTACATAGTCCTAGCGATTTCTTGTAATGTTCGATTCTTTCTTTCTACTACTCCATTTAATTGTGGAGTTCTAGGTGGTGAAAACTCATGCTTGATTCCTTTTTCTTTGCAAAATGAAATCATATTCTTGTTTTTAAATTCACCGCCTCTATCGCTTCTTATCTTTTTCACATTGACACCGTATTGATTTTCAAGTTGTTTGATTAATTTCGCAATCTCAATGGCACTATCATCCTTATGTGCAAGAAATAAAGTCCAAGTATAACTAGAAAAATCATCAACAATCACGCATGCATAGTGGCACCCACCAAGGCTTGTAGTGCGACTAGGACCAAACAAATCATTGTGTAATAGTTCTAAGACTCTAGTCGTGCTTATTTCATTCTAGGCTTAAGTGACTCGCGTGTTTGTTTGCCTTTTATGCAAGATTCACACAACTGAAAGTTGTCTAAATCAAGTGTAGGCAATCCTCGTACTAGGTTCTTTCGTTGGAGTTTTTCTAGTGTGGAAATGCCAATGTGTCCTAAACGTCTATGCCACAAATTTACATTAGGTTCGTTTGACATAAAACACTTAACTTTAGCATCTACCATATCATCCATAGAAAGCGTAAAGATGTTTCCTTCTTGTTTCCCTTTTAAACAGTTTCTCCATTTTTATTTATTATATTGCAATAAGGGTGAGTGAAACACACATCGAAGCCATTGTCAATAAATTGAGAAATGCTAAGAAGATTATAAGATAAGTTGCTTACAAAATAGACGTTGGAGATTTGAAGAGTGCTTGGATTTCCTATCGTACCTTTTCCAATGATCTTGCCTTCGTTGTTGTCTCCAAAGGTCACGGATCCGCCTTTTGTGACCTTCTTTAATTTCGTGAACAAGCTCGAGTCACCTGTCATGTGCCTCGAGCAGCCACTGTCAAGGAACCACTTTATAGATGTATCTTTTAATGTGTGGGCTCCCTGCAATGTGCAAGAATGATTTAGGTACCCTTTTAACTTTGGGTCCTTGCGAGTTAGTTAATCACCTCTTGGTAAAAGTACCTTTCGGTACCCATACTTGGGTGATCCTTCTCGGTCTAGAAAATGGCAAGAATGTAGATGAAGGTGTAATGAAATAAACATGTGGTGAATGCACTTTTGGCCTTTGGCCAAGAACTCCTTTATACTCATTGTATGTAGGACGTTTTTGATATGTCCTTGTATTTGTGTGCGTAGTGCGTGATCTAGATGAATGAAATGGATGACGTGTGTGCACTACTTGTTTCTTCTCATATCTATATGGCACAAAATTGTATTTCGCATGATATGAGGAAGATGTGGGAAGTGAGGAAGGGAGAGGTCTTTGCGTCATCTTAGACGCCGTTTTTGGCTTTGGGGTGTCTACTTTCTTAGACACAACGAACTTAGTTGGTTTGGTGGATACTTCATTAGTATCAACGTATCCCAAACCCGTTTTGTCACTATCATGCTTTTGTGATAAGATAATACGATGCAGCATGTTAGATCCCATATCAAACTGTTTCATCATTTTCTATAAGTCTGTATTCCTTCATTTCAAACTTGAAATCTTGGATTTCATTTTATTATTTTGAGTGGTCAATGATGAAATTTCTGTCTTTAATGCAGTAATAATGCATGATGACTCTTTCTTTGAATCGTTTAATTGAGCGACAAGATTCTCGTTAGAAGATTCTAACAGTTTCTTGTCTTCAATTAATCGCTTCTTTTCCTTAGCAAGAGTCTTAGTGAATTTATGCAGTTCTAAATACTGACTAAAAAGATCATCATAAGAAGGCTCAGAGTCAGAATCAGAATCAGATGATACCTCATTGGATGCTTTGGAGACAAAGCATACTTGTGCAGTCTCTTCTTCGGTTTCAGTCTCGAAATCCTATATATCACTCCAAGTGGAGGCTTTTACATCACGTTTCCTTTGCTTGGGTTCTGAGACGAGTCTATTCTTGTTCCGTTCCTTGTCAGGGTATTTATTTGTTTGCTTTTCCTTATTGGGGCAGTCATATGATAAATGTCCAATTTTGCCACATTCATAACATTTAACATCTTTATCATTTGTCTTGTTCTTATTTCTTTTAGTTGTAGTACCCTTATTTTTGTTTCTAAATGACCTTCTCATAAATTTTCTTAAACCTTTAGCCAATAGAATCAGGTCATCATTATCCGATTTAGAATCACTATCATCCACGTGATCGGAAGAAGTAGAGACGTATTCATTTGATTTAAAAGCAATAGCTTTACCTTGTTTAGATGATTCCGATTTCCGTATGGTGAGTTTATTCTCATAAACCTTAAGTGATCCAATTAACTCTTCCATCTTTATTGAGTTCATTTCTTTGCTTCTTCTATTGCGGTTACTCTAGGGTTCCATTCTGATGGAAGGCTTCGCAAGACTTTCTGTACTTTTTCCTGTATTGTAAAAGCTTTACCAAGAGACTCAAGAGAATTGTAGATGTTAGTCAAATGAAGATCCATATCAACAATAGATTCATTAGGCAATAGTTTAAACGACTCAAATGTGGACATAAGCATGTTTATCTTTGACTCTTTTACTTGACTCGTGCCTTCGTGTTTCATTTCAAGTATCCTCCACATTTCTTGTGCACTAGAACAGTTTGAGACATAACTAGACTCACTCTTACTTAATCCATTTAAGAGTAATTGCATAGCCCTAGCATTCATGCTAAGTTTCTTTTTATCCTCACTTGTATATTCTTATCTAGGTTTAACGACTTCTAGTGTGACTCCGTCTACGGTGGCTATCATAGGTGGAACAGAAAGACCATCTTCTATAATTGACCAAAGATCAATGTCTATTGCCATAAGAAAAAGCTTCATTCTTAGTTTCCAGTGAATGAAAGACTTATCGTCAAAAAGAGGAGGCCTTTGGCTCGACATACCTTCTTGCTCGGTTTTGAGATTTGTGGTTGCCATCTCACTGAATCGTTGGATCCTTTAAAGTTAGTGTTCCTGCGCTCTGATACCACTTGTAGGATCTTCAAGGTACCACTAGAAGGGGGGAGGGGTTGAATAGTTGGTGCGGAAAGTGTGGTTTTTAAAAAAATTTTGACTCAAGAACTCAACTTCTGAAAACATTTTCTGTTTTCATGACCATTTTTAAGACGTTTTTAAAACTAGGTTGTAGGTCTTCAAAAATTCTGAAATTTTGAGAGACCTTAGCCTCAGATGTTATGAGTGTCTCCTAAAAAGTTCAGATTTAAATTCAACCTTTAACCCTTTCAAAAATCATTACTGGTCAGATTGCGCGAATCTATTAGAAACGGTAGACTGTTTTGAAAAATGTATTCCTATTTGTACGTAACTCCAATTGTTCTGAAATTTTAACCACTAACCCCTTATATGTTATATTTAAATGGGTTGAAACATGTTTGAAAAATTCTTTTGGGAAGTTAGTCAAAAACTATCAAAGTCTCAACCTTTGCAAACCTAAAAATCAGACTGCACTAGTCTCAGAACTTTAGTTGTTTGATTGACTTATACTTCTCCAAAAGGGTTGAAACTTGTGCCAAATTAACCCTAAGACGTGTGGCTATGATTATGGAAATGTTTGTAATTTTTAAAAAACATTTGCTATTTTTACGAACGTAATCAAAACGAGTAAACAGTGCTGAAACAGAATATAAGTGCTGAAAGCAAATGACACCAAGAATTTTATACTGGTTCGGTTATAAACAACCTACTCCAATCTTCGAGGAACACCTTCCTCGGT
Source organism: Eustoma russellianum (assembly GCA_036186865.1). Taxonomy (NCBI): domain Eukaryota; kingdom Viridiplantae; phylum Streptophyta; class Magnoliopsida; order Gentianales; family Gentianaceae; genus Eustoma; species Eustoma russellianum. The sequence goes on from AP025054.1 coordinate 22,206,544, forward strand.
TCACACTAATCACGCAACACAAATACACCTTACCACAGGGTTGATGGAGTTACACACCAACTCTAACCCTTTACAAACCTTGTATCATGAATACAATACGCACGAACACCACCACTTTGCAAGATTGAAGATTGATCACACCTTGATCAATCTTTTACAAATATAAAGAATGTGTGGTGGTCTAAGATAAGCCTACAATAGGCTTTTTTTTAGAAGAAAGAAATAGAGTGTAGAAGAAGTGTGGAACGTTTTTAAGCTTCAAGAATGTAATGCTTGTTCTTGTCTTTGTTTTGCTCTTCTTCATTTCCTTTTTAAGCATATGGTCGTCCCCCCTAGGAGTCCTTCTCCTCTTGAAAAATGTCTTCTAAGTCCTTGGAAGAATATATGGCATCATTGTGACATGCTCTTGCTCACTTGGCACCTCCTCATTGGATGATCATTTAACTTTTGCTTACTTGTCACTCATTGATAGGTTGAATGTTGTCATCATTTGATGACTTGGAAAATCTGAGAATTCCACTAAAAACATGTGCCAAAATCAACATAAAATAGTTGTCATAACTCATAAGATTATCACATAAATTAAGCAAGATAATTTCTCCACAAAATTAAGCAAGAAATCGGTCATAATGGAGAATTGACATGCTGAAATTTCAGCATGTGATACATGGTGCCTTTATTCAAATTATTTCCAATTTTATTTGATTTTTCTCTTATAATTAAATCACCAATTAGTAGACAATATTCTTATCAATTTTGGAAATAAAATTGGATACCAACATGGCCAAGAAATCGGCCAAGATACATTCCCACACATGCTGAAATTTTCAGCATGTGTGATATTCAAAATATCACAAGTTATGAATTCATATCCTATTCAAATTACTTCTAATTCTTCTTCCAATTAATCACATGTTTCAAGACACAAAATATATGCTCATCAATGGTGAAAATCGGCCAGCTCAAACTACACATGCTGAAATTTTCAGCATGTGTTTCAAATGAGATAAAATTTGAAACATTACCTTTTGTAGCTTCTTTCTTTAAACCACCAACATTATATGATTTATTCTTGACCAATCAATATACTAATAAGTCTCCACATATGCTCCATCTCAGCTGTAGGGCGTGTATCATATGTATATACATGTGCTGAATTTTATTTTTACAAACTTTGTAAAATAGTGCACATTTAATAATACACACATGACATATTCCAATCAGCCATTCATTTAATTTTCTAGAACACTTTAAGATGTATGACATATGTAAAAAGTGTCTAGATACGTGTCGTATGATGTACCAAAAATGTTCCATGTGTTGTGTACGTAGAAAACCAAATTTTCGATGTTTATCGATTACCCGATTTTTCTCTAATTAAATTCCAACTTTTTGCACATGTTATATATATTATGTTACACATAATATACATAATATAAACTTTAATATTCAGCACTTGGCTGGTCTTAAAGTGGCGCCATTAACATGTGACAAAATTGAAATTGGAATCTCCACAATTTGGCCTTAATGTGGGGTGATTTGTGTGTGCCAACATGGAATGATTTGATGGCTGGAAATAACATCATAGGCACAAAAATAATGAGTATTTTTGAAGTGTAGGGGCTGGCCATCTATTTATGGCAAGTACTTGACACGTTGGCGAAGTTTCGGTCTTCGCCCGATACGACAATTTTTGGTTTAGAACCTTTTAACGTGTCGTATTTAATTTGTCGTCACCATGACTTATATCATATGATATAAGACCTGAATATACTCATAAATATGAGTTAAGTATGGTGGTGTGACGTTAACGTACGTACGTAAAATATATAACGTGTCGGTAGTACGTTAGAATGTATGTGTATGTGCCTTTTTCAAAAAAAATCTGAATATATATATATATTTATATATATATGGCCGTGTATATGTGTGTGGTGAGAGGAGGAGAAGACTTTCTTTTCTTAGTCTTGTTCCCTTTTTGCCTTGTCCAAATGTAGCTTCCTTTAATGAACTACTTAGTTTAATTAACTAAGTACTTCACTTAATGAACTAGTTAAGTTCATTAATGGTTGCAACTGAAAATAGTATAAACACAACAAATGTTTGCCATTCGATGTAAGCTTTAAAGCTTCATGGATCGTTAGTACGGCAACATTATATATGAATTATATAAAGCAAGTTATATGCAATATATCATGCACATTTATATCATGCACGTTTTTAAGCATATTTAGATCATGTATTTGAAAATCACTCAAACCCCTTTTTCTCTACATGGCTTGCTTCATTTTTGCGCAATACCAAATCTCCTATTTGATAAGATCTTGGTCGCACCCGTGAGTTATAGTACTGAGCAATCAAATTTTTGTACTGAGCCATGCGGACATGAGCCTGCTCCCTTCTTTCCTCCAGTTCATCCAAATTCAGCCGCAACTCTGGATTATTGGTTTCAGCAGAATAATAATCTATTCGGATAGAGCTAGAACCAATTTCGGCTGGGATGACTACCTCAGTGCCATATACTAAGGAAAATGGTGTTTCTTTAGTGGAGGTAGAATGAGTAGTTCGATATGCCCATAATACGCTTGGGAGCTCCTCTACCTAACTTGCTCCAATTTTGTATAAACGTTTTCTCAAACCATCCTTGATTGTTCTGTTTGCCAGTTCAACTTGTCCATTAGCTTGAGGGTGTGCTACCGAAGTGAATCGCTTTTCAATTTTGAGCTCAGCACACCAACTCTTAACGGGGTCATCAGCAAATTGCTTTCCATTGTCTGATATAAGGACTTGTGGAAGGCCGAAGAGACATATGACGTTCTTCCACAAGAACTTCTTGATTTGATTTCCCGTTATTGTAGCTAAAGGTTCTGCTTCCACCCATTTAGTGTAGTAATCAATGGAAACAACCAAGAATTTGACTAAACCTGGTGCTTGGGGAAGAGGTCCAACAAGATCTATTTCCCACTGTACAAATGGCCAGGGACTTGCAATAGAAGTGAGCTCTTGACTTGGCAAATGTGACATTGGAGCATTAACTTGACATTCTTGACACTTCTTAACCAATTCTTCCGCATCATGGCATAAAGTAGGCCAGTAATATCCAGCAAGATAGCATTTTTTTGCCAACGACCGTGCACCAGAATGATTTCCACAGATACCTTGGTACATCTCTCGAAGGATGTAATCTCCCTCGTCTTCATTCACGCACTTCAACCAAGGCTGTGAAAATGACTTTTTATAAAGGTGGTCATTAAAAAGAGCATACCTTGTTGCCTTCAATCGAAGACGCTGAGCTGCTCGTTTGTCCTCTGGCTGAATTCTATGCTGTAAAAAGTTAACAATTTCATCCATCCAGGTGTTGCGATAGTCCACTTGCAGCACTTCATTAGCATCATAAGCACGATGCTTTACTAGCTCCACAACTATCTTTTCCCCAGAGTTGTTGAAGTGGATGAAGCTAGCCGAGATATGCTCAATGCTGAAGTGCTCAAATGTTTGACCGAGCTGCAGCACTTTAGCCAAATACTTTTTCATGTTTTCCTCTTTGGCTTCATAATCCTCATTGATCTGAGAAACAATCAATTGCGAATCACTTCGGGAAATGATTCGTTCTGCCCCTAACTTTCTTGCGAGGCCTAGTCCTGCTATGAGGGCCTCATATTCTGCCTCGTTGTTAGTTGATTCAAAATCAAAGTGCAAGACATGCTCGAATTCTTCTTTGTTGGGGTTGATGATTAGGAGTCCTGCTCCACAACCATCTTTGGAGGAAGACTCATCCACATATAATGTCCAGTCTGCTACTGGCTTAATATCTTCCTCCATGGATATCCCTTCAGCTAAGAAGTCTGCTAATGCTTGGGCTTTGAGAGAAGTTCTTGACTTGTATTGGATATCATATTCTGCAAGCTCCACAGCCTATTTGGCAGCTCGGCCAGATGTATCTGGCCTTGACAAGATTTGTTTCAAAGGCTGATTTGTGACCACTACGATTGGATAAGCTTGCAGGTAAGGCCTGAACTTCCTTGCAGCCACTACGAGTGCTAAGACTACCTTCTCAGCATTAGGATATCTCACTTCAGGCCCATGTAAAATTTTGCTTGCGAAATAGATGGGCCTTTGCACATTATCCTGCTCCTTGAGCAGAACTGCACTTACAGCTTCTTTGCACGTTGAGAGGTACACATATAGCTCTTCTCCGGGCAGGGGTGAAGTCAACATTGGCACCTCGGCCAGATAGGACTTCAGATCATCGAAGGCTTTTTGACATTGATCATCCCATTGGAAAGTTGTTTTCTTCTTCAAGACCTGGAAGAAAGGAAGAGATCTTTCAGCCGACTTGGATAGAAATCTGCTCAGCGCGGCAATTTGGCCCGTTAACCTCTGCACTTCCTTTACATTCCTAGGGGGATGCATGTTTTGTAAAGCTTCAATTTTAGCAAGGTTTGCCTGCACCCCTTCCTTGGAAACCGTATACCCCAAGAACTTTCCAGTGCGTACCCCAAACGTGCATTTCTTCAGGTTTAGTCTCATGTGTGAGTCTCTCAACACAGTGAAAACTTCCCTTAAATTCTGAATATACTGATCAAGAGACCTGCTCTTGATAAGTATATCATCGATGTAAACTTCCATTATTTGGCCAATTTGTTCACTGAACAAAGAGTTGACCAGACGTTGATAGGTGGCTCCAGCATTCTTCAATCCAAATGGCATAGTTACATAACAATAAGTGACTGACTCTGTTATGAAAGCAGTTTTCTCCCGATCTTCTATTGCCATTATGATCTGATGTAGCCTTTAAAGGCATCCAGGAAATCGAAGATCTCATGCCTAAGTGTTGAATCCACTAACCTATCAATCTTCGGAAGTGGGTAACAATCTTTAGGACATGCTTTGTTGAGATCGGTGTAGTCTATACACATTCTCCAAGATTCATCCTGCTTGGGGACCACCACTGGGTTAGCCAACCCGATTGGATAAAGTACTTCAACAATAAACTTTACGGCCAATAGCTTCTTGACCTCCTCTTCAATGACTTTATTCCTTTCTGGAGCGAAATTCCGCTTCTTTTGCTTTACTGGCTTTGCCAAGAGATCAACATTCAGTTTATGCTCAGCCAGATGTGAAGGAACCCCAGCCATATCTTCGGCAGTCCACGCGAAGATAATTGCAAATTCTCTCAGCAGATCATGTAGCTGAGTTAGCAGTTCGGACGACATCCAAGTCCCAATCTTTATAACATTTTCAGGTCGGCTCGAATCAAGGATGAAGTCTTGCACTGCATCATCTGACTGCAAGCGCTCTTCATCTGAAAGTATAAGTTTATTAAGGCTGACTTGCTGAACTGATTCATTACCCTGGGTAGAAACAGCATAGCAACTCTGTGCCACTTGTGTATCACCCTGTACTGTTACCACTCCCCCCTGGAGTGGGAAACTTCATGCTGACGTGGAGAGGTGATACAATGGCCTCCAATGCCACCAAAGCTATCCGACCCAAAATGATGTTGTATGCGGACATATCTTTGATAACTACAAAGACTATCCATAGACAACGGTAAACAGGTGGTTTGCCAAAACTGCAACTGAGCGTGACCAGACCTGCTGTCCGAACTGCAGGTCCAGTGAAACCATATAAAGAAGAAGTGACAGGTCTCATCAGAGAATCGGGTAATCCAAGCTGCTGATATACCCGATAATACATTACATTCACGGCAATGCCGGTGTCCACATAAACACGTCAGACCTCCACAATTTTATTAGGAGCTAAGTGTATGCACAAGTCTATCACTAAACCTGTTTCCCTTACCATCTTGGCTCTTTTAAATGGCGGACCTGATGAAGTTCTTGAGGAACTGGGTTCACCTCGGCCTGTGTGAGGTGGACCTCCAGAGATGGTATATATAATGGTATTGACCTGGAGCCAACCTGCGGGCCCATGCCTTCCTTGCTCCTCATCATCGTCTGTCCTGCGATGCCGAGGTGGGGACTCAGGTCGGCATTTGTCCTTCTGGGGGCCTTTGTGAAAATCCAACCGGTTATGCAGGCGTGAACGTGGGGCATAAAATTTCTTTAAGTGACCCTGCTCTATTAGTTGCTTGATAGCTTGTGCCTGTTGCCTGCAATCCTCTGTGTCATGCCCGATATCTATGTGATATCGGCAGTAGAATTTTGGGTTTCTTTTTCCCCTAGGCCCATTCAGAGGCTCTGCAAAAACCCTCAGACCGTCTTTTTCCATGACGGCCAAAATATGATCTTTTAAGGCCAACAGGGGTAAGCCCTCCTTAGCACCTTTGCCTTTTCCACCCATGCGATCAAACGCACTGCGCCTATCACGGTCTTTTCTTTCATTGCGCCGACCCTCCTTTTTGAAACTGGATCGGCTCTCTTGCCAAGCAATCTGTTTGCCTCTTCACCCCGGGTAAACTGATGAGCCTTCTCCAAACATTCCCTCAAGGTTGTAGGTCCCTCTTTAGCCAATTGGGAGAAGAGGCGACCAGCTCGGAGCCAATTGATGAAGGAAGCAGCTTTCACGCCTTCATTCCTGTCACTGACCTGCAGCGACTCATCTAAAAAATGCTGCATATACTTTAAGACTAACTCATTCGGACCTTGTCTCAAGGTCATTAAATGGGATGAGTTCTTCACAAAAGGAGTGCTGGACACGAACTGTCACTTGAACTTCTGTGCCAGCTGTTTAAAGGAGTTCACCGATATTGATGGGAGCTCTTGGAACCATCTCTTGGTCTTTCCCCATAAATACAATGGGAAAGTTTTGCAACGCAGAGGATCTGGGATGTTCTTCAGACTCATTGCAGTTTGGAACTGGAAGAGATGATCCGTTGGGTCTGTTGTCCCATCATAAGTGTCCATCTTTGGCACCTTAAAACTGTCTGGTGCCAAATACTCTGCAATATCCCAGGAAAAAGGACTTTCCTGGCCTGCTTGCACAAACTCTTGCCTGTGCTCTTCGTAATAAGTTCTCAGCCTGCGATGAACTTCTTCTTCCCTGGGGATGCTCTTTAAAGACTTTGACCTTACACTCAGATGCGTTCTGGACAATGGTTCTGACTCCACAGTTGGATCTTTGAAACTGCGTCTTCTGGCATCTGCCATGAATCCTCTAGGGGGTCTAGAAGACTGGTTTTGTGATACTTCTTTAGGAGGAAGGGGAATATCTTCCTCCATATCTTCCACCTCTGGTTGTTTGCCCTTGAGATGCTGTACTACAGTCTCAAACACATCCATGTTTTCCACGACATATCTCATCGCTTTATCTCTTTCCTCCCTTGAAAGTTCTAGTGTAGGATTAGGCGGTTCAGGTACCCTAGAATCCTGTTCTGGGATACCTGAACGTGTAGTCATTCGTCGTGGCTGGTTGGATGACTCACCTAAACCTTCACGGCGACCCTTTGCCAAAATGGTATGTTAGCTGTTTTGTTTTTGGATTTTTACTGGATTGAGGGAATAGAAGCCCTCCTTCTAGCGCCAAATGATGAAGTCAGATCTTCACCAAGATTCCGTGATGACCCTAAATAAACGTCGTCAGTTGGTTGTTGAGGACTACTGGAATAGCTTCCTGGAAGTCCTGCACAAGAAAGCAGAAATCAGAGGTCCCGGGGGTGACCCCGGGTAAAACCCTCCGACGCTCAAGTCAGTTTGTGCCATTTCTCACTGAGAATATAGTTTTGTATGTGGAGTTAGAAAGTTCTCACAGTTCTTGGCTGAGGAGAAAATTCAATGTATTTGCTCTATGAGAGGTGAAAATGTTTCGATCCTTGCTCTGGTCTCCGTTAGCTTGCTTTTGTTAGTTTCCCCTTGTCCTCTGCTTCTGACAGCGGATGAGACGTTGGCTTGGGGCAGAGAACCTATGACGTAGTAGGTCTACTGATAAGACTGGTAGGCATGCGGATGTGACTAGTAGGTCGGCTGATGTGACCTTGGCGTGTATAGGCTGAACATCCCGACGTGTACTCTTTCCTTGAACCGCACTTCTGCTTGATGGTCCCACGATGTAATACTGAGTTTGACTCCTTCGCCGAAGTGCAAAACCAAGCCTTGCCGAAGTGCAATGTCGGATTTGGCCAAAGTGGTATGAAGTGTAACACTTAAGATGAAGCTGAGGTTGAAGTTGGTGCCGAAGTGCAAACCTTGGCATATTCTCTGATAATAAAACGGATGCCACGGGGCACATCCAAAGTACAGTTTAGTCGAGCAGCAATGTATGAATGCTGAACTGTGGGGTTATGCCGTTGACTGTTGTTGACTAACAGACGATTATTTCTGGTTTATCAATAAAGAAACTTAAAAAGATTTGAACGGTTGATAGGCAATCGGGAATCATGTTTGTTCTCTTTTATCCCTTTCAGAACAGGATTTGCCATCAACTGAAGTGACAAGCGTAGAGACAGTAACCGCCTTGCTGAGCTACTACCAAGATGGCATCAAACACTTGGTCAATTGTTAAAATCGTTTCTTTTAACTTACTTTCGTACTCTTTCGGTCCTAAAAATATTATCTTATTTCTATTGTAGTTTGTTCTATAAATAGTCAGCTTTTCAAAAATAGAAATACATTAGTAGTTGGAGTTTTCATACTATTTTTTCAATTATCACTTGTATAGTTTTTTTAGTTTGCTTCAATTAGCTAATTAGAGGTAGAATAAAACTAGCACTGGAAAAGTTTGATTTTGTTAAATTATGTTCAACTCAAAACCAAGAAAATACTTTTTAGCACGGAGAAAATAATAGCATGTAATTGGAGTTAATGTTTGCTATCATGCAAATACCTGGAATAAAGTCTTGGGAATACAATGGTCCGGCTTTGGGTAGTGACAGAGGTGCTTATCAGAGCCTTTATTTTATTTCATCTGACTCGAGGCACAAGATGGATACTCTAAGTGATGACTAACTAAGAATTAACATAGGTTATAGATCTAGTTAAGAATGAAAGGATGATATCCCACTCCTACTTTGGAATTGGCACATGAGGATATCCCAATTCGGGATTACAAATTAAGTTTTTAGCCATGGATGTGATCGTAGATGAGTTGCAACCTATTGACACCATGGTACTTCTCGAGAAGTGTTTCCATTTTTACTGTAGTTAAAGACTCGCTTCTTTGATTTTGAAATATGATGGAATAAAACAAAATGTCTTACTCGCTTCTTTGTCTTACTTTGAAATTTCAATGAAAATGTGAATAATTCGTTTCTCTTTTTAAATTAGCCCAACGAGCTTAAAAGATACCACATTCTTACACACACACACACACAGAGGAGCCGCTCATCTTCAGAATTCTTGGCAAATGCTTTTGAAACAGCCTTAGATGAGATTGAAGTCCTTGAATCTCCAGGATATTTGATGTTTAGTTGCTTTGTAACTTTACGCCCGGGAATGTCTAGACACTTGGAAGACCATGTAACAAATACGACTCAATACCACATGCGTAGAGAGAAGATATTTCATGTGATAACTGGGAAACCTTGAGAGCCTCAGAAAAACTCAGAGAAGAGGGATACATTTCTTCTGTGTTTTGGTTCACGGAAGGAATAGGAGAGAGGATACAATTATAGCTAGGGGAGAAGGAAAAATAAAACAAGAGGGTTGCATGATGGCTCCCAACCCCCTTTTATCTTCTATCCGGTTAATCAAATAAAACAAATACCCTACATAAATTGGCTGAAGGCATGTTTCTTCGAGTAGCTTTCGGCCATCAATTGAAATTTTCGATGAAATATTCCAAAACTGTATCAAACAATTTCATTACATAAAGCTTACTCAATATGCAGGAATTGCTAATACCACCACTTTGTTACCAATATACCAACTTAGCTAATGTATACAACTATAATTCCTCTCTGATTTTCACGGTATTTCACAACTTGTCCGAGTGAGATCATACTCATACATGTAGATAGTATTTGCTACCAAACATCCTTCTATGAAAACTGACAATCGTTCTCCCTATATTTACAATAATTTAAAGTCAAACGAGAAATCCTCATGCGAAAGGCTTGCCAGCATCCTGCTCTATAACTACATGAGAATCATCACGATGGATGTAGTCATCAAGAATTGTTTGCCTCCTGCTGACAGCGAAACTTGTCAGAAAGGCCGTACTATCGCTATATCCTCGTCTCTCCAATATCTACTGAGATCCTCCATCAACTGCTTTTACACTTCAAAAGAACATAATGTTCACATTCACATCAGCAGTTGTACAATAAATAGATGTACCTCTTGATGGTGCAGTGCAACCAGGTGATGGACCTAATGACAGTTATACTTTGCTGTCACCTCGTGACCAACCATCCTGCCTTGTATAAAACATCTAGCCTAAAATCCCGACCTGTGACAGAAGTAGAATCACCTTGGCGACGAAAGCACTGCACAGAAAGATACTTAGGTAAGTCACTTGTAACCAAATCACCCAATTTTAGTTATGAGATAACTTTCTTTCCGCCTTTGATGAGGAAGAGTTATGAGACACCTAAAAAAGGTAAAATTTGGAGGTAATAGGCTATTAGCATTAGACCTTGTAACATACAACGGTATCATCAGGATACATGGCAAACAGTTTGGTCCCAAGCCGAGCATGGCAAGAATCACAGACTGTCTCATCGTTGATCAAAACATGACGTGATCTTTCCTCCAACCTTGACAATTTCGTGTCAACATCCAAGGCACGTGACATACTGTGCACAATCTGAAAATAAAAATTATTAGGTTTCAGTGTATAACAGGTAATCTGCTTTTCAAGGGAAAGGGGGGGGGGGGGGGGGGGGGATTGCAGCAATGAAGTCAATCATACATGTCAATAATATCGATATATGAACAGAAACTCCAGCACAACATCTAATTTCCCCAACATGCATGTTAATTCGGTCACTACAAATACGTATATTTTAGTGAATGGAGCTTTAAGTTGAAGGATGCCCTTTAAAATCAACAACAGCTAAGCTTTATAATCTTCAAATAAGCAGCCACCTGTCTTAGCGTTACAATTTTTTGATGGAAACTACATCACCATTACCGATGCAGGTTTGGTATAGAACAAAAAGCATCAACTTACTTGTCCTTGACGATGGTGATGAAGTCGTGCTCTTAGCATTCTTAATATTGTATCAGAAGCAAGCTGGAGGGGCATGTCAGGAGACAACCTCTGGATAAAGACCCAGACCAGAAGCATACATCAGAGAGCAGAAAAATATTTTCACAGCAGGCGGCATGAACAAAAGAAATCACCAAAAATTAGAGAGAATAGCATGATTCTGTAATCCTGCACTTTTTTGTGGCTTTATGAAGACTTGTTGAAGACCATCACTAAAACTAAACGAATCTGCTACTGTAGGATAGAAAGAAGCCAAAAATTTAGCCAATAAATAGAGATTTCTCGCTAATTTATCTCAGAAACCACTGACAAATTTGCAGCTATAATTCTGAACAACTCTTCATCTGCTTCTAGCCCTGACTTCTGCCAAGAACTTAAAACCTAATACAGAATATAGTTAAATATCCTTTGAAATGATGTACTTGGGCTGGAAAATATCAGAAAGGCCAATAACCACTAACAAACACAAGTTACTATTCCAAAAAAAGAAGTTGTGGACAGTGTCAACAAAGTATCTCAACTTGACCTTTATAACCCACATAATTCTCCAGTTTCACAATCAATTGGCTGTATGATTCAGGCTTTCCTTGATCAACTACCTTCCTCCCAAAAGTTTTTGTAAAACGAGATCAGAAATTTCCATAAGCTTTTATGCTTTACTGGCCTGGAAAAAATTGACTGAACTAAAATCAACTGCAGAAACTGACATACTGATGCATAAACAACATGAATTCCCAATCATAGAAATCCAAATCAACAAATGAAGTTTGAAACTTGCATCATCATTGTAACTATTCAAGGGTCGCGATTTTATGTGTCCAGCCACATCAAGTTATGCAATACCTAGAGAAACAATCAACCACCAAAGACTTCCTAGCAAACTGACCGGAATCTTCTTAACTAACAAGTCTGAGACCTTCTCAAAGACCAGGTGACATGTCACATGGTTTTAGAAATTAGATTGGTATCTCATCTGTGGAGTAATCATCACAGGTTGCTGGAGAATCCCTCGCAATCTGTATCACCTTAACTCACCTATTAATCTTTATATTTGGTGAAACAAACTCTCATTATCTACCTTCCGTCGTTCACATAATCAAACCAATGATACTTACAAGTTCATTAGCTTTGTCAACACAGATTCCAAGTTGCATATCAGTTTCCTTCAACTTTGTTTCCCCCTACCACTGCATCACTTGCTTTAGTATTTAAGTTTTGAAATGAACAGCGTATATTTCATAGTTACCCTTATATCATCTTGCCTAACTAAGTCTAATACAACTGCAGTCCCGGCTGAAATCAATTGGCTGTGATAAAGTTAATTTCAACCGAACTTTCAGTTTTAACTAAAAACTTGTTGAATTTCCGCCAAATATCACACTAATCAATTTGAAATCAGGAGAAAGAAGAAAGTCAAATTTTGTATATTACTAAAGGTCACTGTACTTCACGGAATCAACAAGTAGGAATGTTTAATGAAGCGAACTGTTAACAAACAGTTCGAGTTTGACACGTGTTTGGTTGCTAAACTAATTAAATGAGCCGAGTTCAAACACCTAATTTAGATTCGTTTATATAAACAAGCCAAGTCAAACTCGAACAATTTGGTTCGTTTAAAAAGTTATAGCATTATCGGACCGGCCTCGAACATGTCTTTTGGCTCGACAAATTAAACGAACAGAACCAAAATGTTCATTAACCTAAAAAAACCCTAACTCAAGAACCCAATATTCTGCTTGGTTCGGCTCGTTAACAACCCTAACAACCAGGACTGGAATCCTTATTTCTCTACCCATATGTGTGGGCGTATTAAATTTCTGGGAGAAAATTTATAAGCCCAAAGAGAATTCAGTTTTGTTATCAATGTTTTCTCACTTCCTAAAAGAACTGAATTTTATTTTACCATCTAAATTTCCTTTCCGATCCGTGCGCCCTTACAAACATTGATTTCATCAGAAGTATCTTCACAAGTACGCATCAACAACTTAACTTCTGCAAACTTGTTTTCATCATCTTAGCAAGTTATATTCCCAAAGTTCACAACTTTATACTCTTAAGCAAAATCAAATTCAATCTGCGTGATATCATGGTCCAGATTGTCCTTACCTAGAGTAAAATCAATTTGAGTTAACTGCATTTCAGCTTGGAACTAACGTCTAATCAAGGATTGCAAAGGACATAAAAGCCCCACCATTTATTCAACAAGCTGGCAATGGTCTCCCTAACCGGCTAGCATGATCGGGTTACTCAGGGTGCATGGAAGTGGTTAACTTTATCCTTGAGATCAGAATCTTTTACTTCTTACAGCAACCCCTTCTGGATACACCCAAAGCAAAATGGTTTGCACTCGTGATCAAAATGAGCAGCCGATTCCCTTGCCTTGCAGCTGAATACTCTACCACATCTTTTCATCATAATGCCTCGTATCTGAAACCTTTTCGACCAGTGGTTGGTGTCTTTCTCCTCTACCTCGTCTTCCACAAGCACTGATGGTGATGACCATGAACAGATCAGTTACATTGCCGTCAACTTGGCGCCAATAGCAGCAAAAATAGCTTAGCAGACTCTCGGAGTGATGAAATTACAATGCATTCGTTTGTAATCAGAAATAATCCAATTTGACCAATGAAACGAAGAACGAAGGATGGAAGTCTAAGGTTTGAGAAGAATTGGCAATGCTCATACTCCAACATAAGAACGTCTGAGGTTCTATACTGGTTGTGTTCAATGGTCCACATAAAAGAATTGATGATCATATTACTTTCACTACATGCATCAATTATTCATACGAGAAATTGAACACTCCAAACATAAAGACCTATTACGATTTACAGAAATGCAACAAAGCATAAGTACTGATAACCTCTGAAACTTTAACAGTGTTGAACGCTAGTAAACACCGGAATGCTCCCACACAAGGCATCTACGTACTCGACATGCAAGACAAGCTCAAGGAAGTATGATAAAATGAGAGAGCAATACTTAATGGATTTAACTGACTGATTGTCTGTTCCACTATAACATGCAAGCTCATTCTACCCTTCAGTTGAAGCCGACATAGAAAAAAAGGGCTCCGAATCGTGATCTCCGACTGTAATCAATAATTATTATACTCAGCCCGATAATCGAAGCGGCAAAGGGACCGGGTCAATGGATAATTGGCTCAACTGTAAGCTTCATATATTAATAAATAAATATACTTATTCCATCAATCAATCAATCAATCATACCCAGTATATCCCAACGGCAGCAAAAGCTACTGTTAGGGTCTGGGAGGGAGAGCAACAGGCAAACAATACCTCTACTTGCTTCCGGTGAGACCCTCAGTGTATATGTACCTGCATAAATGACACAATAATAGGGATATGATGTGCTAGTGTGTTAGTGAGAGAATTCAGTAAATACAAATAGGAAGCTGCCGATATTAAAATACTCATAACGTGTATATGCACATATAATGCAAAACAACGACAAAAAAACAAAAAAGTACAGAGTCAACCTAAAGCGTAGATAGTATCTAAGCCCCTAAATATACTCTAAGATGTCTTTATATCCTGTCTAAACCTTGTTAACCTTAATCCTCTACCTCCATGAACTCCTATCCTGGACCATATCCTCAGAGAGGTGCAAATCTAGTAGGTCATGCCTAATCCACTCATCCCAAGTTTGGGTTTACCTTTACTCCTCTTCCCCTCTACAATGAGGCTTTCAACTGCTCTGACAGACGGCGTTGTCTGTCTCCTCTTGTCATGTCCAAACCATCTCAGCCTCTCCTCTCTTATCTTATCTGCTATACTAGCCACACTCAACCTTTTCCGAAACACCTCATTTCTGATCCGGTCTAGCCTTGTATGCCCACACATCTACCTCAACATCCTCATCTCTGTCACTTCCATCTTTTGCGACGGTGGCCTTTTGATGGACCACCAGTCTGTTCCATAGAGCATTGTCAGCCGCGCTGCCACCCTATAAAATTTTGCTTTTAATTTAGTTGGAAAATTCTTGTCACACAGCACCCCTAAGGCCGCCCTCCATCTACACCAGTCTGCTTGAACTTAGTGTGCTATGTCACTATCTATGTCCTCATCCTGCTGTACAAATGATCCTAGGTACTTGAACTTACTTACCTGTGGTACCACTTGACCCTCGATGGTGAGCTGGCTATTCTCACCGTCAGCTGTGCCGCTAAAGTCGCAGTGTAGATACTCGGTCTTAAAACGGCTAATTCTAAAGCCTTTTTTCTCTAAAACACCTCTCTACTGCTCTAGTCTCATACTCAGGGTATGTCTACTCTCTACGACTTATACAATATCATCATCAAAAAGCATACACCACGGAACTGACTCCTGGATTGACTTTGACAACTCGTCAAGGAAAATTGCGAAAAGAAATAGACTCAACGCAGACCCTTGATGGAGGCCTACCTTCACCGGGAAAAAGTCAGCATTCACCCACAGGAGTATGAATGGTTGTTTTTGACATAGCATACATATTCTTAATTATGTCTATATACTTCATAGGAACCCCTCTTGCATCCAGGCTATCCCAGATCAGGCAACCTGGCACACTATCATATGCTTTTTCAAGATCAATGAAAACCATAAATAGATCTCGCTTCTTCTTCCTATACCTCTCCACCAATCTCCTTAGAATGTGCATTGCTTCCGTAGTTGACCGTCCTGTCATAAAACCAAATTGGTCCACCATAACGTTTCTCCCCTAATTCTAGTGTCGATTACTCTCTCTCATAACTTCATAGTATGCCTTAGCAACTTAATAACATGTAATTCCATAACACTGTGCGTCTCTTTTGTTCTTATATAGGGGGACCACGACACTCATTCTCCACTCATCTGGCATTTTTCCTCTTTTGAAAATAAGGTTGAACATAGTAGTTACCCATTGAACCTCTTCCTCTCCCAAATACTTCCACGCCTCAATGGGTTTGTTATCCAGGCCAACTGCTTTAGCTCTTCCCATCTTCCTAAGTGCTCTCATCACCTCTTCTTGTGTGATGCTCTGACAGTCGCAGTTATTATATTGTCGTTTCTGGGTAGTGATGCTTTCTCTTTATAATCATAATTTCAAAACATTAAAAGGTACGATACTTCAGGATATTTTTACACACAATTTTATACACATCAATTAAATTTATATAATTATACTATTATATGAATGAAGCAAATTTTATATAATAAAATAATATAATTATGTAATTAGAAGCTAAACACGAAAATATTTCAAAAAATTCAGCATTGGTTTTCTTTATTAGGTACAATTATGTATTCACTGACGAAATAAAGCTACAGAAAGATCGAAGTTAATGACAAGAGATTAGGATCTCTGACTCGCTTTCATCCTTCTCATCCGTACTCTAAGAGAAACTATATCTTGAAACAAGGGAATAATTTGCATAAATCAAATCCATATCGTGAAGGAAATAAAGGAATAAATGAGGTGCAAAGTATAAAAACTAAGTATATATAAAGTTCCAACAATCTAGTTAGCCTATCCATATAAGATGATATGAAAAAATCACCATTTTCCATATAAGGAGATGATATGAAAAAATCGCCATTCTTTCTTTTCTCAGAGCTATTGGTCGTATGCTGGATATTTCGCTGTAATACTGACATTTTATTCACAAATCTAATAAATTTAAGCGTAGTATTTGGTCTATCGATCTTCCGTGGAAAGGAAGTGTATTCGAGTTGTTTATTTCAAAAATTGGTAGATACAACCAACTGAACCTTTTTTTTTGACTTACCAAGAGAATAAGAAAAAGGTACATGATTGCGCAAATTATTCTGGACTAAGTATAGTTTAAGATATCCTATGTTTTATGAAGATTTAAGTTTTCAACCTCCTATATTTTGATGAATTTATATCAAAACTCCCTCTAGTTTGATATAGACCTGTATACCCATTATAGTATTGGGCTAAATGAAAAGAATTTTTTCCATCCAAAGTTAACAAACGGGGAAGGGGTTAAAGTGAAATTCGCAAACCACGAGGGGAAATTTATTTGATCAAATGCATATATTTTTTTCTATAGTATGATGTTCAATATGACCAAAATGAGTTGGAATGCGAACGGACAAGTTAGGTACATCTCAATATGTCTATTATTGTTAATGTTGAGACAGATGGATAAATATAGAGATTTTGTGTATATTCTGTTACGATACTATTCTGTTAGGATATGAAAGTGTATATTTGATACTATAGTTAATAACAAATCAGAATTCCTTGATTTTAAGGACTCATAAGATGAAAATGTACTATAAATATAGAGATTTCTTTGAATGAAAAAGAAATCCTTTTTGAATGCTCCAAACTTACATGGTATCAGAGCACTAAACAAATATGACCACTACCAACTCTTCATATGAGAGTAGCACCTCTAAAACTGGTGATGAATCCTCTCAAACCATCAGCCATGAAGGAGATGCTTCTCATTTATTCTTCCAACTAACCATCCACAAGTTACACAGAAAAAATTACCATGAATGGGCATAGTCCGTTAAACTTGCAATAGATGGGAGAACGAAGTTAGCGTACCTTATTGGTACCATAAAACAACCAGTTGATTGAGACTTCAAGATCAACCACTAGCGGTCAGAAGACACTCTTTTCCTAGGATGGTTGATCAACTACATGGAGCCATCAGCAAGCAGTCTATACTCTTTCTCCCCACTGCAAAGGGTGTTTGGGATGCTATTTGCGAAACTTACTCCGTCTTAGAACTTCTAATAACTCTATGAGTTAAAAACCAAACTTTGACAAGGCAAGCAAAGTGGGAGAGAGGTGACAGAGTACAACAATGAGATGGTCTCTTTGTGGCAAGAGTTGGATCACTGCTACAGTGATGAGTGGGATTGTCCTACTAATAGAGCCAAATTCGTAAATAAAGAGGAAATTGACAGTGTATCTTTTCTTAGCAGGACTAACAAAATATTTCATGAAGTACGACACGAAATTTTGGAGGGAAGACAACTCCCAACACTGAGAGATGTATTTTGAGAAATCAGAAGAGAGGAGGCAATGGAAAGAGTAATGATCAGTTTAGAGGTAAAGGCTCCAATTGTGGCTGAAAACTCAGCCTTTGCTGCGGTCAGGAAAGAGGAGAAAAGTGACAGAAGAAACCTTGGTATGACCATTGTAAGAAACTATGACATACTAACGAGACCTGTTGGAAACTTCATGGTAGGTCTGCCAACTGGAAGAAAAGGGGGAAGGATATAGTAGAACCTACTCAGCACAAACTATTGATGAAGGCCAACAGGGTACACAAGAACCACCTCCCTTCACAAATGACTAGCTGGAACATCTGTATAAAATCCTTAGTCCCCTCAAATTAATATAACACAGCCAGATTCTTCGTGTTTCTTTGTTCAGTCGGGTAAAGCATTTGCTAGTTCTCATAAACTAATGTTTACATCCTAGATTCGTAATTCCAGAGCAACAGATCACTTAGGTTGCTCTACTCTCTTATTTAAATATTATCCATGTGCAGGGCAAAAAATACAAATTGCAGATGGTTCTTACTCAGCAGCTGCTGGAACAGGAACTATAAGACTCTCTGAGTTTATTACCCTACATGATGTACTTCATGTGCCTATATACTCTTGTAACCTTCTGTCTATCAATAAACACCACTTCACTTAACAATTGTGTTATGTTTAAACCGTCTGCATGTGTTCTGCAGGACATAGTCTCGGGGAGGATGATTGACGTTGTTAAAGACCATGGAGGTCTCTACACAATTAAAGACTGTCTTTAATCCTACTCACAATAACCCCAAACCTGAAGCCTTATGTAATTTCAGTTTGGCACATGATAATGTTATGGCACCAAAGATTAGGTCACCCAATTTCTCCTATTTAAAACTTTTGATGCCTACATTATTTCAAACTAAAAATCATCTCTTTCAAATGTGACACATGGGGGTTAGCTAAGTACCACAGATCTATGATTCATTCGAAAACATGTACTCCTTCTGAACCTTTTTATCTTATACATAGTGATGTGTGGAGGCTATCCAAAACCCCTACTCGATATGGAAAGAGGCGGTTTGTTAGCTTTATAGACGACTATACTCGACTAACTTGGGTATACCTTATAAGGGACAAAACCGAAATTAAAGACGCATTTAAAACATTTCGCAAAATAGTACAAACTTAATTTCAGAAAAAAAATAAAGAATATCAGAACAGACAATGAAGAGAATATTTTAACTCCGTCCTTGGGGATTTTTTCCTCGCCAATAGCATGATATATCAAAGTTCTTGTTCTAATACAACACAGCAGAATGGTGTAGAGAGAAATCGACATTTGCTAGAAGTAACTAAGCTCTACTGTTTACCAACTCTGTTCCTAAATATCTTTGAGGGGAAGCTCTACTAACAGCTATATATCTGACCAACCGTATGCCTTCCAACACCCTTCAATATTGTAGGAAATATCCGGATATTACAAAAGACATTATAGCAGAGTATATGTATTACTATATACGGATGAAGTAGTAATAGCCATAAAGGGTAAATATAGGTTTTCCATAGTTATGAGATCACATGGATCTCATCAAATATTTACCATAAATTCCAAGGAGACTGGTCTTTCCTCTACCAGCTACTGATGTCTTTACTGTGAACTCAAATTCAGAGGAGACTGATCTTTCAAGTACCAGCTACTCTGATTATTAATCTGGAAAGGATTTTGGAAGCACAAACCAAGAGAGGAAAAGGGTACAAAATAGGATATCCAATAAAAAAGCTAAAACATCTAAGAATGCCGAATATGTTAGTTTAGATTATTATGTCATAGAAGATTCAAAAAAAGTTAGGAAGACTACAAAGGGACACAACAAACAAATAAGGCATATCAACAAAAAGTGTCTGCTTGTTATAATTCGTTCTCAAATTCTAAGATGGAAGCAGACTATGAAGACTTTTCTGATTTTGATAGTCAGGGCTTTGAGGTTGAAAAAACAGAAACGGAAAACGCTGGCAAAAAGATAACTGAGAAAGAAAAATGAAGCACAATCAACAACTGGAAATGACTGCAACAAAGCCAAGAAATAAGAAGTACGAAGACAAGATGACATAATACTTTCAAAACTCTGGGACGGAGAGTGACAAGGAACATAAAGAAATGATCCCACTTTGGATGTTGTTAAGGAATCTTCAAAATCTCCCCACAGGGCAAAAAAGAGTAGATTCAGCAACCGGAACCATTGGTGAATCTAACAGAAGGCACTATTGCTAAACCAATTAAACTATATAGTAGAGGGAAAGGAAGCTGAAGAAGTTGAAGACATCAAGGTGTTAAAGTTAATGCTGAAACAGTTTCGTTTTGATTAACATTAATGCTGAAAAAACTCAAACGGGATCTTGCTATTAACTTGGAAATCTCCATGAAGCTTTCTCATTATATTATTACTTTAACTTCTGCTTGCTGCTTGTTTACTAAAACTTCTACTAATGTAGGTTAGCGTCTAGCTATTTCAATCTTAACAGTCGGGAGTTGAGTCTTGTCTAATATCTAGTATTCACCCTTTAGTCCAAAATATGTAATACATGCAAGTTAACCTTACTGCTTGCCTTCACAATAGACCACCTACCTTATGATTCCTTTGCATATCTATGAAATTTGACTTAAAACATATATATATATATATATATATATATATATATATATATATATATATATATATATATATATATATATATAATTCGCATCGAAAGAAATATAAACATTTGTTTCTCTAGAACCTAAAAGAAAATCACTTTAATTCTAAAAATTCGGGAAAAAAATTGCATCCGAAAATGTTGATTAGATCTTTTTTTCCTCTTTATTTTCTACCGCAATTCAATGTAAATTTAAATTTTATCAAGTTATTCAAATCTCTAACTTAAATTAAATGCATTCGCCATAGTTTATTGTATGTATATATATGTGTGTGTGTATATATATGTATGTATATGTGTGTGCGTGTGTGTATGTATGTGTGTGTGTCTATATATATATAGATATAGATATAGATATATATATATATATATATATATATATATATATATATATATATATATATATATATATATATATATATATATATATATAAAGCTTCTCCTAACCGCCAAAAGATTTTAAGATTGTGTAACTGCCTCATTTAACAATCCAATGTTAAAATAACATTTCACTTAAAAAACTCCTCCTATCCCCCAAAAATGTTAAAGACTGTGTATAGGAACAAGAATTCCACAGGTATTCAGATAGTCTAGGAGAGATGTCAGTACCTCCAAGACCTGCAAAGGATCAAGGGCTTCCCCATGATTGTGCAGAAGTCGAACAGCAGCTGTAAACATGGGCTCTTTCCCGTCTTCTGGATACAGATACATCTCAAGCAATCTAAACACACATCGCAGAAAAATAAGTGGTGGTCCTCCAATAAATTGAAACTCATATGTTATAAAGAGACAAAAATGGAGACTGACTGCATATAAGCATCTGCTCTTCCAATCTCTGCACAGTATCGTTCAGCAGCTTCACAGTCTTCCAACTTCCTAGGAAAAATAAATTTGACTATGCATTAATTTAGAACGAATCAGCTTGTGAGCTTTCTTCATAAGGGGGCATACAGGATCCCTCTTTGTAGGGAGATAATAATAAATCAAGCCAAGCTCAAGAGATGCTCTTGGGGAAGTCCATGTCACGCAAAAACATGCCGATATCTGGTAAAGGACTGAATCGCTTCATTCAATACTAGCCCAGAATGAATAGGTACTAGTAAATTTCCTTCGAGAAATGACAAGAGTTTCTCATTTTATTTACTGTCTAGCGTACCATTTCATCCCAGCCTAGTCAAAAAGTTGCTAACATTACCCCATCTTCATAGTTTATCACTGGCAACTAAGTCGAGACATGTTGCCCTATAAACTGAAAAGCCAAATCTCTCAAACATCACGAAGATTCCACTCCTTAATTTCTTATCTTTTACTATGGAGTTATCCTTACGTGAAGTTAATATGCCGATAGCACAAAGCATTCTTCATCAGGCAATGTATTGATTACAATAGATGCCCACTGACAGATACCAATAAAAATTAGTAGCAGAGAACAGATATCAAGACTACCATAACAAAGCACACAATATGTCATCCCTTGCAAAAGTTATCATTAAAGTATGCAATGAGTTCTTAAACCAATATGTTTCAAGCTGGCCTCTAAATTTTTCTTAAAAGATTAGTATATACGAATATACATAATGGTAAAAAAAAAAAACAGAACATGTAATACTGAAGCTAGGGGAAAAAAGGTTGCAATCAGATATAGATAAACCATCCATAGAGCTGGCAACCTACAAGGCTAATATTTGAAGCACCAGCGCCTCTTGCCCAAGCTTCCGATAAAGAATGGCCTGCCAAAGGATCCCACAAATAAGAAACCAGCCAGAAAAGAAAAGGACGAGGGCAACATGTTTGAAAGCTAGAAAGTTCAAGAGTATCATATTGCTGAGCATTTATAAAGGAAAATCAGACAGCAAAACGGACCTTTTCCAGCCAAAGTTCAGACTCTCCAATCAAGTCAAGGACCCTATCTGGATCATATAAATCTGACAACTGCAGAAAATTTTGCAACCTTTCCCTGACATGGGTCTCAAATATAGTATTACTTATAGAATTAGCTCTGTTCATTTCTGTCAAAGTTTGATCTGCAGGTTCTAGAGATGAATGTTCCATTTCATATGTTTCAAGTGCCGACTTGGCAAGCAACAGCGCATACATTGTATGGTATCGACAGTCATCTGACTCTTGATCTTCGATCAACCACTGAAGATATCTGAATGGCAAGCATACAGGACACCGGGAAAAAGAAAAAGATGCAAAATGTAACACTTGGAAGACAGAAAAGATGCATGCAAGAAAAATCCACCTCGGTGAAGATACAAATTTAAAATGAATATAGAACTTGAGATGGTCTATATGATCCAAAAAGCTAAGGTTCCCGTTTGTTCTCTCATTTCATTTTTTATTTCATTTTCCATTATCATGACGTAACCAAATATTTGGTTTTCTATTTTAAACTAATCAATACAGATAATATAAAATATTCAATACGGTACTCGTTTTAACCCTTGCAACACAATCTTTAATATGAAATAATCGGTTTATAAAAATAATGTCATTAATCTGTGCAAAAGTTATTTCTTTCATATGTCACTAATCGGCTATAAGAATTAATTGTCTCCACTATGTTTTATCACTAACCATATGCTCCTCAACTATCATATGACTTATATAACAATTGGGGAGTATATGGTCAGTGACAAAACACAGTGGAGACATTTGATTCATGTAGACGGTGTCATGCAGATGGTACAAGATTGAAGTGAGAATTTTAGGCACTTAGGTCGGAATCACGATTGAGATGATATAATATTTTTGACAGAGGCGTATTTCAAATGCGCATATTATGCATTATGTACTAGGAGGGACAAAAAGGTGCATATTATGCATTAGGTACTAGAAGATACAAAGGAGGGTATGATTTAGGCTACGACTCAAAAAAAATATAAATAAATACATAAACCACCAGACAAATAATTAATCAATATATCCGACCCCACGTAGTAGAAAAAGTTTGACTGTTGTCGTAGTAGTTGAAAAGTGAAAAAAATAAAAAAGTGAATTAAAATTTTATTGGAAAATATGTCGAGTAAGAAATGGCGGAAAAAATTAAAGAACAAACAACCTAAACGAAACCAACTTTAGATTTTACAATCAGCTATAGGCAAACCTCAAAGTGAAAATACAAACAATTAGTATATCAATCAACATATTTAAAACAATAGAAAGACAGGAGAGTTCTTTCTCGAAGTCTTCAGTTATTAATCCTAGATTCTTAAATTCCATTATGTACAAGCTTCTTTGCCTATAGAATTTGTATTTTCTGATGAAAGAGTAACATCTCGCCACTCTAATATGAGCAAATAGTTTTCTTAATCCAAGGAGAAGCTGGAGACGATCTCTAAGACGCATTTAAGGTAGACGTTAGACCCTGTAACTATCAAGATGCAAACCACAAGTGACCCATGATGACGAAGTAACCCATGACATCAGTTGTGAACATCAAAATTTTGAAAGATTACTATTGAATTTAAATTTCTATGCTAGGTCGCAAGCAACAACAATAACACCGAAGGTTAATTTGCACTAAGTGGGGTCGGCTATATGTATCTTCCATCACCACTGCATTATATCCTATATATCCTCCCTGAATGTCATATAATTCTTTTTCAAAAAAAAATATAAGATAAAACTATATATATCTATCTATCTATCTATCTATCTATCTATCTATATATATATATATATATATATATATATATATATATATATATATATATAGTATTGAAATATGAGAGAGTAAAATGTATTCTCATTATATTTGAAGTACAAAGAGAATGCCTTAAATAGACAGCTGCGTAGCTATGAGATTAGCCCCTAACGGCTATATTCACAACTGGGACGGCCTTCTAAAAGCTAAATCTCGAGAAAGGAATAAAGATTTAGTCTAGCTAATAACTACTTTTGACTGAAGTACATAATACTACACTACCAACTATTCTTGTATATGTTTTATATACAAGTATACATGTATGTAAACTACTGTTCATATACATGTATTTCAGTGTTTATATCTACACTCCTCCTCAAGCTAGTTGCAGGTATTAATACAAATCAAGTTTGAAACCGAAAGTCGGGAAAACTTTAACACATATTGGTTTGGTCAGAAGTTTGTCACTTGGCCTTTTGATGAGCCATACTCTAGATTGGTTTTTTATCTTCAATTTTCTGATGAATTGTCTTTGATGTCCACGTGCTTTGAGCAAAAGATTTTGATAGGTCTAAAAACTAATTGCCCCAGGACTTCCATCATTTTTTTGGGTCATAACTCTTCGCAAAATCCTAAAAACTAATGTCTAGAGTTCAGCTTCATCACTTCAAGCTACAACAGGTTGTTAACAGATTGTTTCTTGCTTTCAAGTTTCTCCACATTCATCAGTATAGAACCTTGTATGCTTATGTCTGCTATGTTCTAGAAAAAGTCTTTGACCTTCAGCATTACTGTCCCTAGTAACTTGGAAGGGCATCTGATTCATCGAGCTCTACTGCTTGAATGGACATATTTCTGCTATTGCTTGCTGAATTTGATGGCGGAACTCTTAGACATTAGTCTAAAGCAGGCTGCAAGAGCCTCTGTCAAGCAGATTTGGCCGTCTTTCAGAGAGGGACCGCACAACATTTTTTGTGGCTGAAGCACTCTTTCAGAGACATTGGAATCTTGTTTCTCGTTCGGTTATAAGAATTTTTTTGTGTCCAATTGCTCGCAAATGCTCAGGAAGAAGCAGTTTTTCGAACCAAGAAGAAATCTATTGTTGTGAATGTGGATGGAGTAGCTAAGGCGGCTGATAGAGTCATCCCACAAGTGGCTGCTGCAAGAAGGCAAGCCTTTTTTAAGTTAAAATTTTATAGATAGGCCCAATTGGACAATTTTAAAATTGTTTGTCAAGGCTTTACGCAACACTGCCTATTTTTCAATAACAGCTTCTTTTTTTGTAATTAAAATTTCATATATGATCCAGAATTGACAACTTTACAGAATATGCTAGCGGCTAGGGAGTAGTCGAAGCAAAGTAGATAAAGGAGGCTTACAATATGCGCACTAATCTAGTGTCAACCTTTAGCATATTCCAACAATTTCAAAAATTGCACCCAACGGCTTCATATACTACCCCCGAACACAATGGCTATTTTTCTAACCCCTAAAGTAGATGCCCATATCAAAATGAAGGATTTCCAATCAATCTCTTGATGCAATGTCCCTTATAGAGTGATCTCGATAATACTAGCCAACATACTAAAATCACTCCTACCCTTTCTTGATGAAAACCAATTAGCCTTTGCAAAAAGTAGATCAATACACGCCTCATTCTTCATTAACCTTAATGGTTCCTCGATGCAAGAAGGCAAGTCCAGAAGAAGAACATTGGGAAACCAAAGCTTCAATTCTCAGTGCTCGAAGCAAGGCTATTTGTGGGCTTAGCCTCAAACCAATGGTACATATGGTTGATATTGATGATGCCCACACAGAAGGAAGTAAATAAGGAAATGAAGGCTTTTCTGATTGATTGGCTTGTGTGTACTACAAATTTAAGCTGAATCCAGAAACTCTTTTCCACATCATTAATCGACGTCGTTCTCTTAGTTGAGTTAGAAAAGATGCAGTATTCCACCAGTGTACAGTCCATTTATGGTTGCGCCTCAGCAATCTACGCTGCATGATGCACGTTGAATAAAAGCCCTTTCTGGGATGATACTATGAAATTTAACACTAGTTTCTGAGTAGCTCAGAATTTTGGGGGGGGGGGGGGGGGGGGGACACCAAATCCGCTGTAAGGATATCCTTCTTCAAAATGAAATATGAATTCATGCTCCCCGCCTCCAAATGGGTAAAATCCTTCTCCTGAAAATTGTTAGAAGATGAAAGAAATACCTTGCTCCTGAGGTATATCAGGAACGGAAATGTTTTCAGTTTCCATGAAAACTAGCAGACTAAAGACGACTCAGTTGCCATGTATATAATAAGGAGTGGAAGGAGTGGAAAATAATACCATGCTCTAGCTCCTGCTCCTTAGATTTAACCAGGAGTGAAAGTAATACCCTGCCCTAATAGCTTGAACTGGGGTGGAAACATACCATGTGGCATTAGTGGAGGAAGTCGCCTCAGTTGCCACGGATATTATAAAGAGTGGAATGTAATACCCTGCTCTTGCTCCTTAGATATAGCTAGGTGTGAAAGTAATACTCTGCCACAATAGATTGAACTGGGATGGAAACAGACCATGTGCCACTGGGGGATGAAGTAGCCTCAGTTGCCATGAATATAACCAGGAATGGAAAAGTAATATCCTGCTCCTACTCCTTAGATATAGCTAGGAGTGAAAATAATACCCTACTCCAATAGCTTGAACTGGATTCAAAACAAACCCGTGGCAATGGTGGATGAACTCGCCTCAGTTGCCACAGATTAAAAAAGAGATTTGTAGCCCTATAGCTCTGAAACTGAAATATTCTGTGAAAGGGAGCCAGTTAGGAGGGATGATGAAGATGAGCTTGATGAGATTGGTTATGATGATGTTGGCGTTGTGAGAAAAATGGCTCAGATTCATGAGTGGTGCTTCCACTAAGACATCCTCAACTTTTTCGTGAGTTAGTTGAGCTTCCACTAATACATTCTCAAGTTTTCAAATCCATTGGAGGTAAAAACACCCAAAGGAATATGGGCCACCAGGTTGTGGAAAAACTTTAATAGCTAGAGCCGTTGCAAGCGAAACGGGAGCTTTCTTCTTTTGTATTAATGGCTAGAAATCATGTCGAAGTTAGCTGGAGAAAGTGAAAGCAACC
>AP025054.1:22239121-22317947 GCA_036186865.1 Eustoma russellianum
TCTTTAATGGTCTTCACAGAAGGTTCCTCAGCATTAGCCAAGATGAACAGATCATTATCAAAGGCTAAAAAGCTAAGCTTCATGTTTTCACATCTAGGGTGATATCTGAATGAAGATACTTCAATTTTTCTTTTAGAAGCTCGAGTAAACTTTTGTTTTTTTGTAAGTTAAAATTTCATTAACATCCAGTAATCAGAACATTGACAAAATATCAACAGGGTGAAGGAATGATGATCTCCATGTCGAAGACCTCTAGAAGCCTTGAAATTGTCAATCAAAGAGCCATTAATATTGATAGAGAATGAAGCAGTTGAAATACAGAGATATATCCATTCAAGTAATCCCACTTAATAGTATCAAAAGCTTTTGTAATATCCATCTTTATAACATAACTGCTAGGGCCATGAACCTTTTGGCATCTCTTAACTACCTCATGCATTAGAAAGATATTATCATGGATTGATCTTCTCTTAATGATGGCAAGTTGCTTTTCATCAAATAGGCAGGGTAGTAAAGGATTCACTTTGTTAGCCAGGATCTTTGACTTCGCTTTATAGCATACATTATAACAAGAGATGGGTCTGAAGTCTGTCATTCTAATCGGGACTTAAACATTTGGAATAAGAAAAATGGATGTTGAGTTAATGAGAGTAAATAATGTTGTTTGAAAAAAAAATGTAGCCTGTAACATCCAAGAAGTCCTGGCCAATTAAATCCCAGATGGCCTTGTAAAATTCAACAGTAAAGCCGTTAGTACCTGGAGCACTATCATTTTTCTATAGAGAATAAGACATTTTTTATTTCGTTGTGGGTTATTTGGGCTTCCAAAGAGGAAAATTGATCCACATTTAAAGTTTCATCAGTCCAAGTTACAGAGGGAACTAGATTAAGATAGGCTCAGTAAAGAAGGTTTAAAAAAATCAACAGTCATGCTCTTAACAGTCTCTAATGCTCAATTAAACTATCATTTTCATCCTGAAGCCTCAAAATTTATTTCTGGCAGTATGAGTCTTGATTGATATATGAAAGAATTGTGTTTCTATCTCTTTCCTTCATCCATTTAACCTTGACTTTCTCCTTGAAGAAAGACTTTTCAAATGCCAAGAGTTTGATGTAGTCTCCAAGACTTTTTTTCTACTTGCTGCTTTTGTATATTGTGACAGTCTTCCATGGTTTAGAGTTGAGCTACTTCAGGTACTTGTCTGGCATTTAAGACCCTTACAGAAATTTTCCATAGTACTTTTTGTTCAATTTCTTTAGAGGATCATTCAAACTCTTTAGTATTTTAGCTAGTCTAACCAGGGGATTTCTATGAATTGGGCATGTCCAACTTATATCTAGTGTTTTTCTAAATTTTGGGTCCATCATCCAAACTTCCATGAGCTTGAATGGCTTAAGACCTAGGTTCTTACCTAGCCTAACAAAGAGAACACATGGAGAATGATCAGAGAGCGTTGGAGTTTCATACTCAAGTTGGTAGTTTGGAAATTTACTGTTCTACTCTTTATTGCAAAATATATAAGTGTAGACCCTATTGGATTCATCCTTTTTGTTTGACCATGTAAATTCAAAACCCCTTAAAAGGATGTTGAAAATATTGAAAGAGGAGAGGCAGTACTATATGCTGAAGAAAGTATATATTCTTCTTCATTTCAGAACAAATATGACCGTATATATGTACACAAGGAATCAATCAAATCCTGATATTATAAGGACTGGTATTTATTAAGTATTTATCAAATATTCTGGACATATAATTACAAGGATATTATGGGGATAGAATAGATATTACCGGATACCTTAGGATATTCTATCTGATATTCTAACAGTCTCCCTCAAGCTGGAACGTAGATATTTTCCATTTCCAGTTGGGTTAAAAGAGTTTAAAGCTCAGTCTAGGGAGACGCTTGGTGAGCACATTTGCAACTTACTGTTTTGTAGAGATGTAAGTCATATAAAAGCTTCCATCATCAATTTATCCCGAATAAAATGGCGATCTACCTCCACATGTTTAGTTCTATTATGGTGGACTAGAATATGAGCGATGTTAACAGCAGCTTTACTGTCACAATAGAGTTTCGTATGAATGGCACTACAAGCTATTAGTCCTTCCAGTAACCTTCTTAACCAAACACACTCGCACACGCCATGAGCCAAAACACAAAACTCTGCCTCTACGCTGCTTCATGCCACGACGGATTACTTTCTACTCCAAGTTTTCCAATGTATACGTACAACATCCTCAAATTGACCTTCTGTTTGTGGGAGATCTTGCCTAATCTGCGCTGGTTTATACTTCAAGGTCTCTTTGTCCCTTTTTCTGAAAAAAAGTAGTCATCTGCCTAATGTTCTTTTCAGGCACCTTAAGATACGATACAATGCTTCGAGATGTCTTTCTTTGAAAGAGTGCGTAAATTGGCTCATAGTGCTGACTGCAAAGGCAATATCCAGTCATGTATGTGCTAGCTAAATAAGTTTGTCAACTAATCATTGATGCTGTCATTGGTCTACCTCACGTCCCCATCATGTCCTACGTTGTTGTTTGGTTTCATAGGTGTGGAAGATCAATCAGTAAATTCTTTTGAGAGACAAAGATACCTGAAGCATTTCTTGTCACCTCCATTCCAAGAAAGTATCTAAGTGAAGCCAAGTCTTTCATCTCAAATTTGGTGGCGAGGTATTTTTTCAGTAGGCCAATCTGAGTATGGTCATCTCCAGTGATAATCATATCCTCAACGTAAACAAGCAGGATAGCTCGCTTCCTATTAGGAGCATGTTTGTAGAATATTGTATGGTCAGATTGTGCTTGACGAAATCTTTGAGCTCTAACTGCTTGAATGAATTTGTCAAACCACTTTCAGGACGACTGTGTCAACCATAGAGTGATTTTTTAGTTTACATAATAGGCCTCTGTCTTTTTCAAATCCTGGAGGAATATCCATGTATACTTTTTCATGCAAGTCTCCGTATCGGAAGTCATTCTTCACATCTAGTTGCTATAGAGGCCAATCACGACAAGCTGCGAATGATAGAAGAACCCTTACTGAGCTCAGTTTTGCCACGGGGCCGAAGGTTTCCTTATAATCAACTCAATACAGCTGAGTGAATTCCTTAGCTACCAGTATTGCTTTTTATCTGTTAATACTCCCATCTGTGTTGAACTTAGTGGAAAACAACTATTTATATCCAACTGGTTTCTTCCCAGTTGGTAGTCTTACCACGTCCCATGTGTTATTTTTTCCTTTGCCTGCATTTCGTGGACTGTTTGTCTCTAGTTTGCGTCTGCCAATGCCTCCGTAATATTTTTTTGGTATTTTGGTATATGTTAAAGTTGTGGTGAAGGCTGCGCCATGAGATGGGGTATTGAGTACATATTCTTTTACCTTTTATCAAGGCAATGGATAGAACCAACTCTATAGAAGTCTGGCCTTGTATAAGGTCCTCTGTAATCTCTGCTGTTTCTATAGAAATCTGTCCTTCTATAGGATTCTCTACAGTACAAGTAGGCACTTCCTCTGGGAGAGGGACCAGTCCAAAGCGCTGGGATTCCTGAGGAGTGGGTTCACTATTAATTTCAAGGCTGCTTCCTGCGAAAATAGACAAGCAATCAAGTCTTCTGTGGTGTTGTTTCTCCCCTTGAAGCACTGTCTAGGAGAGGGGCTGAAGACAGTGCTTCACTTGTAGTGATCCTAGACGGAAAAAGAGGAATTTAAGCGATAAGGTTGGTCGGCTGCTTCCCAAGACCCCCCTAGAGGTTGGTTTTTTGGAAGGTTCAGTTTCAGGGAAGGTTACATCCATAGAGACATAGGCCCGATGAAGAGAGAGAGAGAATAACACTTGTAGCCACGTTGAATAGGATAGTATCCAATGAAAACGCATTTAAGAGATTGTGGGTCTGATTTGGACCTACTGGAGAAGCGTTTGTTTGCTGCAGGAGGTTTGATTCGGGACAGAGCAGTGAAACAAAGATGAGTTTCCTGATATATGGTCTGTGACACTTGTATCAAATATCCAGTGTATTTTGGCTACAAGATTAGTTGTACCTTGATGGGCAACATTGTTTGCTGCAGGAGGTTTGATTTGCTTTCGTAGGAGGGTGAACAGCTGCTCAAACTGTGTCGGGTTTAGTGAGACACAGTCTTGATTCCGGTCACCTGTTGGTTGTTCCTCTACATCTACCTGGAGTCCTTTGCAATATACAGGTTTTCTGGTCTTGTACATGCGGGTTTCCCACAAAGATCCCAGCATCTGTCTTGAGTGTGCCTAGCTTGTTCCAGAAAGAAAAGCTAGGACGTGGATTGCAATGATTTGGAGCTGACAGTGAAACAAGGGCTGAAGTTTCAACTGGTTTGTATCATGGCAAAGCAATGGTAAGGTCCTTATGTTCCCCTAACATTACTCGTCATCGACTTTCTTTCCTTCTGACTTTTGCAAATGCCTCACTGAGAGAAAAGAGTGGTCTTCTGCCCAGAATATATGCTCTCACTTCATCCAACTATGTGTTTAAGCTAGCAAGAAATTCATACAGTCGTTCTTTCTCGAGGGGTCCCTTAAACTTGATGTTACTTTCAAGATCATCCAGTCCGCTTCATAGTGTAAGTCTAACTCTTGTCATTGAGTTTGCAGAGTGTTGTAATACCGTGTGATGCCATCTCTCCTTGCTGTGTCTCCTTGAGTTTGTTCTTTATCTCAAACACTTGGGATGAATTCTCAAGGTCTGAGTAGTTTTCCTTGACTGCGTTCCAAATGGCCTTAGCTGTCCGCAAAAACTACTAGGTGCGGCCATTATGTGACTCCATTGAGTTAATGAGCCACAATATAGCAAGGGAATTATTGAGTTTCCAATTTGAATGTTTTAGGTCTGTGACATCTAGTTGAGACGGATCCCTAAAAATGTAACCTAGTTTGCCTCTGCCTCGTAAGACCATCAAAACGGATTGTGGGAGAAAGTTCCTCCCTTTCAGTTTATGGTTGGCGATTTGAAGGGATGAGCTCTCACTGAAGGATTAAGTGGTGGTATCTAACTGGAAGACCACGGTTGGTTGAGCCGTAGAAGACGTCTCTATTGGCTAAGACATTCCCTATCCTGAACTCATTGTTTCGGCAGAATAGTGGTGACAGGTAGTTCGATTTTCTAGTTTAGAGCCCTGGCTCTGATACCATGAAAGATGAGAGGCACTATTATAGGCTGAAAAAAGTATATTTTCTTTTTCATTTCAGAACAAATATGCTTGTATGTATGCACATAAGGAATCAATCAAATCCCGAAATTAAAAGGATTGGGTATCTACTTAGTATCCTGTCAAATATTGTAGACATATAATTACAAAGATATGCTGGGGATAAGATAGATATTACCGGACATCCTAGGATATTCTATTTAGTATTCTAACAAAAATCTATTTTTTGAATGAATTCCTTGAACTCTTCAATATCATTTCTATCCACTCTCTTACTCCCAACTTCCACCTACTATCTAAAATAATATTAAAATCTTCTGTAATGATGCATGATTGTTGCCAATAAAGATTGTTCTAATACCTCTAGTCCTGTCATATGTCTCTTCTTCTACTTCTTTAATTGAACTCATAAACCACAGTAAGGATGAAGACATCCTGAGTTGAATTAATTGTTATAATCCTACAAGTAATACACTGGCCTTCAGTGTGTAGAACTTTTCCTTCAAATAAGTGTGGATTCCAACCAATTCAAATTCTAGGAACGAAGTTTCAGAGACTAATGTGAGTAGCTTCCCAACCTCAAGAGACCCTCTTGCTAAGTTTTTCAGAGTTTTGTTGTCTTATCCTAATATCCAAAAGACCTATAATACCTATATCCTTTCCTGCTATGTATTTTTTTCACCTCCTTTTGCTTCAAAAGAGAGTTTACCCCCCTTATGCTCCAACACAGGATATCCTAATCATCTTTTAGACTTCGCCACACTAGGCCTCTCCCTACCCTTGTTTCTATTATAGAGTAGAAGTAATGTCCTCACTCTGATCCTGTGTTTCAGGTAGTTTAAAGGAAGGGCATCGTCCCTCTGAATTGAAAAACAAGCTCCTTCCTCTAATTAGTAGGTTTCCTATCTTCTGAGTAAACTCTTTTTGCCTTATCTTCCTCAGAGTTAGAGGATGAGTACCACCCAGATTCCACTTGTACTTGCCTATTACTTTCTTTGCTTCTTTCTATATCCTTATTCATCAAAACCAGTTCATGATCGTTACGGACATTTAGAACACCACTGTTATCCACAGTTACATTCACTCCATCTTAGCTAATGTCTTTGGTAGTGTATTTGTTTCTTCATGATCCTCCACATTCGCCCCTAGAGGTGGAATGAATTTGATTTGGACTCAGCAAACTATTAGGGTAAGAGTTATATCGATTTGGATTGGATAAGTGAGACACCTAGGTACTACTCTTAGTGTTATGATCAGAAGACGTGGCATTGCTAGTATTGTAGACTGCATTTAGTGTTATACATTGTTCGCCTCCCCCTTCTTTGGCTTTACCTTTATCAACTATCTTAGCTTCTCTAGGGGGCATCAGCCCATGTCTTCCTACAGCCTCCTTGAAGTATCTTGACCACCAAATCTTTGATGTTTTTGTTGATTTCCAACAGTGGCTGTAGAGGACCTCATAGTTGCTTCATACTTGTCCTACGCAGTTTTCTCCTCACAAGAATGCCCAAATAGTTTTACACTTGGAACATTGTGAAGGCAGCCGTTCGTATATAATTTCCTGAGTGCACTCTTGGCTATACTCATCTATGAACTTTGGAGGGATAACACCCGCTTTAATTTTCACACAAACGCTTGCATAGGCCACTCGGTATTAGGAAGTGGTTAATCTATCCATAAACAGAGGTTTCTCTATGGGGGGGATACGTAACCCCCTCAAAACATGCATGTTGAAGTATTAAAGTTGAAGGTAAGAGAATTGAATCCAGACGGGAATAGCATCAAGTTTCAATATTTATACTGTCTTATCTGGAATCAAATGACATAGAAAGAGAACCCCGTTTTCAAAAAGTATAGGGGGGAGATCGATGATGTTTTGCCTCGATTCTTCAAACTAGAAATGAAAAAACATAAATCATCACCCTTCCTTTGGACTTCAAGTAGGCCTTTAGAGGCCCACTAAGCTTTCGCAAAGATTTTCATATTTATGAAGGAAGAAGTGTTACTCATGACTTGACCTACTATTGTTCATCCCCATTTTCTATTGGGTTCAGCAACCTACTATTGGTTAATTGCAAAGAAAGGCTTACCTTTATCAGTATCGATGTGAAACTGTGAAAGAGTTGAAGAAACTTCCGGCTGAAAATCAGGCTTGAACAAGGACCCAAGCCGATTTTGCTCTCACAGTAGCCTGCATGTTGAAGATTTATAATAGGTAATACCACAAGCAATTGCTCAATGTACATCCAGTCCACCAGTAGGCATGCCCTACTTCTAGGGAGCAATCCAAAATCTTATCAGGGGAAAGTCTAATTACATAGCCCTCCTTCTACTCATATCTCTACTATATTGTTTAACTGATTCAGTGTTTTACTCAAGTCTACCACTAGTTCAGTCTGTTAGAGTTTTTCTTTGACCCAATCTCCCTAGCAGGGGAAACTAACTTAGATGGTTTCTTAACATCATGAACATCTTGTTCATGATCTTTTTCTTCAATATCAAGGTCGTTGACACTTCCATTTTTTGGATATGCCTTTTCCCTTTCTTAGTTTTCTTTTTGACAGTGTTATTCTTCTCTGTTTTTTCAACATTTGAATCCAAATTTTCTAAATTTGAATAATCTTCATGGTATGGTTCCAACTCAGAGTTTGAGTCCAAATTATAGTCTGTCAAACTAATTTCTATGTCACTATCTTCCGGGTTTGGGTGTGGGTGCTTTCTCCATCAGAACTTAAAGAACACTTGCTTCATGCTCATTTGCTTTATCAATCTTATCTTCCATGTTTGTCGGGGGTTCAATTTGTTTTGAGGATAGTTTCTCAACTGATTTCGATGTACCTGCATTCAAGGTTCCAACTTCTTTGGTACGGAGTAGTGACAAGGCTCGTTTTCAGCTCTTCGGAGCTGGTCTCTTTAATATATCTTTAGCATCCAATTCCATCTTGTTTGTTTTCCCTTCAGTGTCTTTTTACTTTTATCCTCCTATCTGTAATGCTTTATTCTAGCATTTTGTTCTTTCTAGGTTTTTCAGATTTCTCCAGTTAGACTCTGCATCATCTGTTAGAGTTATATTATCCTTTCTTTGCTCCGCATCATAGGAGCTCCCAAAAGTGTTTGCGTTGTGTGTACTAGATGGGCATCCGTTCCTACACTACTTTTTGCCAAAAGTCTTTCACATGTTCATCAACCATCTTTAGCTTGTTCAGAAGCTCATCCTCTGCTTGAATCTCAAAGCAGATTCTTCCATATGTGACTCTAGTTTGTGCTGCGGTGGATGTATATATGAACAAAGCCTTGCCAATTAGACTGTCAGTCCTGCCAAGTGTCTTGAGAGTTAAAATATTACAATCTCAAAAAAGAAAACAGATTCAGAGTGGAACCACATTCAACTTAAGCTTTTCGATATGTTTCTCAGGGTTCCATGGTCATAAGAACAGGATCCTGTTGCCGAAAAGAATCAGAGAGAGTGCAAGGTTTTCTTGCTTGCTGTTTTCAAGTTGAAATCTGAAAAGAAACGTCTTCTTCCATCTTTTGTGTTTAGTAGACATTTGCTACTCCACTTAGCTTCGGTGAAGCTAGTCGAGGTTGAAACATGATGCATTGTTGGCCAGAATTTGTCCAACTATTGTCTCGCTCCATTTTAGCTTACCTTCACCGACTTCTTGGAGTGGAATCATATCACGTTTCTCGCCATCAGTAATCTCGCTTTTGAAGCAAGTGAGGGTAGCTGTTCCTTCTGGTTTGAAATCGGATTTAAGCAAGGATGCTCAAGACAATTTAGCACGACCTATATCGTGCATGTCGTAGATTGGGCCAAGATTATGCAGATCTATGCATTTTGAAGGGAAATAGAAGAGATACTTGTTTTCGAACTGGTTGTTGCGGAAGCCGAAGTGACCAACTTGGCCGGAAAGAGCTCCGATGAGGGTGGGTTGGGTGTTCCAAGAAGTAAGGGGGAGGTGGCGGGTTTTAGGTATTAGGGTTTTGAAGTTTTTTTATACAGAAGGGAGAGAGGTTTTTCATTATATGCAGCTCAGCCACAGCTCTTGTAAGTGCATGGGCATGTAAATATCAGTTATGCTCTGTATAACTACTTCATAAATACAAGAGACAATTACCTTTTGCACCCCTCATGTTTGGCATAATTGCCAATACCCTCCTTAGTGTTTAAGAATACACCCTCACCTCCCTGATGTTTGAAAAATACACCCTTATACCCCTTGATTTAATTAAAAATGTTATTAAATATGTATAATATGAATTGCCCTTTTTACCCTTTACTTCTTCATCTTCTACCTCTGCCCAGCCATCTTCCTGTTGGCAACATTGTAAAATGTAAGAATAATTACATATTGTAAAATGTAGGGATAATTATATGCTGCCAACAGGTTCGATACAATAAATTTAATTTTCATCTTCCTCATTATATGCCTGCTTTCATGGCCCAGAAATTTGGAACTACTGAAGTTATAGTTCCAATCTGACGCTTGCAACGTATGTTCACAAAACTAAGTTATACTTCTCTTGCAAAAGCTGATCTTCTTTTCAGTATAAATTAATGTTTTGATGAAAAGATGGAAATGCATAGGCAATCAGAAAGCAATGACAAGAATAGATATGTTCATCCTTACAATACGTCCAGAATGACACTTCCCCATTTGGTTACACTTGATGTTTGATTTTTACAAACTGATCAATATATTAATAACACTGAACACTTTGAGGGAAGAAAGTTGTAAAGGTTCAGCATCAACAACTGGTAGCGGCTGGGAAAGCGTGGCGACGACAATGCTTCCCCGCAGCTGATGGTTGGTTTTTCTCTTGAAATTGAATGGTGGGGCTGTCTCGATGATGTCATTGGTACAGGAAGTAGTAGCGGCGGTAAAATCGGGCCAGATGGACATGGATTGAGAAGGGCAAAATGGAGAACCTCCATTTGCCACCGGAATTACAGATGGAGGAGGGGGTGTGGAAGGGGAAAGAGGCTAGCTAGCAACAATATTCACAAGGCCCGAAAACGAAGAACCTCCTCCTCCCTGGCCTTCCTGCTCGTACTTAAGGTAGAAAAGTTGTAAAATAAGCTTCTTTGAGATGCACAGGAAATGCCTATATTAGTAATCTGAACATCTTGATTGACAAACATGAATTCAATAATAGCATAACTTCCTCTTTTTTCAGCAATAATATGCTTCGCTGACGTGTTGCACTTGATTGAGAGCAAACTAAGGTTTTATCGGAACTCCAATGTACTTACTGTAATAAAAAAATATAGGACTCAAACGAGGAAATTGATGATCATTAAGCGCAGAGGAAGAATATGAAGAAGTCAGGGGCAAAATCGGAAATTCATATTATATATATTTAAAATAACATTTTTATATTAAATTAAGGGGTATAAAGGTGTATTTTTCAAACATCAGAGGGGTAAGGGTGTATTTTTAAATATAGGAGGGTATTGGCGATTATGCCAAACATGAGGGATCCAAAAGGTAATTATCCCTAAATACTATATACGTATTAATATCACAATTTATTTATTTTTCCTTTTGTTGCTGCCCTAACGTGATGTTTTACGGAATGCATGGCTTGGCATCCCAATTACAAGCTAATTGTCAGTTACAAAACCAGAAGCTAAGTACCAATCATGCACTATCCAAACCCTTTCTTCTGCGGTCCTTACACCTAAAAACCGGCTAGAATATGTATGCACATGAATTATTTCGTATGAAAGCATGTTGGCATTCTTAGGTCAAGGTCGTACCAGCAGAAAGCATGCCAGTCCTTTTCTCAGATATCAAAACTTGAACAGCAAGCGTCTGGCTGATTTCTGCAATCTAATATGTAAAAAAAGAAAAAGAAAACAATAAGTGACCAGTGGACTTAACATTGAAAAAAAGAATATCAGACCCTATACCTACCCATCCAAGATGCTCAAGTACTAGACCTTGATCAGAAGACTCTTCTAGTATCTTTGAAGCCATGAGCACAGCAGTTTCCTGACCAGAGGTACTGTCTGATCTGTGTCGCAAATCGTGATTTCCAACTGGGTCTTTATTGTAGCTCAGTAAAACATCATTTCTTGCTAAATGACGCCAAATGTCTAGAGCTTTAGAGTTCATTCCCTTACTGGCATATAAATAGGCTAGAGTACGAAGATGCCCAGAGTCCTTCAACAAAGATTCCAGTTCCTCCTGCACTGCCAATTGATGAAGCATGAATAAGCTCTTAAGATGAGACACAATCACAAGCCTTAAATCTTCAGAATTTTCAAGCCACCAACTAACTCACTATTCGCCAGCTCCACGTCATTGGAGTTATGGAAGTATAAGTATAGAGAAGATCTTTCAAAAAAAGAACAGATGTGGGAGGTAGCAGATCCAGACTGGAGCCAACAAATTCCAGGTCATAGAGTTTTCCAGAACAATCCAAAAGTCAAATCTATTAAAAGAAATTATGAAAAAACACCCAGTAAGATGAATCTACAAAAAAAAAAAGGGAAGCTCAGTAGCATACTGACTATCCTGGTAGCCAAGTTAGTTCTCTCTCACCTCAATATCCAGAAGAAGGAATGCATACAAGATCCCAATATAGGATTCCCCAGAAAACTTATCAGAGTAAAATTCAAAGCAAAAGTATTACGCAAAGCATAAGAGGCCCCGCTGAAACCCCTGAATTTAGCTCTCCTGTGCTCCTACTTCAGGCAGAATCTAGCTGTATTTTGACAAGGGGTAAGCTTTTTGTTAGGCAATTAGAAGGTGAAGCCTTATGCCAATTGTATTTTGCGCAAATAACACCTGCTGGCACTATATTTTCGATAGGATATGATAACATATGTATAGTGCTTTTATATTCTGAGCAAGATTGCTTGCGGTTGCTTACCTCTAGCAACAACCCATGTAATGATGCCTAATTAGGCTTATTTATGGAATTTTACTTCAAAAAATAATTCAGATAGAAAGTATTGTCTGAGCATGAAATCACACAAGAACCAAAATTACGCAAGAATTCTAAGGGAAGATGTATTTATGCATGTGATGAGGCATAGACATGGAGATACAAATTCTCAAAATGATAGACTTCATCTTCTATTTCATCGATTTTGTAAGCGATGTTTGAATTTGGCAAAATTCAACGCTGTGGTGACAATGTGACCATTGTAATCCCGGTTTTTGCCCCCCCCCCCCCCCAAGCACGCAAATATTATAATCATAAATGGACTTGGCAAAATTCAACGCTACGGAGACAATGTGACCATTGTAATCCCTTTTTTTTGCCCCCAGCACGCAAATATTATAATCATAATTGGACCTGTAGAATTTTTTCCTTTTTTGTAAATTGAAATTCCATATATTAACCCAAATAGGCGAATTTACAAGTTATATCTAGAGAAGGCGACAGCAAACTAGACAGACGCAAATCTTGCTCAAAATACATGATGGTTCGAAAGTTTTCTATCAGAAGTTCTATAGGCAATCCAAAGGGCCTGAAACTTAAACATTAACCACATTCAAAAGTGCAAAAATCCCCTAGGGCTGTGAGGGGATGCTAGCAAAATAAACTAGAAGCCAAGGCAACTGGAGTTTAGAAAAAGCAGAAGATAGCAAGCACAAGATAGGACTTTATCCAAGTGCTAAGTGCTGAAGATCTTCATTGGTAGCCCAAGGTTGATTGCGATTTTCTAGTTTTCTTTTTTCATTTTGATGCCCTGTCAAGATGTGCAAAAAAATCTTATGTTCTGCAAGACTTCATTATACTCTGCCACTCTTTCTGAATATCTTGATGAAATCTCTGGTTTCTTTCTCGTCAAGTAGAATAGACTGTAGCAGCAAGAGAAAAGTACACATGGTCTTTTTGAGTTTTAGTGACTCAAAGATTTGTAAGGAGCCAAGACTCAAGGGTGTCCCATGAAAAGATGAAATTCCTGCACTTCAACTGCTTTAGAACAACCTTCCACACTGATTTGGAGAATCTACATTGGAAGAACAGATGATAATGATCATCAGAATACCTGACACATAGCATACAATTATTAATATCAATAATATCCCATTGTAAGAGTTTGTCTTGAGTAATCATCCTCTAACTAAATGCAAACAATGATTGCTTATCTAGAAAGATGATGACTGCTCCAGATAATCTTAGCCCAGTTAACGGATGGAGACAGTGGAATTTTAGCTAAAGTGGCACTCTCAAAAGAAAATTTTGATATACAAAGATGATGACTGCTCCAGATAATCTTAGCCCAGTTAACGGATGGAGACAGTGGAATTTTAGCTAAAGTGGCACTCTCAAAAGAAAATTTTGATATACGAGCCATTTCTAGTAGTCAACCCTTTGAGATAACAGAATGTTACATCATGTATTATAGAAACTGCGGCTTGGTCATCCCATCCTCCTCTATATGGTAGCCTCAATTGGCTCCCCTCCAGAACATCAGCAACTTTTGCTTCCAATCTTATGTTTAACTTTCTTCTCAACTCTCGAAGTTTTCTCAAGCATACCCCAAGAATGTCAAAGATCAAACCAGAATGACGTTGTACTCCTATTCCCAATTATTTTCTTGATAAATAGAGCATATTGGTCTTTAATCCATAAACTCTCTTCCACATCCAAGAGTCCAATTGCTTTGGCTTTATTTCCTGTAGTGATTATTCCTTTAGTATAACAAGATGGACCTATTTGACCATAAGCTTTCCTTTTCCTCACAAACATACCAAATAAACGCCATTAGGCAACCATTGTTTACTTGGACCAAGTCATTAATTCCTAGTCTACCAACTTCTTTTGGCTTGCAACTGAAGTCCATTTGATCATGGCCTTTCTTGAGACACCCCAGAGAAAACCTCTGAGGATCTTTCAATTTCCTTGATCATTGTTCTTGGAATGAAGAATAATGTTGTCCAGTATCTACAAATAGCAATCAAAACAAAGTTAATAAGTTGAAGTTTACCACCATAAGAAAGCTTAGAGGTAGGCCAACTACTGTTCTGTTGTGTAATTTGTCCAACAAAGGGCAGTCTGGATAAGAAAGTTTCTTATTCAACAGGGACATACCAAAATATTTGATTGGTAAGGAGCCAATGGATATCCCAAGAATGTTTGAAACGGCTTGCTTTCTTGATATTGTCGCTTCAAAGCCAAATACTTCACATTTGTCTCAA
Source organism: Eustoma russellianum (assembly GCA_036186865.1). NCBI lineage: Eukaryota > Viridiplantae > Streptophyta > Magnoliopsida > Gentianales > Gentianaceae > Eustoma > Eustoma russellianum. The sequence continues at coordinate 22,253,463 of AP025054.1, forward strand.
TTAGGCCTTAATCCTGATAGTTCCCCAAAAGCCTCCACTCTATCTTAAGTAATCTTCACAGATGTTTCATCAGCACTAGCTAGGATGAACAAGTCATTTAGTAAAGGCTAAGGAGCTAAGCTTTATGAATTCACATTTGGGGTGGTATTTAAATAAAGATGCTTCAATTTTGTCTTTTAGTAGTTGTGTGAAGCCTTCAATAAATAGGATGAACAGATAAGAGGATAGTGAATCATCTTGTCTGAGTTCCCCAGTAGCTTTGATATTGCTTATCAAGAAACCATTGAGGTTTATAAAGAAGGAGGTTGTAGAGAGGCAGAGATGAACCTAGTTTATGTACCTTCCTGGAAAATTCATAATCTTTAAGATTCCATCAGGTATGACCAGTTGCCACCATCAAAAGCCTTCATAATGTATGCTTTGTTACACAGCTACTCTGACCACCTATCTTTTGCCTTTTTTTTGTCCTACCCTAAGAAAAGTCCTAAGCAGTCTTTCAATTTCTAATTACTTTTCTACGTATAAAGAAAGAAGGTGTGTAATGTCTACGTATAGCAATTAAAACAGAATTGATAAGTTAGAGCTTCTCATCAAAAGATAGTTTAGAAGCAGACTAACTATTAATTCTGTCATACAGCATATCCAGCAAAGGAGACCAATTAGAGTAGGTGAGTTTCCAGCAATCAATAGAACTCTCAAATACTTTATTGGCAAATTGCCAATACCAATACCCAGGAGAACAGAAATTTCTAGCTTCTTTGATTTGGTAACCTCAGAAATAAACACGTCAGTCAAGTAGATTTGACCTTAATCTAGAACCTTAGGTAGGTAACCCACAAGTTAGACTTTACAAAAAATCTAACTGGAAGTTAGGATACATGTTATTCCACTCATCATTACGCTATTGTCCTTATCCATATGGTCTTACATGTTAAGATCATACGTATCTTAACTGGAAGTTAGGATACATATGATCATTCTCGCATACACACTACTGTCCTTATCCATTTTGTGTGACCATGTGTATTCAAAACTTCTAGCAGGTATACTATAGATGCCCATCCTTTTAATCTAATCATCATTAAATTTCTTAACAGCATTTCTGTCAATTTTTTTGCTCCCTAGTTTCTTTCTGCTATCTAATATGATGATAACCAAGGCTGGTTCCTATAAAAATTCCTTTGATACCTTACGTCCTACCACAAAGCTCTTCTTCTGCTTCTTTCATTATACTCATACACCACCGCGAGAAAGAACGCATCCTTACCGGGGAGCGTAGCAGTAAATCTAAATGTGATATTTTGCTCCTTATAATGGAGGACTTGACCTTCAAAAAGATTTAGTTCCAACCTATCGAAATTATTGCTACAGAGTTTCAGAGTGTATTGTCGAATAGCCTCCCAGCCTCTGAAGACTCTTTTGTTAAATTATCCAAAGTTTTGTTGTCTTTTTTTTTCTGTATGTAAAATTTGCATCAAATCAAATAGCACTTTACAAAGGTAGACTCCTAAGAACACAATAGGTAGTATAACTTGGACAACTATAAGTGACTGACAATATTCTTACAAAGTTCTACTGCCAACCTTTACAAAATACTAAGGTCCAAGCAATACTCAAAATACGAACAAAATATAACCTAATGATTCCAACCTGAACCAAAAGATTACCCTCAAGCTCATATAAACAATAGCAACTACTAAGGTTGAGGATCCAAAAGGGGTAACAAAATAATGGTTGTGCAATTGTAACAGAATATAAACTAACAACGGATTCAAAACACAACACGTATAAAGCATAACCCGCTTGTATTATTCGGAAAAAATAACTCAAAATTGAACAACTATTCTTGGTACACCACCTACCATGGCCGGAATCCTCTTATATAGACACACTAGTCTAATTAAAACCAAAACCTAATAGGACTAGATAAACATCAATAAAGAAATATACTCTATCTAAAGTTCCTACAATTTAGGAACTTTTGTAATCTTTATCTAAGAAGGAAATTATCCAACATTCTCCCCCTTAATTTCCGAATGTAACCTCGGAATTTCTTCAACACCAAGCAAACTTCGCATTTCCTTGAACTTTACGTGCGCCAACAGTTTAGTGAGGATGCTCGCCTTTTGCTCGTCACTATGAACGTGCTCTTCCACCTGGTTCATTGATATGCAATGATGTTCTTGATAAGCTTGCTTCCACATGGACAACACATTGTTCATCTTCTTCTTGTTAGCTAACATGCTGCTCTTTGAAACAAGCCTTATTTCTTTTGCCTTCTTTGTCTCTTTCTTCTCTGTCATTTTTAACCTTCGATTTGGTTTACTCTCCCTCACAAGTCTAGACATCTGTAGTTCAACATTTGCTTTATTGTCATTGAATGGTTTACAGCTACAAGATTCAGTGGCTTCACCAAAGTAGAAGATTTCAAGCTCGAAGCATAATCTATATTATTTTGTTGATGTCTATTTTGTGATTCCAAGGGCTCCCACACTTTCTTAGAGAAAGAGTCCAGGTTAGAAGAACTCCTGGATCTTCCACAGTCGCCTCCTGCATATTCAGCTTGACTGTGGCGATATATTGTCTAGATACATCACATGTCTTAGACTTGTTTTTATTCTTCAGCTTGAATGTCTTGTCTTCGAAGTTGGCATTGCCCTAGTCGAGCATGCCACTTCCAAGCATCACCATCCATCTTAGCTTGAAGACACATCAGAACACCTGGCTTTATGCAAATCTTGTACAACCGATTCGGACTCCTTTCAACTTTCATCAATAACCGGCCGCCCCTATCATACATCATCAAGTACTCGCCCTTCAATCTCACCTCACAACCAGCCTCTGTGGCTTGCCCGAGGCTAAGAATATTCCTTCGAAGTTCCGGTATATAATAGACCTCGGTAAGTAGCTTTTGCTCCCCTGACTTGCCTTGAAGAATTACCGTTCCTTTACCTTTTATCTCAACACTTGAACCATCACCAAATCTTACTTTGCCGTGTACATTTCTGTTGATCTCCGAAAAGTAAGATTCTTCACCCGACATGTGATACTAGCGCCATTATCCAGATACCATTTATGATCTTCATTTGAATGAGAAAGAAATTTACTCGGAAATATATTTCTTTCATTCAAGCACACTTCTTGAGGTACGTAATCAACATCTTCGTGGACAAACACCGCTTCATCTACATCATGCTCAACGGCGATAAATGCCTCGTCCGTCTTCGTTTTTCTCTCGGGACACTTGCTCACAAAGTGTCCGGGCTTGTCGCAACGAAAACATATTAACTTCGAGCGATCCTTCCTCGTCTCTCTCCCTCGGCCTCGGCCTTTTCCACGTGAGTCGCGGCCTCTGCCCCTTTGATCCGAAAATCCCTTATTTTGTTGATCGGAAGAAGATGAATATAACAAAGTACTGTCTAACGTAGTATTGAAACTTTCTTCGCTAATTCGTTCTTTGTACGCTTTCAAGCGACCAACAACATCTTCGAATTCAATTTTGTTCAAGTCCAACACTTATTCTAGTGACACAACAATGTGTATAAACATTGATCTCGGCAAACCATTAAGGAATTTCTTCACCATCTTCGAGCCATCTAGGGGTTTCCCTAAGGAGGCTGACTTTGCCGAACTTTCGGACAACTTTCCGGCATAAGAATCGATAGAATCCGTTTCCGCCATCTTGAGTCTATCGAACTCGGCAACTAGGGTTTGGAGCCGCGTCTCTTTTACCCTTCACATATATTCTATACGTGTTCATCATATAGGCACAGTTCAAATGGGTTAAGTCAGGCACTCCCAGCCCACCTTTTTCTTTTGGTTGACACAATGTTGACAATTTCACCTTGACTTTCCTGGAGGATCCCCACATCAATGATTTCAGTACACGTCCAATTTTTCTTATCACTCTTCTAGGCAGTAGGTATGAGGATGTCCAATATCTGCAGATGGCTATTAACACTGAATTTATCAGTTGTAGCCTACCTTCATAAGATAACTTTGAGATAGCAAATCCATGAACTATCTTTCTCAGCTTGTCCAGTAATATACCACAATATGTATAAGTCAACTTACCTGTCACTAGAAGAACACCAAGGTATTTGATAGGTAGGACACCTAGGTTCATTCCTAGGGTATCATCAATGCATTTTCTTTACTAGATCATGCATGAGAAGGATGTTTTGTATGGTACATCCCTTGACAAAGCCTGATTGGTTCTCCTCTACCAGACTAGGAAGTATGGGCATGAGTCTATTAACTATTAGCTTTGAGATAACCTTATAAGACACGTTACAACATGATATGGGTCTGGATTCTTTCATTCTTATTGTGTTGTCGATTTTAGGGAATAAGGAGATAGCTGTAGAGTTGAAGGGGAAGCAAATGTAGTTTTCCTTAAAGAAATGTTCTATAGCATCGATGAATTCTTCTTGCAAGAGGTACCAGTTTTCTTTACAGAACTCTGCGGTGTATCTACCTGGTCCAGCGGCACTATCATTTTTAAGAGAGAAAAGAGACTCTTTGATTTCATGCCCAGAGACAGAGGATGTTAGGCTTTGCCTTCAGGCAGTCGTTAACACCTGCCCGGACCAAGTCTGGTTGGGTAATGTCGAGGACGGAGGGCAGTGATTAAAGACTCAAAGAAATTTATAGCTAAGTCGTTCACTCAGTTATAATCTTCAGTCATGTTTCCATCATCGTCTTGAAGTGTAAGAACTTTGTTTTTAGCAATGTGAGTTTCAACTGACATATAGAAAAACCTTGAATTTTTACCACTTTCTTCTACCATTTAACCATAGATTTCTCCTCTAAGAAAGATTATTCAAAGGCCAAAAGTTTTGTGTAGGCCTCTCTTGCACTACTGACATCAACTTGCAACTGCCTATTATAAGGGTCAACTACTAGATTAGCTTGGGATTTTTCCAAGTTTAATTTTGCTTTTTCTACTCTACCTAAGATTCCTCCAAACTCTCTATTATTGAGTTTTTTTTCAAACGCTCTCTTTACCTTTTTAGTTTCTTGAACAATTTGAATTAGGGGTTTCTGTTTCATTTTCTTTCCAGCTATCTCTTAGGAGATGTCTGAAGCTAGGGTGTTTCATCCAACATCTAATGAACTTGAATAGTTTAGGTTCTAGTGAGTTACTTAGGAGGAAAGCTAAGGTGCCTGGGGAGTGGTCAAAAGTAAGGGGGCTTCATAGTCTAATTGGAAGTGAGGGATCAAACATTTCCATGACTCATCACAAAACATATAACCTATCTTTGTTTCAAAGGGGAGTTTAACCCCCTTATATTCCAGCATGCTAATTTAATCATCGTTTGGATTTAGCCCTTCTACGCCTATCCCTACTCTTGTTTCTACTATAGAGTTTGATTGGAGAGGAACTATTGTTTCTTCTACAGTCCTCATGAATTTGTTGTATTAGAGCCCCACTGTCATCTAACACAGCTTTGGAGGTAGCCTTCTTGGCCACAGCAGATTTTACCTTTTCCGGTTTAGCAATGGGGTGTTTCTTCCTTGTTGTATGAACTTTGTTGATATAGTCCTCTTCGAAGTTAGAAGAGGAGTGCCAACCTGAATCTATGTGGGATTTATCTTTCCTTGACATTCTGGAACTTCCAGTATGCTCAACCTTGCTTAATTCTAGATTTTCTTGATTCCCAATTCGAACAGTCAAGGCTAATTCATGAGACCTAAGGGTTGTGTCTTTCCCCGAGTCAGAATATGAGGGGGAGGAAGAATGATTTATACCTCCTTCATCATCCCTCTTATCCTTAGGTAGCTTGGTTACCTTAATGTCAGTGGATTGTGTTGGAACAATAAGGTCCTCCAGGTCCACATCATTCATCTGTAGGAGGAGCCTCAATTTGTTTGGACGATTTAGGGAAGTGTTAGAAGCACATTCATTCCCCTTAGGCTTGGGGGATTGAACCAAATGAGGTTTATCATGTGGGTTATGGTCAGAATACGAGTCAAGGTTTGGGAAAGATTCATCGCCAGAATAGGTTCCCCTTCCACTATCTCGTTCTTAACTTTCTCCAATTGTTTTGGTTTCCCAACACCACTATTCCTCTACACCCATTGAGTGTTCTCTTGGACTCCCACTCTCATGTTTCTTGATTCGGTACCTTGAGTGGTAGCTATGGTTCTAATTGGGTGAGCATTCTTAACATGTACTTATTTATCTTCACAAGAAAGCTCTAATGTTTTACATTTGAGGCAGTGGGATGGAAACTGTACTGTTAATCCTGCTTCCGCTAGGATAAATTTGACCCCTTCCCTTGTTCCCACCTATGTAGATAGGATATTTTAAAAAGTGAACGCCCTTCTTATTAGCAGGGTAGGGGAAGAATAGGAAAGGTCCACTCATATATAACTTCATGAAGACAATCTTTTCCATATGCTTCCGTGAAATTTATGGACTTGGGAGGGAGTGTTCCTGTTTTGATTTCTACGTAGATCCTAGCAAATGCTACCCTGCATTGAAAGGTGGTAAGCCTATCCAGGAACAAGGGCTTCCCCACGAGACTACCCAGACCACTAAGAATACAGAAGTTGTAGTAGTGAAAACGAAGGTTTGAGAATTGAATCCAAACTGGAATCCCATCCAGCATAAGGCGTTGGATGGGTTTATCCATTACCCAGGGCCAAAGGAAAAACGACATGATTTCCAAAAGGTAGGGAGAAAGATCTAGAATACTCTGCTTCGAATCTTCAGATTGGAAGCGAAATACAAAAAGGTCCTCCTCCACTTTCTGTACTTCCAGAAGACCTTTTGAACTCCAATTCTCTTCACCAAATTTCTTCATATTAAAGTATGAGGTTTCGTTACCCATTACCTGTCCAATGATGACGTATATCCATTTTAGCTTTAATTCAGCTATCTCTGCTGGATTGAACATTTAAAACTTCAAGGTCATCAGAATTCTCATCCTCTATATCCAGAAGAAAACTGAATTTATTTGGGGAGGTGGTGAAACTAGTACTTCCTAAACAGAGGCAGAGCCCTGGTTATTAGCCAAGGCAGTGCCAGGATTGGGGTCAAGATCCATCCCAATTGGTTTGGGACTTGAGTACACAAGATGATCCTGTAAGGGATTATCAGATCGGTTACCTAAGATGGGAAGGCTTTCTTCAGCCAACACTTCTTCTACAACCTTAGCCTTACTTTTGTCTAGGTTTTGGGTTTTCAAAGTTCAACACTTTTTTTTCTGAACCCATTTTGTATTATTTTTACCAGCTACATTCATGTTCCTTAATTGGATACAGAGGTAGGGGCAATGGGTCTTGAAGCTTGGGGGCTTTTAGCTTGACTTTGGATGGCTTCACAGAAATGCCCATAGGTTTTGCACTTAAGGCAATGGGAAGATATCCATTCATAGATGACTTTCTGGGTACGTTTATGTCCATATTCATCTATGTAATTAATGGACTTAGTGTTTTGAACCACTATATGTGGCTTACAAAGTGCTATCTATTATCTAGTGCCAACTTTACAAAAAGTTGCTTCAAGATTTCAAAGCTTAAGCCAAACCTACCCAAAATGTAAGCCAATCTAAATGTCAACCTGTACAAAATAGTTGCCATAACAATAAACATAGTTTGTACTAAATAAAGGTGGCTTACAATGTGACTCCAATATTAAGGCTAGTCTAGGAATAACAACCACATAGTCAAAGGTGACTATAACCAAGCAGAAATATCACATCAGTCTACATAAAAAGGGGAAAGAGGATTGTGAAATTTGGAACCAAAGCATACCAAAGTCCTCAATCCCTAACCAAAGTGCCCCTAAAAGGCCTTCCTACAAAACATCCACCAGGGCATGAAAGAAAAATAGAAGTTATAGAAGACAGAATATTGACATGAGCATTCCTTAAGCCATCTAAAAGGACACGGGCAAAGCATCCCATCCATAGTATGAGATCAGGGAAGAAGAAAGAATATGGGGGAGAGGGCAATGGTTCATTATCCACTAATTCCAGCTTGATTACCGCAGAATAAACAGTGACAGAGTGGAAGATGTCATGTAGCGTCCATCTACAAAATAGAAGATCTCATGTCGGTCCTTGGGGAAGCAGAATGCACCACAAACCAGAATGCAAATCCTTCAAAAGGTAGCAAGAAGTAATATATTGTTTGTCCATAGTAACTTTGTCAAGCAAAGCAGTGTAATGCCCAAATGTAGTAGCCATATAGTCACGGTCTCAAAGCAAAAGCATAATCATAGCAACTTCCTTCTAGTGTAATCCATCCAAACCAATACGAGTAGCCAGTGAGTTCCTAGAGTGTAGAACCATCAAACCACAGAAAAAAAAACAAGCCTTAGGAACATGAACTACAGTGAAATCTAGTCTTCTTATATCCTTTCCAAGAACTAGCACAGTTGGATATGCTTTGTAGGATGTTCTAGAGGACTACCTCTTGTGTCTTGCCCGTTCTTTGGTATATCCAGTTGTTCCCCTCCTTCCAAATATGATAAACAGCAAATGAGAACCCAGATTGGAACATGCCTTTTTAGAGAGTTGAACTCCAAGCAATTCTAAAGCTAAGCCATTTTATAGTATTCAACCACATGTATGTTCTGCAACTACGCATTAACTTCACCATAACAGATAATTTTTGTGTAGGGGCAAAAGAAGAATAAATGTTCATGATCTTCCATATAGTTGTCATACAAAACACAAGAATTAGTCTGGATTAAACCCCAATTTAGAAGTTTGTCTTGTGTATTCATTCTCTTCCAACATGCAAGCATAGTGTGACTACATAATGTGGGAAAAAATGTTTACATCAAACAATTTTATCCCATTGAACAGTAGACAGAAGGAACTGAAGGGCTTTGGTGGCGTTCTTCACTAAGAACTTTGGATTTGGCTTCCATATCTAGTAATCCTCTCCTTAACTGATGGTGATGATCCTGCAGGTAAGGCTGAATTGGATGACTTGATCATCCCAACCTCTTCCATAAGAGATCCTCCTGGAATGGCCTTGTATTATATCAACAACTCTAGCATCCTCAGTAATATTCAGTTTCCTTCTAAGTTCTAGGTGGTGCTCGCTTAGATTTCCTCAAAGGTGCCAATGGTCATTCCAAAAGGAAGTATTTTTCTATTTCCTATTCCCCTGTTTATGTAATGTGCTCATTTGTCCCTAATCCATAGTCTTTTTCCATAACCATGAGTCTGTTGACCTTACTGAGACTTCCCATAGAGACTTACCTTTCAAGATAACTGTGTGGACTCATTTTACCCACAAGCTTTCCTTGTTTTGACATGTTCCTAATGTTTTTCATGATGTAGGCACTGTTCACTAGGGTAAGATCAGCTATACCTAAACCTCTTAACTTTTTTAGTGCCTCCCTGCAGAAAGAATTTTAGAAGTTTTTCTATCTCCTTGATAACTTTTCTAGGCGGAAAAAAGAGGTTGTCCAGTATCTAACTATAGCAATAAAAACTAAATTTATCAATTGCAACTTACATGTATAAGGTAGATTCTTAACCATCCAGTTTTAGACTCTACATGCAATCCTATCAAAAGGGATGCTACAGTTGGAATAGGGGAACACCTAGGTATTTGATAGGAAGGATTGCTATAGGCATTCCCAAAACATCTGCAAGTAGCCTCTTTGTCTTCAAGATTGATTACAGAGGTGTAAACCACACATTTCTGAAGGTTTCATTGGAGCCCAAAAAACCTTGTAAAGTCATCCATGACCTCTTTAATCACCCTTATGGACTATGAGTCAGCCTTTGATAAGATAAACAAATATTCCTCAAAGGCCAGAGAGGAGTCAATGATACACTGAGCTTCGGATTGAAATCGAAAGATAAAAAGGTCGTCCTCCACACCTTGAACTTCAAGAAGACCACTGAGCTTCATCTTGCCTCGGCAAATTTTCTCATGTTAATGTATGAGGCAGCATTTCCCATAATTTGCCCAATAACAGCGGAGATGCATTTCTACTTTGATTCAACAATCATTTCTGGGTTCATAGAAAAAATAGTTTTCCATTATCATCTTCGATTTGTTCCTGGTTTAGAGAAGTGGAGGCTTCGAGACGAAAATCAGGCTTGAGCGACGAGGCCCAAGATCATTTCACCTTGCCAACGGCTGCACATTGGATATTTGAGCTCAATTAGCAAATTCCAGACATTTTGAAGTAAAAAACGCAAGTGAATTGTTCTCCCACCGCTTGTCACGACCGGAGAGGCGTAGATAACTTGAGAGGAGGGAGCTGTTGTATCAAACATTAATATAAGAAAAAAGGGAGGATTTGGCTATGAAAGGAGGAAGATAGTGGTTTCAGATGAGAAAGGGGAGAACGAGAAAGAGGAAAAAAGACGTTGTCCGTGTAAAATGAACATTAGTGGCGATGAAAATGACTTCACTGACTTTTGTGGTGGGGAAGAGGAGAGAGGATGGTAGGTTAGGTTGGAATATTTTGGAAATCTAATGAGAGGCCATAGCGAATTCCTTCGTATATCTCAGTGCTTTCTTGTCATTCAGGACATTTTGCCTAGCCATTTTGAGATGGAAATAGCAAGTAATTTATACTCTGTCTACTTGTGATGACTGGAGTGGCCTAAAGGGCCGGAGGCGACAACGGGAGTTGCATGTCAAGTGATAACGAGCTGAAGGAAGGTGAATTAAGGTGGAGAAGTGGTGGCAATATATCTGTTGAGGGCTGCAGGAAGAGAAAGAATGTTATTGTCGGCGGTGGCAGAAAGAGGTGACAAAAAAAGGAAGGGGAGAGAGAATGAAGAAGTTACAGTGTTTTGGAGTTTTTAGAGAGACGTGAGGGTGTTATTTTTAAAGAGAGAGCGTCCCCCCATTTGATACAAGAGAGTTATATATACACACACACATATATATATCATATATGCACATATCTACATAGATGTATACTATGCGTGTATACATATATAGATATATGTGTGTGTGTGTGCGCATATATATGTATATATATTTTTACACAAATACGGGTATACGTACATATATACACACACATAAATATATGTCTTATTATATATTTATTTATTTTATGACATATATTGGACTAAAAGAGTATTTGTATTAAAATTATGAAATGTTATTATAACCAAGCATTACCAAGTGGTTATCCGTATTTGGAGTTTTAATTTCCTTTTCTTAACGTTTTGGTTTCTTTAAGTTTTAGGAAGACTCTAGATTTTTTGTAAGTTCAAATTTCATAAATAAGCCTTATGAGATAATTTACAGAGGTTTAACACTACGAATAGATATTAGCAAGTTAGTCAATGATCTAAACTTACTCAAAATTCAAAAGAGCAAAGCTTCATTACAATTTAATCCAAGTAACTACTACTAGTCTATGAACCTGTGCCAACTTCAAAACGCAAAATTTCCCGGAATATATACTGGGTGTAGTATCTAAGACTATCACTGGAAATAAAAAAATAAGCCAGGACGGGGCTGCCTTCGGTACACATTCAGCCTGAAACCCAAAAATATAGAGACCCTTAAGGCTCCAGTGTCCAAAATGCAAAACAGAAACCTAGCAGAACAAAGTCAGAAGGCAAGGGTACCAGGAGGTTCCTACCAATAGTTGCCAGTAGGAGTAAGAAGAGGATGAAACCGGCAGGTGTAGCAGTAGCGAGACTCAGCAGCAACTAAAAATCACTAGACTCCCAATCAAACCAACCAATTCCTGGGTTTAGGACTAGCAAACCCAGGCATAGGCTATCCAGCCGTGTGATTTCCTAAGTGGAGACCGACCAGGAAAGGCAAACATTGCCCATTGTACTTAAAGTCCAAAGTAAATATCCAGCAATAGTTTTAGGATGAGCTTCCCCCTTTTCAAACAAAGTGTGAAGAAGAAAGCAGTAAAAGGAGGAGTTGCAGTCATAGGCTCAGAGAAGATGCAAGGGATAGTTTTGAAGATCTTCAAAGAGATTCTCAAACTGATTGCAAGTTCCCAACATTCTTTACTCATCTTGATACCAAACCATGTTGTGGCTAAGAGTCTAATGTTTTGGAGAACCTCTTTGAATATGTGTTGTTGATCCCTTTGGATGTTTTAGTGTAGTATCTGATTCTTTTCCCTCCATATTGAGTACACTGTTGCACAAAAGGCAAAAATCACCAGGCGTTTTTGGAACGATGACCACCGGTGGTTTGTGAGTAGCCAAATGAGGAGCATATCCCAGGAAAATTTAAAGCCTTGCACTTTAGATGTTGCAATATTGCCCTCCAAACAGATTAAAAAATACATTTAACATATTCATATGGTAATGTAAGCCCATTACCCATAAGAGGATAAATGTGAATCGGTAGCATAGAAAGAAAAAGTCGTCATAGTCGTCAAGTAACCTCCCACACAACAAACATTAGAATCTATAATTTCCCAATATAGAAGTTCGTCAAGAATAGGCATCCTTTTCCAAAATGCAAGTCTGATTGCATATCTTGAAGATTATATCTACTCCAAACAACTTCAGCCTAGTTAACAGTAATGTGCACATTCACTCTTGCGAAAGCACCAAAGTATGATTTCACATTGTGGAAGCCGAAGTATGATTGCATATCTAGGAAGATTATATCTACTCCAAACAACTTCTGCCCAATTAACAGTAGTGTGTGCATTCACTCTCGCGAAAGTAACATTTTTAACAGCAAAGCTGGGGCTTAGGAACCACAACCAGTGATCAGGACCTTGAGACAAGGGAATGCTCCTGCAAGCATTATAGAATTCAATGACATGTGTATCACACCCTCTTCCATAAGGAAACCTCTATTGACCTCTATCAAAACATCAGCCAACTTATCATCAGGTCTTATGTTTAATTTAGATTTCATGTCAGGAACCTTAGTATCTAGTATCCTTCATGGGTGTCATAGGTCAAACCAAAAGGAAGTAGAAGTCTCGTTTCCTATGATTCTCTTAATGAATTCGGAATATTAATCTCTGACCAATAGCAATCTCTTTCACATCCAGGAATCTAATTTCCTCGCTTTCAATTCCCAACTGGGCTTGCCTTTTAAGATAGTAGAATGAAACCACTTAACTGATAGGTTGTCTTTCTCTTGACACATGTGCCATATGTATTTCATTAGATACCCATTATTAACTTTTCCTAGGTCTGGGACACCTAATCCACCAGCTACCTTAGGAGTACAAATAGTAGCCTAATTGACCTTTGCCTTTTTTATGCGAACCCAGAGGAATGTTCTAAGTAGTTTTTGTATTGCTCTAAGCACTCTTCTTGGCCCAAAAAAAAGAGGCAGTCCAGTGCCTACAGATGGCCATCAAAACCGAACCTATTAGTTGGAGATTCCTCACATAGAGATAGTTTAGAAACAGCCCAGCTAGCAACCCTATTTTGTAATCTATCTAGCAGAGAAGCACAATCAGTGTAAGAGAGCTTCATAGCTGTTAAAGGCACTCCTAGGTATTTGATAGGAAGAGATCCTATAGTTATACCCAGAATTTCAGAGATTTCCATTTTCCTAGAAGTTGTTACCCCTAAAACAAAAACCTCACTTTTTAGGAGGTTAAGTGTAAGGCCAGACAAATCCCCAAAGGAATTCAGTGAGTCCTTAATGATACCTACTGAAGCAACATTTGCACCCGTGAGGATAAAAAGGTCATCAACAAAGGCTAAGGAAATAGTTTCATATTTTCACACCTAGGGTGGAATTCAAAGAGTGAGTTTTCTGTTCTAGTTTTTAGGAGCTAGGTGTATCCTTTCATGACTAGAATGACTAAATAGGGATATAAAGGATCCCCCTGTCTGAGGCCTTTGGTAGCCTTAAAGTTCCCAACTAATGAGCCATTAAGGTTTAAAGAGGAGGCTGTAGAGATGCAAAGCTTTATCCATTTCCTAAATCTAACAGGAAAGTTCATAAGTTTTAGAATCTCCAGCAAATAGGACCAGTTGACAGTGTCAAAGGCCTTCCCAGTATCTACCTTAATGGTATAATTGACAGGGGCCTTTTTTCTTGTAATTCTTGACCAACTCATACATAAGCAATATATTATCAAGTATTGATCTACCTTTTATGAAAGCAGATTGATTCTCCACAATAAGACTAGGTAAGAACTCCATTCTGTTTGCTAATATTACCACAGAAGATGGTCTAAAATCTTTCATCTAGATTGGGACATCTACCTGTGAAATAAGAGAGATAACAGACGCATTCATACGATAGTAAACGGAACATTTGACTATTGAAAAACACAAAAAACATAAAACATCGAACAAAGGGAGAAGTTGTAAGAGATGGGAACTCTCAACCATTACCTGTTTCCAACGTTGCTTATTTGAAGTAAGAGCCTAGTTCCCTTTCCTGATAAAGGCAATGGCCTTTGAATGGTTCATGTAGTTCCTTCCTCCTTAGAGAAACTAAGGTGAGCCATATGGGACTTGGATGACTCAAGTTGAATCCAACGCATAAAAGAAACAAACCAACATTCTTTAAAGTTTTTTTAATAGGATTTAGGAGGAAGTCAACCCCATATAGTGAGAAAAACGCATGAGTGATGTTATGTAGGATTTTGGAGGGAAATTAAGGGTATGAGAACCGGCTGGTTTTCTTGAACTATAACCATTTCTCCGGTTCGCGGCTTAATCGTCAGTTCAAGGCGGTTTGGTTGGTTTTGGTCTGTTCGGTTTTTCAAGGTGAACGAGACCACCAAAGCAACAGCGGTTTTCCGGTTCATTGGTCAAGCAGACTGGTTTGGCCCGGTTTTTAAAACATTGCTGCCAGACATATGTACCAGAATTCCAAAACAGATAAGAAAACAATTTGATTAAGCAGCAAAAGCATACAACTACCAGAAATGAAAAGGAGGAAAATGGATAAAACAAACGTGAAGGCAAGAATGGTCATACCACGATACAACTATTATTAGAAGAAGCAAGTTTGTCCATAGCATCCGTGTTATCAAGGGCTCTATAAAGGTACATCAAAAGAGTGTCAACTCCCTCCTTCACTGGAGTAGTGAAATCTTTCTCACGAGAAACTTCTAAGTACCTGTATCAAGTTAACAAGAGAAACTAGTGAACTTAGTCAAGATCCAAAGCCAGATGAAATGAATGATATAGTATGTCCGCGTTCTGATGGAGGCCACATGCCAACGCAAAGGTGAAAGGAAATGACCCCTCATTACCTTCTAAATCCAAAGCTCAATTTGGAAGCATGCTCATCAAGCTCGAAAAGATTAAAAAAAGCAAGTAATATTGATCTTAAAGCATATCAAACAGAACCATGAGAACCTGATCACATTCTTGATTGCGCACTCTAACAAACCAGCACTACTTGGTGGCTTTAAAAGAAAAGCATTGTCTACTGTAGTCTCCACACCTGCTTTCCATAGGAAGATAGCTCTCTGAATACTTTTCAATCCATCGTCTACAACATTTTCTAGAGGCATTGGAGGAGGATGCAAACCCCAATACCGGTTCCTTGGAACCTGAAGATATATATTTCAATGTATTAAAGTGAATTCAGAAAGCACATAACACTACAATCTCCTTATTAACTATTCTAACTAAGTTTTTATCAGAATCACTAGTATAACTGCCAAAAACAAAACCCTCCTTGTAACTTTTAATCAGCTTTCGCCAAATAAAAGTAACCACATAGGAATTGCTGTAAAAACATATTTCCAAGTCTTGGAAGATAAAATTGCGAATATTTTTGAATGGATAGCAGCAACATCATAAAATGCACCAATATAAAACAGAAATTTCCATAGTTTAGCTGTCAAAATCAAATATCCTGACAAACTTGAACTATAAACAGAAGCTCATCCGTGGTATTGTACTGAACCACCTCCTCTAATAGTTACATATATTGAAATGTAGAAACTTTTGTAATAGTTAAAGGGTATACACAAAAATACATACCAATAAAGACCAACGATTTGGGTCCCGCATGATGAAAGGGAAAAGCTCAGATGGCTGCATAGTCTCGGAAAGCAAGAAGTGGTCAACTGCCTCTTCAAAATGCAAGTCAAAAAGCAATAGAAATCCAACTTGAGCATGAAAACATGATAACATTTCCTTGGTCATTTCACCCTCACTCTGAAGTTCTTCAACCAACAAGATGGCTTCCTTAAAACGCTTCTTCCTCAACAAATTCTTAATCTGTTCTTCAGAAGATACCTTGTAATAGCAAAGGACCTGCCGAACATATTATAGGTTGACTTTGTCATCCTGGATAGTTGTAGAGCTATACATGAATTTTCATGTTACTAAGTAGAATCAATAGAGCATTTTGAGTGTGGTTGTATTAAATAACTATCGTGTTACCATCTGAACTAAAGAATATTTTTTTCCTTCTTCTGAAATAAACCTAAAGTGCAAGTTATTTGGGAGAAGAGTAATTTTTCATATATTTAAGTTAACATGCCCGGCTCACATGTGGCCTTTCACAAATTTCATTAACTGTTCACTCAACGAAAGATTTGCACTGAGATGGGATTTGGGATCTCTTGCTTCAGTACCATGTCAAATGACCATCTAGTGGCAAGCTTATCACGGAAAAGGTGACTGTTTGCCACAAAATCAACCTACACAAAGCAAAAGAAAAATATATAAGATAGGAAAAGTTTTAAATCAAAGCTTGTCGAAGAATGAGCCGGTGATTCATAAGCAGTGGCTTGGTTAAGGGAAACCCACCGGTGCCATAGCGAAAGCGAGTCTTCATAGGGTAATTGTCACTGCTTATGGACCCAAACCTGGGTGATCTATCCATGACCAGGATGAAGCTTGGGTGAAACTAAGTGGAGGGCTGAACCGAGTGATGCTAAAAAAATAAGTGGACGAGTTGTGGTTAGGGGTGAAATGCCACTCGAAAACTTTTAGAATTAATACCTTTAACACACTCCAGAAAATTAGAGAGACAAGTAACATGTTGCAGATCGATTATCCTTTACTTTGACATTGATCATATGTTGGACTCCTAGAAGGTTCCTTAATAATCACTAGTATGTCATGCCCCACAAAGTAGAAATTTTCCATCAGTAACAAACAACCAAGAATGTACCCGGTATAGAATTTTTAAGCAGCCCACTAAGTAGATCAATCACCAAAGAACCCATCCAAACCTATTTAGCAGGCCCTAAGCTGCCTTCAACGTATAAAAGAACTACAACAGTAGGTTGTTGACCTACAATATCCCTGATCGAGATCTCCCAGGTATCAGATTTTGGCACACTACTTCATCCTTGTTTCCTCTTGAGTTATAAATAAAAAAAACAAGCATTGGAAATCAACCAGACTATAATAGTACCAAAAACACACTACTGACAACAAGATAGACAAGACACATAACAGCCGATTTATATTTTCGTTAATCTTCTGTTAAGATGCTACACAGGTCCATAAACTTTTTCAGTTTAACTGTTTTCGCTGTAGGATGATACAATAGTCAAGAAAGAGGAACAGTAATAACGCAAAGCAACTCAATTTCCAGATATCCACTTGCTTTGTATTAATGAGAAACTTTTCATCTTGAAATGACAAAAAAAGTGAGTTTAAACCCTTAAAGAAGACGGAGGAAAGATCAATCTATTGCCAATAGGTAAATATACTGCAGAAAGTGAGAGCTAATGAAGCAGTACAAATCACTACGACTTTGATGTAAGAAAGTATGTTAAAAGAAAAATTAGTCATGTACCTTCGAGTTCGTTGATACAGCAAGAAATTCTCCACTTGGATCCTCCTCATTTGCAAGAACACATGGACCCCAATTTCCATCCCCGAAATAAACCACGCTTTGTAGACAAATTCCAGATTTTTTATGGTACAAATCGATCTTTCCTTTTGTCAACACCGCTACATATCTCCCTATTTCACCAACTGAATTTGGAAGCCCCTGAAATACCAAGCTCCCAGAGACAGGTTGCCCATCTGCATCAACAACGACCCCAAGATTGTCTACCACTAACAATACCCTACACTCTCTCACCAAATACTTCAACCTAGGTGGCCCCGAGGATTCAGGCAATGCAAATATCAACCTACATTGCCCCTCCACGCACGAATATATATAATATCCGCTCATATTTCCGAATATTATTGAATCATCAAGCCAAACCAAAATCCCAACCGCCCCATCAAATACCCCTTGGATCTCCTTCAAAATTACAATTGACCCGCCAGAAATCATCTCCATCAAAACCAACTTCTTACCCACGGCGGCCGCAAAAACACTACAGCTACTACTGTTACTATTACCACCATCCTCCGAAATTTTAACTCCATTGGAACTAGCTACGTTATTAATTTCCCCAGGAAACCGATAATTTTGCCCAAAAAAACGGCGGGAAAAAGCCGAAACTCCAACTCCACTTCCCTTAATAACGGTGACCTTTCTCACGGGCTCAAGAGAAAGAGAATCAACTACATATAAAAATCCGTCAGCGGAAAGAAGTAAGACTTTACCTAAATGCGCAACTACCTGAATCCCAATCACTGGGGATCCACCGGAGACCAGTGTTTGCTTAAGAAGTGAGAGACTGCTGGTTGAGGGGTTGAGGGAGAGCAAGAGGAGACTGCCGGTGACGGAACCGATGTAAATGGAGGGTTGGTGAGGGGTTGGAGAGGAAATAGCGATCGCTGTAGGGTTGTTGATTTTGAAGTTCAGCTCCCCGACGGGTTCAATCACCGGTAGTTGCTTCAGCTTGGTGTCTGCCATGGGAGAGAGGAACAGTTTTTCATCGACCTCCCCAGTAGTTCACGTCAACTAAAAAAGAAAGTTTAGGTTGCGGAAGGTTGTTTACGCATAGTGGAATTTACAGGATACATTACGTAGCAAGTGCACAATTTTCAATATTTTTCGTTATTGTTTTTGAAAAAATTATCTTTTTCCTCACTTCTTTCTCAATTTTCTCACTAGCCTTATTTAGTTGGCGTTGAGTTGGCACTTGAGAATCGGAATTAGAATCGAAATGGGTATGATAGGGAATGGGTTTGGAGGATATGAGTTTGGGGTTAAAAGTGATAGTTGTTTGGTATTAAAGTGGGAATGGAAATAGTGACCGTTCGGAATAGTGGTGGCTGGCGTCGTTGACCGGCATTGACCGGTCGGCATTGACTGGCGGCGGTGGCCGGCGTCGTTGACCGGCATTGACCGGCGGCTCCCCATTCTCCCATTCCTACATTTTGACAGATAAAGGAACCTAGTATATCAAAAAACGATATCTATTACCAAATTGTTGGATATCAAAATAAAATTCATTCCCTCATTTACCCCAAACAAACAGCCGGAATGGGTTTGGATTCCTCCAAAACCATTCCCTCATTCCCATTTCTCCCAACCAAACGCCACCTTAATTTATTTTGTTCTAAGACCGAGTATCTGTACTGTGACTTCAGCGGCGTAGCCGACAGTGAGAATAGTCAGCTCACCATCGATGGTCAAGTGGTACCAAAGGTAAGTAAGTTTAAGTACTTAGGATCATTTGTGCAGTAGAATGGAGACATAGATAGTGATGTAACACATCGAGTTCAAGCAGGCTGGTGTAGATGGAGGGCGGCCTCAGGGGTGCTGTGTGACAAGAATTTCCCAACTAAATTAAAGAGAAAATTTTATAGAGTGGCAGTGCGATCGGCAATACTATATGGGACAGACTGCTGGGTCATCAAGAGGTCACAATTGCAGAAGATGGAAGTGGCAGAGATGAAGATGTTGAGGTGGATGTGTGCGCATACAAGGCTAGATCGGATCAGAAATGAGGTGTTTCGAGAAAGGTTAGGCGTAGCTAGTATAGCAGATAAGATAAGGGAGGGAATAATGAGATGGTTTGGGCATGTCAAGCGGAGACAGAGAACAGCGTCGGTCATAGCAATCGAAAGACTCTTTGTAGAGCGAAACATGAGTAAAAGCAGGCCCAAACTGACTTGGGATGAGCAGATTAGACACGACCTACTAGATTTGCACCTCTCGGAGGACATGGTCCAGGATAGGAGTTCATGGAGACATAACATTAAGGTTAACGAGGTATAGGTTATATATAGGGACACTTTAGAGTATATTTAGGGACATAGATAGATGTAGACACTATCTACGCTTTAGATTGACTCTGCACTTGTTTGCTTATGTTTTACCGTTGTTTTGCATTACATGTACATATACACGTTATTTTGTATTTTAATATCGAAAGTCTCTTCTTTGTATTTCCTGAATTTCCTCACTAACACACTAGCACATCATATCTCTATTATTATTATTATTATTATTATGTCATCTCTGCATGTACATATATAGCCGGAGGTCTCACGGAAGTAGACTCTCTATTCCTTGGGACAGATGTATTGTCTGCCTACCACTTACCATCCTCAGACCCTAACGATAGCTTTTGCTGTTGTTGGGATATTCTGGGTACGGATGATGATGATGGTGAAGTTATTCAACTGTCAATTAAAGTTAAATATTTAAACTATTCATTACAATAATTTGTCAAAATAATTTTTACATTATTTAGAAAATAAATACTACTTAATAATATATAAAACACCTTGATAATTGATTTTAAATGTAGTTTGACCAACTATGTGTAGGACCTGTATAGCACCATTAGAAAGGGGGGTTGAATAGTGGGTGCGGAAAATTTGGTTTTTAAAAACGATTTAACCAAAAACCTCACTTCTGAAAACAGTTCTTGTTTTTAGATCCTAATTTAAAATAATTAAACGACCTAGTTATGACCTCCAAAAATTATGAAATTTGATAAGATTCTACTCTCAGATGTTCTGAATATCTCATAAAAATTTCAAATCAAAATTCAACTCCTAACCCTTTGAAAATATGTTTTTGGTCAGATTGCGCAAATCTGCCAGAAACAGTACTCCGACTTGAAAATTTTATTCTGATTAATTGGTAACTTCAAATGGTCTGAAAATTTAATGACAACCCCCTTAAGCTATTTATTGTAATGGGTTGAAACAGTTTTTCAAAAGATTTTTGGAAAGTATGTCAACCGCTTGATGTTCTCAACCTTTGCAGATCTGAAAATCAGATTGCACTAGTCTCAGAACAATCAAGTTTGACACGACTTATACCTAACCAAATAAGTTGTAACTTACACCAAATGAAAGCTAGGATATGTAGCTATGTTTCTGTAAAGTTTTGTAATGTTTTAAAATCGTTTACTATTTTTATGATTTCAACGAAATCAATGCAGAAACTGAAAACTGAAAGTAAAGTGCAGTAAAGTAAAGACACCAAGGATTTTATACTGGTTCGGTTAAATCAACCTACTCCATTTTTCGAGGACACCTTCCTCGGTTATTACTAAACACCTTACCACAAGGGTTGCTGGAGTCACACACCAACTCTACCCTTTCACAAACAATACAATCAAGCACACGAATCACGAACACCACCACCTATTGAATGAAGGTTTGATCACACCTTGATCAACCTTTTACAACAACGTATGAGTGTGGGTGGTATAATCAAATCCTATACAATATTTTGAATATATGAACAATAGGCTTGAGAGAAAAAGAAGAAAGAAAGTTAGAAGAAGAGAGTAGTAGGTCTTTTTGCACTTGAGAGAAATGTGTAGTTTCTTGGCCTCACTTTGCACCAACTTCTTCTTTTTAATCATCCTTGGCCGCCCCCCTTAGGGTGTCTTCCACTCTTGAGAAATCTCTTTAATGCCCTTGGAAGATTGTCTTGTGTAGATATGGCCCCATCTTGCTCACTTGGCACACTATGATTGGAAAGATGACTTGACCCTGCTTACTTGTCACTTGATGATTGGTCCAACTTGGCATCCTTTAATATGCTTTAAAAATCTGAATAAAACTTACAAAACATGTGCCAAAAAATAGTAAAAATATCACCAAACAATCACACGTTAATCCCCTTCAATTTTGGAATAAAATTGAAGACAAAAATGTACCTAAATTCGTCCATAATAAACAACATGTGCTGAAATTTCAGCATGTGTTGTATTTTGAATTGTTTCCTTGTGTAATGCCTTCTTCAATGTCAACAATCATGTGTGGCTTATTTTCTAACAATTGAAGTGCCAAATAAGTTCCATCTAAGCTCCAACATGGATGTAGTAGGCGTGTAGAAAGGTTGCGCATGTGTTGAAATTTATTTTGGCAAGCTTTGTCAAATAATGCACAATATTTACACATATATGGTAAATTGCAATCAACCCTAATTTGATTTTTCTAGAAAACTTTAACATGTCTTGAATGTGTAAAAAGTGTCTAGATACACGTTATATCTCATGCCAAAAAAACGTTCCATGTGTTATATTCGTAGAAACCCGAATTTTCGACTTTCGTCGATTACGCGATTTTTTTCCGATTAAATTCAAACTTTTTGTACATGTCATATATATTATGTCATACATAATATACATAAAATAAAGTAGATATTCAGCTTGAACGGCTGACTTAGAGGTGCCTCCATGTGCTAAATAAAACTGAATTTGAAATCTCCACAATTTGGCCTAAATTGTGGGTGATTTGTGTGTGTCAACATGGAATGATTTAGTGGCTGAATTTAACATGTGAGCCGCGAATTTTTTGGCTATTTTTAAAGTATATGGGCTGGCCACCTTTATATGGAAAGTACGTGACACGTTGGTGAAGTTTTGGTAGTCACCCGATACGACAATTTTCGGTTTATAACCTTGTAACGTAATAATTTTGTCATCACCATAACTTATATCATATGATATAAGACCTGAATATACTCATAAATATGAGGTGTATATATTGGTGTGACGTTGACGTACGTTTGTAATATATGTAACGTGTCGGTAGTACGTCAGAATATATGTGTATTGTGCCTCTTTAAAAAAAATCTGAATATATATATATATATAGGCGTGTATATCCAAATGGGGAGGAGACTTTCCTTTTCCAAATTCGTTGCCATCAAGCTTTGTCCAAATACCTCTCCATTTAATGAACTAGTTAGTTCATTAACTTAAGTATTTCACTTAATGAACTAGTTTAGTTCATTAATTGTGGCACCTGAAAATAGTTAAAAGACAACAAATGTTTGCCATATGATGTAAGCTTTAATTCTTCATGACTTGTTAGTACGGTAACAATATATAAAGCATATAAGGCATGTATATCACAAAAACGTGTCAAGTAATAAACTTGTCATGCATTTCATAAACTTGTACTATTTAAATCATGCATTTGTAAATCATTCAAACACTTATTCTCAACATTATGTATTTCACCAGATGTAACAATATTTTTAGAACGAGGGAGTATCATTTTTTCTCTCTTACCCTATTCATACTTTAACTCATAATCTTTTTTAAATTTAAGTAAAAACATAAATTTAATATCACTTTCTACATCTATTTCTTTTCCATCTTTTCACATATTATCACCACTACGTAAGTTTCTTTTTAATAAACTTTTTACCTTCCCCTTTTAACTACTTTTACCTCTGTACTACAATTTTTTCTCTTTTTAAAATCAGTCTAAACTTCTCTCTATCTACTTTTATTTTCTTAAAATCAAATGAAAGCTATACTTTTATTGGTAATAAATAAATGATCTTTTTAAAATATAAAATAAATTTTCTGCGTACACTTTTCATCAACCTCACAATAAATTTAATTATGATGGCATACCTACAAGTGTTGAATTTTGCCACGTAAAGTGTTCATTACTACTTAACTAGTGAGCAATATCGCTTCACCACAAAAAAAATTTCATTTACCGACGAAAACATCACCGACGAACCGTGGTTCGTCGGTGTTGCGTCGGTACTTTGCGACGCATTTGCGATACACTCATTTTCATCGTTAATTGCGACGAAAATACGATGAAAAGCATTGTCGCTAGCAGAAAAGTAGTCAGATTAATAAGTTCGTCGGTGTTTTGTCGGTGGTGCGTCGCTATTCTGTGTGTTTTATTCGTCGCTAATTAGTTTGTAGCCTTACGTCGCTATATCGTAGCTATTTTGTCGCTAAAATTCCAAAACAATGATAAAATAAATTCGTCGGTGAGTAGGTTCTTGGCGTTGTGTATCGTCGGTTTTTTTGTCGATGAAACCCGCGTGTCGCAAACGTTTTGTTTTACTTTTCATTCATATTCCGATTTGTCATTGTGTCGTCGCAGATTCGTCGAGGATTAAACAAGTGTATTAATTAAGGAAAAAGAAAGCAGTGATTGGGAAAAAAATTTATTAATTTAATAATAAAAATTTACATTATGAAACGAAAAATTAAAAAAAAATCTAAAAAAGAGGCGCAGAGGGGCCGTTCACTCTTCGTCATCGGTAGAAAGAGTGGCTGCCACATTATCTGCGAACTCTCTGAGGAGGCGCTTCAGTTTGAAATATCTGAATTTCAACTTCCGCAGCCTTCTAGTCATGCTGTGCAGTTGTCTCGACTGCTGTTGCATGTTTGCTATCAGCATACGGTAGTCGATATCCTGTTCCGGTATTTGTTCTTGAGCATCCTCTTGCGGTAGTGGGCCATACACAGATACGGAACCCTCCCGCTCAACCGATGGTGGTTGGGGAGGAGGCCCTTGTGGCGGGGCACTGTTTGCCCCTCCACCACGCCTTGGGGTTCTTCTAACACGACGCGTCATATTTTGATATTTTATAACTTTGTATGTGTGTATATATATGTGCGGATGTTTGGGGTATAAATAGGTAATTTTAGCGACGATATAGCGACGAACTTGCGACGCATTCTTCGACCATTAACCAAGATGGGAATATGTGCGGGTGTGGCGCTTCGTGCGAATTAACGACGAATTAGCGACGAAATGTGTGCGGGCGTGACGGTTCGTTCGAATTAGCGACGAATTAGCGACGTAAACACGTTCTAATTAATTGTAACCGTTGGGAACTGAACGGACACTGCGGAATAGCGACACATTAGCGACGCAACTTGAAATAGGTGTGAAGATAATATCGTACGTTGTAACCGTTGGGAACTGAACGGAATAGCGACGCACTAGCGACGCCGTAGCGACGAAACGCATCGAATGGGGTGAAATGACGTCGTGCGTCGCAAGGGCATCGGTAAAGCGTCGCTAAATTCCAACAAATTCGCGCATAATAAGTTTCGCGGATAATAGGTTCTCGTCTCGTCGTTGTATTAAGTTTCGTCGATATGTTTAGTAGGTTCTCGTCTTTGTATTAAGTTTCGTCGGTATATAGTTGATGTTTAGTCGGTCAATTTGTCGTCTCATATTTTTCTGAGCCACATTTCGTTTGTATTTTAGCGTCGTCAAAATTTGTAAGAGATTAAACACGTGTTTAAATTAAGAAAACGAAAGCGATGATTAGAAAAATAAAACATGGACGTAAGATTTGCTGGTTCGACAGCCATAGGAAGTTCCTGCCCAGACGTCATTTGTACAGAAAGAACATGACGTCGTTCATGCCTGGCATCGTCGAGAATGACATGAAGCCCGAGCTTCTCACGGGTGCGGAGGTGTTGGAGGAGATAGACAGTTGTGGATTTGTGGGGGTCGCTGATGATCCGGACGGCAGCCACAACGCAGACCTGGCCCGTTACTGTATCGGGTGGAAGAAGAGAAGCATATTCTGGGAGCTTCCGTATTGGAAGAGCAATATGATCCGACATAACCTGGATGTCATGCACATTGAGAAGAACGTGTTTGACAACATTTTCAATACGGTGCTGAATGTGCCTGGAAAAACGAAAGACAATTTGAAGGCACGACTTGATATGCGCGACCTGAATATGCGACCGGAGCTGCATCCCGTTGGCACATCCTACATGCCGAAGTCCTCTTACACGCTGAATGCGGAGCAGGTCAGTGCGTTGTTAGCGTGGCTGGGGACGGCTAGATTTCCTGACGGCCATGTTTCGAACCTGTCTAAGAACATCGACGTGAATAAACGCAGTTTGCACGGGATGAAGAGCCACGACTGTCACGTGTTCATGCAACGGTTGATGCCTATTGCATTCCGCGAGCTGCTTCCAGCCAATGTATGGGAAGAACTTACCGAGATGAGTCTGTTCTTCAGATGTCTTACATCCACGAGACTCAGGGCGGATGATATGTCAAGGCTGGAGGGCGAAATCCCATTGATCATTTGCAAGCTGGAAACTTTATTCCCTCCGGCCTTCTTTGATTCAATGGAACACCTGCCAGTTCATCTACCATACGAGGCACGCGTTGGTGGTCCTGTTCAGTACAGGTGGATGTACCCGTTCGAGAGGTACTCTTATTTATTACGTGACGTTCTTATGTGTCTAAGCGCAAGCATTTGAACAGATATTCCCTATATGAACAGATATCTCAGGCATTTGAAGCTGAACATCAAGAACAAGGCGAAAGTCGAGGCCTCGATGTGCAATGCCTACCTGACGGAGGAAGCCTCGACCTTTGTGTCTCATTACTTCGATCCAGATGTCCCGTCGAGGTGCAGAGATGTTTCCCGGAACGACGACGGCATTTCCAGATCCGGTGTCCTCCCGATATTCACACATCCGATCAGATTTCACGGACAGGGAAAGGAAATGATATTGGGGGACAGCGAGCTGAAGATTGCTCATTCTTATGTTCTGCGCAACTGCCGTCAAGTCGACCGTTTCCAGAGGTATAAACGATATCCAATTTTAATTTGTAAATACCTTGCGCTACTCTATCCATTATATTACAAAGATATACAGGGTAGTCATTCGTAATTTGCTTCAGCTTGTTCGTTGATTTATTGCAACACCGTTCACCGGGTATATCGAGCGATGCAATAAACAATGAGTTAGATGCCAAGTTTGCTGATTGGTTCAGGTGGCATGTAAGTTTACATGTTTGTCGGTTACGTGTACGTCATGTGATACGCATTTATTTCCCCGCTGATGTATACTTACTTGTCATTGTACAGGCGAGCAAAGGTCATCTGGCTGAGGGTCCATTGAACAGAGTCACGCGCCACGATATGTGTTTTGTCAACGGTTATAAATTCCACACAGTCTCCCATGCCAGCCGAAAATCGTCGGAGAACAGCGGAGTGTGTGTCAAGCGGTATGACAATAGCCCGGATGAGGATGACTTCTACGGCTACCTTACTGATATCATTGAGCTCGAATATCCCGCATTGCCTATAAAGCGGGTGGTGCTATTCAAATGCGAATGGTACGATCCAACTCGGGAAGGTTATCGCGCTGGCACAAAGGTTCACGACCGATATAAGTTGGTAGACATACACCAAGGGCGACGGTACAGAAAGTACGATCCATTCGTTTTGTCTAGTCAAGCGTCCCAGGTGTACTATCTATCGTATCCAACAACGAGGATGAATGCGAGCTCAAAAGACTGGCGAGCCGTGTGCAAAGTGAAATCGAGCAAGTTTGATGTCAGTATACAGCCAGGTTTAGATGGCATGGATGCCGCATTTCAAGAAGAAAACCCGCCCGTTCTGGATACGACACATGTTGAACTGCACAACCTCCCTCTAAATGACCCCACCGACGGTTTCATCGAAATTCATCTCAACATACAACCGCCTGACAATATTGAATATGTAGGCAAAGACGAATATGAGGTAAAGAGGACGACGAGCATGTAGATGAAGATGAAAATGAATATGAAAATGAGGATGAAAATGAAGATGCGTATGAGGATGCGGATGACAATGAAGATTGAGGTTAATCACAATTTTTTATGTACCTCATTAGGCGAAAGTGTGTATGTGTTGATGTACTTATACACATGTATATACATAATGTATGTCTGTAAGTACTTTATATTTTGTATTATTTTTTCTCCAATACTGATGTCACCGACAAATTACCGACGAAATCTGTCGTCGCAAATTTGAAATAACGACGACACATGCAATAGCGACGCCACAGTAATAGCGACGGGCTTTCGTCGCTAGTGCGTCGCAAAATTTTCGACTAAAAACTGAAAACCCTTCTCTTCTTCCCCATTTCTTCCCCCCGCCTCTTCTTCCCACCCCCACGGCGAAATCCCCTCTCAGACCCCCGGCGAAATCCCCTCTCCTCCCCCGGCGAAATCTCCATTTCTTCTCCAGTGACCTCCCTTCTCCGGTTAGTTTTTCTTCCTATTTCGTTTTTAATGATTTTAATTAGTTATATTTCGTTTTTAACGTTTTTAATGATTTCTTCCCCATTTCCCCGGTTAGTTATATCGGATGTGGGCAGGGGTGGGCTGTGGCGGGGGTGTTTGTTGGCGGGGGTGGTGGCTGTGGGCGGGGTTGCGGGCTGTGGTTGAGCCCGGGGTGCGGCTGGGGTGCGGCGGGGGTGCAGGAGTGGGGCTGTGGGGTGGGCCTGGGTGTGGCGGGGGTCCGGGCTGGGTGGCTTGTGGGGTGGGGCTGGGTGTGAAGGGGATGGCTGTTGGCTGTTGGCGCGGGTGGGTTGGCGGCGCGGGGGGGTGGCTGTTGGCGCGGGTGGGGTTAAGGAAATAGGGATGGTTTTGGCATGAAAAGGGCATACAGTGGAGAGGGCTAAGGAAATAGGGGTGGTTTTGACATGAAACGATAAATTATGTGGCGGTGGGGGCGGTTGGCGGGAGTGGGTGGGGCAGGGGTGACTGTTGGCGGGAGTGGTCTGTGTGCGGGGTGGGCTGTTTGCGGCAGTGGGTGGAGCGGGCGGTGGGTGGGGCGGGGGGTGGCTGTTGGCGGTGGGTGGGGCGGGGGTGGCTGTTGGCGGGAGTGGGTGGGGCAGGGGTGGCTGTTGGCGGGAGTGGGCTTTGTGCGGGGTGGGCTGTTGGCGGGAGTGGGTGGAGCGGGCGGTGGCTGTTGGCGGGAGTGAGCTGTGGGCGGTGTGGGCTGTTGGCGGGAGTGGGTGGGGCGGGGGTGGCTGTTGGCGGCATAGGGCTATGGGCGGGGTGGGCTGTTACAAGTTATCTATAATAAGTATGTATAGGTGATGTACCGAAAATGGCTGTTGGTGACTAGGGTGCGTATGCACCAAAATTGTTGTTAAGGTTGAATTAGTAGAAATGTGGTGTGCTTGGTCAATGAATGATGCATGTACAAACTGTTTTGTAAGAGGTTTGCATATGATTTTCGGTATGATACTAGTTCGGAGTGTTTACTAAGCTCGAGAGCTGGACATACATTTGTCTTTGGAGAGACCATTAAGGCCGAGAAACCTCCGATAAACGAATAGGTCATGCCGAAATTTTCAAAATTATTAATATCTTGCATTAAATGTATGCAAACACTTGTCATTTTTTGGACATCTTATTTGTCTGGCCAACCAACTCTAAACTCGTTGAATGTGCCTTTTAAATTTTTCACCCTTGCAGATCTGATGGCTAGTGAGAGTTTACCGACTCGATCTACACATGACATCTGAGGAGAGTTTAATATGTTCCTCTCTCAGCATGAGCAGCTTGGGTCAGTTTCGACCGCAGCTCTTGCTGCGGACGCAAACCTTTTAGAGTCTGCCGAGAGGTCCGCACCCTCCCGATCTACGCCGCCACCCACACCCACCGGTTCAGCACCTCATCCGGCGTCTGATGCGGCATCGGACGAGGGTGTCATACAAGGGCGTCGTGCCCTCCCTTGGTCATATGATACTCATACGTAAGTAATAATTTATTTTTTTAACACGTTTTCAAATATATTTCACGCGTTATTTTTTCCTAACAACTTCACCTCTTTCAGGTTTGCAGCGGACTCGGGCCAGATTTCCGGTTGCATCACTCGGTCCTTCCACCTGAGGCAGGACCCAGCTGGATATGCCTGGTCCCGTGTCACCATGCAGACACGTAGATTCTATTGGGATGAGTTTCAGGTATTCAAATTTGGTGAGTTTCACTTTTTGATACGTAATCGATCATTACTTTTCTAACCACGTTTTTACTTTTCCTCCGTATAATAATTGCAGAAGGCGTACAGCTGGCCAGCTGACATCGCCCACGACGTGGAGCAGGCCTGGCGGCATAGGGCCGCCACACGCTACAGGGACTTCATCAACTCGCACAAGACCAAGTGGGAGCGTGACCCCAATTATGCCAGGTCTGCCTACATATCCGAGGCCACCTGGGCGGGGTGGATAGCAGGTTGGATGGACCCTGCTACCCAAGCCCGCAGCGCCCGGAACGCGGCAAACCGGCACAGCGGCAATGTACAGGGCCCAGCACCTGCCACACACTCAGGTGGGTCGGTTTCCCACGCCACCACGATGCGTTCTATGGTAAGTATTTTAATATTGGATTATTTAGATTCATTGATTTCATTGGATTATTTAGATTCATTGACTTAAGTGGATTGTTTACGTTCATTGACTTAAGTGGATTATTTATATTCATTGATTTCTTATGTTGCGCTGTTGTTTTTTGGTATTCGTATATAGTTAATTTAAGTAGTATATGTGTTCATTTGCCTTTTTTTTATTTTTTCTTTGACTTGAGAGAGGCCTTTAAGGCCGGGATACCTCCAATAAACGAATAAGTCATGCCGAAATTTTTAAAATTATGGATTTCACTAACATATTTTATTTCATTCTTTCAGCAGGAGGAGACGGGGGAGTGGTCAGCCTCCTACGATCTCTTCTACAAGACGCATCGGAAGAAAGCCTCCGACGGAACGGAGGACTGGATCACGGCGAAGGCCCGCGATATCAGTGTAAGTAGACTACGATATCATTTGTTTTTTCCTTAGTTTTTTTTATTGCTAAACCCTAAACCCTAACAATTCTTATTCTCATTTCAGGACGAGTACAACAGACTACTCGCACTTAGGGGAGAAGAGGTCGACAAGAACCGCGCTTATTGGGATGCGGTTCGGACCGTCGGCCCTCAGAATAAGAAGAAGAGGGAGGTGTACGGGGTCGGATCAGCAGCGCCGCGATTCTTTCCTGAAGTTCTGCATGCAGGTGCTTCCTCTGAGGCCAGCACCTCCGTGCCTTCTACGGCCCCAGAGAGTCTTTCGCGCCTGGAATCAGAGCATGCGGCGCTGCTGCATGAGGTGGAGACCATCAGGGCGCAGCATGAGGAGAGCGTACGAGCACTGCGGTCGTAGCTGACTCAGACCCAGCAGGAGCTGCAGCAGTCAGTTCAGCAGGCGCTTCAGCAGGCGTTTGAGCATGCGCAGCAGCAAACTATGCAGGTGCAGCAGCAGACGATGCAGGTGCAGCAGCAGACGAACCAGCAAATCTCGCAGCTATCACATCTCATCATCTCTATCATTTCCAGCTCCTTGCAGCCTCAGCCTCCCCCTGATGGTCACTCTTCTCCGCATGATCCCCCTCCATCTTCCTCTGCATAGTACTTCATTTTTTGATTTTTCGTACAGTCTATTTCGTTTATTGTATTGACATATTCTTTGTACTTTTATATTTTATATGACATTTATACGGATTCTATTTCGTTTGTGTTGTTTACGAACTTCAATACGCAAGTACTGTATTTCTGTATAACATTCGTACAAATGATTTAATATACAAAATAAAATATATTATAAAAATTAAATGATAATGAAAACTATTTAATTAATAATATATTGTATGATTTATAAATTAAAAATATTTAATATTTAATATTAAATTAATATTAAATATTAAATTAAAAAATAGCGACGAACCTGCGACGAAAACGAAATGTCGCAGACCGGAAATAAAAAAATCAAAAAATTAAAAATAGCGACGGAAAAATATACCGACGAAACTTTGCGACGAAATAATATGTCGCAGAAAGGAAATAAAAAAATAAAAAAATTATAAAATAGCGACGAAAAAATACACCGACGAAACAACGACGGCAAAAACAGATCGCAGAACTGACAAATTTTCGTCGCAACTGTGCGACGAAACACCGACGAAATTTTTCCGTCCCGATATAGCGACGCTTCACCGACGAAATTCACTTTGCGACAAGCCGTATCGCGACCAACTGTTTTCGTCGCTATTTCGTCGCTATATGCCTGTAGCGATGAAATGGCGACGAGTTTTGTCTGTCGCTATATGTCTTTTTTTTTTTGTGGTGGCTTGTTGAGCGAATCTGCCCCCTTTGTGATAAATTTTGTTCGTAACGTTTTAGGTTTATAATTGCATGATGCTTGATGAGTTTTATTTGTTTATTTATTACTTTTTTTGTAATTAGTATTTATTGTGAGGTAGTTTGTTTTACAATATGATATGTGGGCTTATTTTTAAATAAACGATTGAATAGAAAATTTTATTTAGAGGCAGTTGTAGTGTTTTAGTAATTGTGAGGGGTCTTTCATGAATATCTGTAACTGCTTTGTGTAATACACGAACTTAGTTTTTAGAACATATTTGCTTTATGATTTATCAAAAAGAGTAATGGATTTAAATAATGAAATTAAGTATGGTAAACGATAAAACGAACTTATTTTAATGTTAAAGGGTAGTATATAAGGTTAAAGTCTTGTTCATTTTAATATCTAAACTGTATAATGTCTTATAAATAAATATTTGTCTTGTCCAACTGTTTATTTATATTACTTTTTAGAAGATGTGGTTATGCTTTCATATATAGTGGAGTTTAGGACACATTCTTTATTGCTTTGGAATATGATGTAATAAAACAAAATAATTCATTAAATCGGCTGCGCTTTTTATACTGTTAAGTAGTAGTTGATCGACACAGCTTGACACAATTTTCATTATGGCCATCAAGAAACAAACTTTGTGTGTTTCTAACACATAGGTATAGTTACGTACATCCGACCTCTTACTACGTTGCCATAATCGAGAGCCTCTAAAGTTATGGGGTAATGTTGTTGTTGTTTAAAAGTTGTGGTCAATGACATTCATTTATTACGTTGTGTTGGATACACATTTGAGTTGCTGTGAGTTTAGGGTTGAGTTGCTGTGTGAGTTTAGGGTTCAGGGTGAGTAAAGTGAAAAGGCAATTCATTTGTGTCATTTCGTTGCTTCAATATAGATATGCATTGTGACGTTGGTAAACCTGATGTCTTTTGCATTTTAAGTAAATTTTGTTTTTATCTATTGTTTGCTCTGTTGAATATGTAGGGTAAATATCTGACTTACCCTACTAAGTTCCGAAATGGTCTGATGATATGCTTAGATTTCTTGTGCAATTCGTTTATGAGGATATTGTGAAAGGGGAAGAATGAGTTATGTTTGGGGATTGCCATGATCTGCTTATGAAAGGTACAGTTTGATTGAGTACATCTGACTAGAATGGAGATGATGCAATGTTTGTATGCTTTTTTGGCAGAATCATAGGTACTAACATAGGATGAGACATTCGGCTTATGCTCATGTGGATCATCAAAATCGGAGGCTTTCTTTCCCTATTGCGTTACTGGTAATCTTCCTAAGGTAATTTTTCTTGGTTAAAAATTTTTTGTATGTATTTTTGTACTATAATATGTTATAAAATGAATACAAGAACAATGAGTAGAATGAGCAAATTTGATGGCTTGAGGCACGTACAAACACTATCTGTAAGGAATATTCGCCCCCACTAGTTGCTGTAGGGTTGTAGACAAACTTCCTCCTTGGATACAATAACCAACAAGTTTCAATCCTCAGCAATAAGGAAAGAAACTAAATGAACTTTCAAATTGAGAGTGGTTTTGTGTAGGAAGAAGAACTTTAAATGCTAGAATAAACTTATGATCAAGGTCTCTTGAAATGTGTTGCAATAGCCTTTTTATAGGCTCTTGAACTTCATTTCAGATGCTTCTAGCCGTTGCATGGTGATTGGACATGTCTCTTGGTGCATAAGTTGTAACTTTAGATGAAGAGTCACATCTGTGGGGCATATCGATCGATGCCTTACAGTGAGCTCCAACATTTCATCCAAACTACTTCGGTCGATCTATGTGATTGATCTATATTGGATAGAGAGTTTCAACTTTGCACCCAGGATACATCAGTCGATTGAAGTGATCGATCTATGTGACATCGATCGATTGATGTGTTCAATCTATGTCCAACAGAATACTCAAATTCATTTTCAAGCCACATGGATCGATCCAATCCATGTCATGAGCCAAGCTATTCTTGCTTATTTGAACATAAATCTGTAGGACCTGCAAGGCACCACTAGAAGAGGAGGGGTGGGGCGGTTGAATAGTGGGTGCGGAAAATTTGGTTTTTAAAATTGTTTTAATCCAAAAACCCAACTTCTCAAAACAGTTTCTGTTTTCAGGACCTGTTTTACAACGTTTTAAAAACTAGGTTACAGGTATTCAAAAATTCTGAAATTTGGACAGATCTTAATCTAAGATGTTTTGAGTATCTCCTAAAAATTTCAGATCAAAATTCAATCTTTAACCCTTTTAAAAATCGTTGGTGGTCAGATTGCGCAAATATACCAGAAACGGTAGTTTGATTTGAAAATTTTATTCCGATTAAACCGTGAATTCAAATGGTCTGAAAATTTAATGACAAACCCCTTACTATTTGTATTTAATTGAGTTGAAACAGTTTTGAAAAAGTCCTTTGGTAAGTTAGTCAAATACGTTCAAAGTCTAAACCTTTGCAAGCCTGAAATTACTGCACTAGTATCAGAACTTTTGACGTTTGGATGGCTTATACTTGTCCAAAAGGGTTGAAATTTGCGCCAAATGAAACTTAAAACGTGTGGCTATGTTGCTAGAAAGTTTTGTGATTTTTGAAATTCGTTTGACATTTTTAAGATCGTGATGAAAATGATGCACTATGCAGGAAACTGAAAGTAAGTGCTGAAAAGTAAAGGACACAAGGAATTTTATACTCGTTTGGTTAAATCAACCTACTCCAGTCTTCGAGGACATCTTCCTCGGTTATCACTAATCACAAAACAACAAACAACACCTTACCACACAGGGTTGATGGAGTTATACACCAACTCCAATCCTTTACAAACCTTGTAAGTGATTACAACGATCACGAACACCACCACCTAGCGGATGCAAGATTGATCACACCTTGATCAATCTTTTTCAACAATATAGCGTGTATGGTGGTTTCTATGAAGCCTATTCAATATGTATGAATATGAATACAAAAGGCTTTAAGAGAGAAGAAAGAAAAAAGTGTAGAAGAAAGAAAGTAGAAGACACTTTTTGCACTTGAGAGAATATGAGAATTGTCTTGTCTTGGTTTGATCTCTTCTCTTCTTTTTAATTCAAGAGTGGCGCCCCCTTAGGGCATCTCTTCACCTTGGAAATTCTCTTTTGAGTCCTTGGAAGAATGCCTTGTGTAGATATGACACCGTCTTGCTCACTTGGCACAACAGGATTGGATGGATGACTTGGCTTTGCTTACTTGACACTTCATGATTGGTCCAACCTTGTTACCATTTAATGTGCTGTAAAAATCTGAGATTAACTTGAAAACCATGTGCCAAAAAGAATTCAAAACACTACCAAATAATCACCATTCAATCCCTTCAATTTTGGGATGCAAATTAAGGACAAAGGAATAGTAAATTCGGCCACTATTCACATGTGCTGAAAATTTTCAGCATGTGTTGCATTTTTGAAATCTTTCCTTGTGTGTTGCTCTCTTCAAAGTCACCCATAATGTGTGGCTTATTTTCTACCAATTAAAATGCCAAATAAGCTTCATCTAGGCTCCAACAAAGCTAAAAATGGTGTGTGAAATTCCTGCACATGTGCTGAATTTTCTTTTGGTAAACTTTGTCAAATAATGCACAATGTTTACACATATATGGTAAATTCCAATCAACCCTAATTTGAATATTCCAGAACACTTTTGTAGCGCCCCGCACCCGGGACTCGACCGGATACGGTGCACCCGCCGTACTTCACTAAGGAGAGTACAAAGCGTCATGCGTAACATGCGAAAATCCATAACATACGTCGTGGACTCCCATGCTAACATTCAACATGGTAGTAAAATTTAGGCAGAATTAAAACTTTTCAAATTAAAGACGAAATAACTAAGTCCTCAAAGTAGCAGTCTCACAAAACATCATAGTTAAATTTCCAAAGAATTCAAACATAGTCATAATACAACCATCTCAGCAGCACAAAAGTCCTTAAGCTTAGCCCTCTTCATATCTCCTCGCCTATGGATATGGTACCCTTGGCTCATCTTCGATCCATTTTATCTTGGCATTATCTGGGGGGAAAAATAAAGTGTGAGTGATAAAAATCACCCAGCAAGAATACAATAAACGACCATGAAATACATAAAGAGTCATAACATGAATGTATTACCCCAAAAACCTCAAATAATCGTAATTCATACCTGATCTTAAATCTTGAGCTTGCTTGAGTTCGGCTTAAGCATGTTTTTAGGTAATGCTATACCAATAGTAACTTATAAACATTAACTGTAACATGCAACATGTCCTCATGATCGTGAGATATGCAATGCAAGTCATGGCGTGTATAACATATTAACATGCATGGTTCGTGTTGAGAAATATGTTTGGATAATTTTCAAAGTCATGATTTTAAATGATGAATACTTAAAAATGTCACACATGGTGTTAATGTGATTAAAAGTTGAAAAGTTGAACAAATTGACATCGATCTCTCAGGTTGTTGCACATCTATCGATCTATGTACATAGATCTCTCACATCGATCGATCTATGTAAGGCAGATAAGTTTAAGACCTTTCTGTGAGACATCGATCTCTAAACCTGAGACACATCAATCGATCGATGTACATCGAACTATCACTTCGATCGATCGATGTAGGTCAGAGGAAAACTCTGAAACTTTTTGTGAGACATCGATCTCTGAAGCTGAGACACTTCGATCAATCAATGTCTAGGGTTTTTAGAAATAATTTTTAAAAAAAGTGATAAAATGATTGTTTTCATTTGTACATGATTTATACATGTTTATTGCAGGTGCACGGTCCAACATTTGGTATCAGAGCCAGACCAACACCACTAAAAAGAAGCAAGATTCAACACCATACGAACAATACAAGGCCAAGAAACAACGATTCATTATATACTGCTTGTCTTAAATCCAAGGTACATACTATGGCTATTGTTTCTCACAAAGGTGAGTTGGAAGGTATGTCTACACAACGCCCTCCTCTTTTTGATGGCAATAATTTTGTTCATTGGAAACTAAGAATGAGGCTATTCTTAATGGCTATAGACATCGATTTATGGTCTATAGTTGAAGATGGGCCGTACATTCCAACGAAAGTTACAGAAGTTAGTGGAGTAACTCAAGAGGTTGAAAAATGTAAAAGTGAATGGTCATCAGATGATAAAAAGAAAATGTCCATGAATGCTAAAGCTATGCAATTACTTTTGAATGGACTTACAACTTCTGAAGCAGGATATGTGTCAAATTGCACAAGCGTACACGACATGTGGAAATCACTTGTATTAAAGCATGAAGGTACTAGTGGTGTTAAAGAGTCAAAAATAAACATGCTTATGACTGAATTAGAGACTTTCAAAATGTTGCCAAACGAATCCATAACATCTATGGATTTGAGGATTACTAATATTTTCAATGCCCTTGAAGCTTTAGGAAAGTCATTTTCGAACAGTGAAAAGGTTCAAAAGGTGTTACGAAGTCTCCCTGCTGAATGGGATCCAAAGGTGACTGCAATCGAGGAGACAAAGTCAATCACTAAGATGGATGAATTGATCGGGTCTCTTAAAGTTTACGAGGTTAAATTACACCAACGAAAGTCTGAATCGTCTAAGTCATCCGGTAAGTCAATAGCTTTCAAAACAATCGAAACACATGCTAGTAACGATGATAGTAATAGTGATACTGAATTAGACGATGACTTGATATTGATAGCTAGAAAACTTAGAAAGTTTTTCAAACGTCCAAATAGGAATAGACAACGTAATTCTTCTTCTTCTTCTTCTTCTTCTTCTCAACCTAGGAAGAATAACACAAACAAATGGTATAATAAAGAATTAAAGTGTTATGAATGCGGTCAAAAAAGACATATTTCATATGACTGTCCCACGAAGAAAAATAATAATAATAACAACAATAATAAACAAGCCAATGATAAGGAGGCTCAAACGACAAAGGCAAAAGAGTCTAAGACAAGAAAAGGGAAACGAGCAATGAAGGTGAGCACATGGAGCGACTCATCCGACTCAGAATCCGAAACTGAGGAAGCTTAAGTCTGCTTCGTATCCAACGAGGTATGTTCTTCTTCTGATATTGATTCCGATAGTGACATGACATTTGATGAAATGTATGAAGAATTCTTAAGAATGCATGCTCACTGTAAGAGGCTCTCTAAAGAAAAGAAGAAACTAGTTGAAGAAAATGACAAGTTGAAGACGTCCAACTTGGAATTATCCGATCAACTAGAATCTCTTAAACAAGAGTCTACTAATACTCTTGATTATTTAGAGAATAAAATTGAATCATATAGGAAAGATGAACAAAAGTTACAAATGGAAAATAAAATGTTAAAATCCAAGTTAGAAAGTTGTGAAAATGAAATAGTACAACTTAAGTCTTCTAAATTTACCTTAGAAAAAATGATAGAACAATTTAAATCTGGTGCAAATATGTTAGATACACTTATATCATCACAAAAGTATGGAAATGATAAAACTAGATTGGGATATAAAGAAGAAGATGAAAAATTAGATAAAAAGACTAAGTTTGTATCATCAACTACGAAACAACCTTATAAAGTTATAAAAACAAACTTGTCTGCTAAATCTTCTTCTACTCCTTCTTCTTCTTATTCAAAGATAAAAATGCAGCATGCACCCATAAAAACACACACGCATAACTATACATCTAGGCCAAACTTTGCATCTAAACAATCTAGAAATTATGCCTACATGTATACAAATGCAACTAGACCGAATAAAATGCATACAACTTATTATGAATCTAAATATAGGCAACACTCTTATAAGTCTTATAGAAATGCCTACAAACACACTTATATAGCGCCATATAAGAAACAAAATCGCATGCCTTATGCATATTATAAAATCCGGCCATCCTATAATGATTATCAACCATGACACAACATGTATAACAATGTATCTTCACTTATGTGGAATAATCATGTATATGCTAATTCTTCTTATTTTCCAAATTATAACAATGCTAAAAATGTGCCTAGAAGGTATATTCAAGTTTGGATACCTAAGGGATATCTAAACAAGAATAGTGCCCCTAACATTCAAGGACCCAAATAAAGGGTACCTAAAACTTTGTTTTCATTGTAGGATAAACGCAAGGAATGCAAGAAGGAGGCAAAGTCAAAGAATCTAAAAACCAAATGGTTTTTAGATAGTGGATGTTCGAGGCATATGACGGGGAACCCCAAACTATTCATCGAATTGGAACATATCAAGAATGGAGGAAAAGTAACATTCGGTGACAACAACAAAGGACAAGTTGTTGGAAAAGGAACAATTGGGGACCTAACACATTTCAAATACGAAATGTGTTATTAGTAAGCAATCTATCTTATAATTTACTTAGCATTTCTCAACTTATAGATTGTGGTTATAATGTATCCTTTCTTCCCAATTCTTGTGATATAATAATGAAAAAGGAGAAACGGTTTTAAAAGGAAATAGAGATGGAAATATTTATACTCTTACCTTAGATAACATGTTAGATGCTAAGGTTAAGTGTCTAATATCACATGACTTAGATGTAAATTTATGGCATAGAAGATTAGGCCATATAGGAATTTCAACTATTAAGAAATTGTCTAAAAAGAATTTAATTAGAGGAATGTCTAAGTTAGACTTAGATAATTTTCAAATGTGTGAAACATGTATTAAGGGAAAACACATTAAAGAAACCTTAAAACCGAAACATGAAGTGAGTACTAGTCATGTACTAGAATTGCTTCACTTAGACTTATTTGGTCCAAGTAGGACAAGAAGTCTAGGTGGACACTACTATGTGTGTGTCATAGTAGATGATTACTCACGCTACACATGGACATTGTTCTTAACACAAAAAGACAATGCTCCATTAGCAATCGAAACCCTTATTAAGCAACTTGAAAACATTTATGAAGAAAATGTTAAAAGAATTAGAAGCGATAGAGGTGGAGAATTTAAAAACAAAGACATAATCAAATTTTGCGAACTATATGGAATCAAACATGAATTCTCACCACCTAGAACACCACAACTCAATGGAGTTGTTGAACGTAAAAATAGAACGATTCAAGAAGTTGCTAGGACAATGCTGTGTGAAAATAAATTACCTAAATATTTATGGGCTGAAGCTGTTAGTTGTGCATGCTATATTATAAATAGGCTCACTATTAGAAAGAAATTAAATAAAACGCCTTATGAATTGCTAAACAATAGACAACCTAAGATAGATTATCTTAAAGTATTTGGATGTAAATGTTTTGTGCTGAACACTAAGGATAATCTAGATAAATTTGAACAAAAGTCTATTGAATACATATTTGTTGGGTATTCAACTAACTCAAGAGCATATAGGTGTTATAATCCTGCATCTAGAAAAATAATTGAATCCATACATGTAAAATTCAATGAAAATGCATGCTTTGAAGTTAGTGATAAACATCAACATAAACAAGAAACAAATGTTGAAAATATGTTTGATGATGATGTATTACTTGAGCCTGTAGTTGATCATCTAGAACCAACTCCCCCTGAACAAGACAAACATGAACCCTTAGATGAAATAAATCAAGAGACTCTGCAATTAGACGATACAACTAATGATCCAATCACATATGATAACGTTCACACTAATGAAATATTTGAACAAGATGAGGGTGAACTTAATCAATCTAGGAATTGGTGGCATCCTAGAGAACTAATCATTGGGGATCTAAGTGTTGGAGTTAAAACACGTAGAAATATAAGTCAACTTGAAGGACATAGCTTAATCTCACAATTAGAACCTAAGAACGTAAAGGAAGCCTTAGGTGACATATCATGGATAGATGCTATGCATGAATTAAATCAATTCACAAGAAACAACGTGTGTGACTTAGTACCTAAACCTGAAGACAAGTCTATCATAGGAACTAAATGGGTTTTTAGGAATAAAATTGATGAACAAGGAAATATTACAAGGAATAAGGCTAGACTAGTCGCACAAGGTTATAATCAACAAGAAGGAATAGATTATGAAGAAACCTTTGTACCCGTTGCACGACTAGAAGCAATTAGATTGTTACTTGCGATTGCAAGTATAAACAAAATTAAGCTCTTCCAAATGGATGTCAAGAGTGCGTTCTTGAATGGATACATCCAAGAAGAAGTGTTTGTCAAACAACCTCCTGGATTCGAAGATCCGAAGAATCCGAACCATGTTTATAAGCTTAAGAAAGCTCTATATGGTTTAAAACAAGCTCCAAGAGCTTGGTATGATAGATTTGCAAACTTTCTTATTGCAAATAATTATCAAAGGGGGACCATCGACAACACATTATTCCTAAGAAGAAAAGGTAATGATTTGTTAATAGTTCAAATATACGTAGATGATATAATCTTTGGTTCAACCAACCCTACTTTAGTAAAAGACTTCGAAGAATGTATGAAGTCAGAGTTTGAAATGTCAATGGTAGGAGAGTTGAATTATTTCTTAGGACTTCAAATCAAACAAACCCATCAAGGAAT
Source organism: Eustoma russellianum (assembly GCA_036186865.1). NCBI lineage: Eukaryota > Viridiplantae > Streptophyta > Magnoliopsida > Gentianales > Gentianaceae > Eustoma > Eustoma russellianum. The sequence goes on from AP025054.1 coordinate 22,294,939, forward strand.
TCACATTAGCCAACTTAAGTATGTCAATGATATGATTAAGAAGTTTGGCTTTGAAGAGTTGAAACCTACAACTAGGCCTATGAGTGTTAGTACCAAGCTTGATAAGGATGAAAACGGTAAACCTTTTGATGACACACTTTATAGGTCTATGATTGGCTCATTGTTATACTTAACTGCATCAAGACCTGATATTATGTTTAGTGTGTGTATGTGTGCTAGGTTTCAATCTTGTCCTAAGGTATCACATTACAATGCAGTGAAAAAGATCTTTAGATATCTTAAGCATACACCTCACTTAGGACTGTGGTATGATAGAAACGCTAAGTTGGAATTACACGCATATAGTGATGCTAATTATGGTGGTTGCAGGTTAGATAGAAAATCCACTAGTGGTACATGTCAATTCATAGGAACCAATTTGATCTCTTGGTTTTCTAAAAAGCAAGCTAGTGTAGCTCTTTCTACCACTGAAGCCAAGTATATCACTTTGAGTTTATGTACTACCCAAATACTTTGGCTTAAACAGCAACTTAGTGATTTTGGCATTAAAATGAATAAGATTCTAATTTTCTGCGATAGCACAAGTGCAATCAATCTTTCCCGGAATCTGGTGCTTCATTCTAAGGCCAAACACATTGAGGTGCGATACCACTTTCTTCGCGATCATGTTCAAAATGAGGACATAGTGATAAACCATATAAGAACTGATTACCAAATCGCTGACATCTTCACCAAACCCCTTAATCAAGCCACTTTTGAAAACTTACGAGCCAAATTAGGAATGATGACTTACGATACCATTGTATAGTTCTATCTTTTGCATGATTTGCAAAATAAAGGGGGAGATAGAATAAGAACATGATTTTAGTTGGTAAGTCATGATGAATCATATGCTAAGTTTTAATTGGTAATGGTATAAATTTTGGAGCATAGGTTAAGGGGGAGAGTATGAGTTGAGGGGGAGCGGCATACTATTTAAAAGTTGAAAACATAGTTGAAAACATTTGGTTAAACTTTTGGTTAAACTTTTGGTTATAAGTTGTGACATTAAAATCATGTTAGGTTATTTTGAAAATCATCCAAAAGGGGGAGAATGTTGAGAAATATGTTTGGATAATTTTTAAAGTCATGATTTTAAATGATGAATACTTAAAAATGTCACACATGGTGTTAATGTGATTAAAAGTTGAAAAGTTGAACAAGTTGACATCGATCTCTCAGGTTGTTGCACATCTATCGATCTATGTACATAGATCTCTCACATCGATCGATCTATGTAAGGCAGATAAGTTTAAGACCTTTCTGTGAGACATAGATCTCTAAACCTGAGACACATCAATCGATCGATGTACATCGAACTCTCACTTCGATCGATCGATGTAGGTCAGAGGAAAACTCTGAAACTTTTTGTGAGACATCGATCTCTGAAGCTGAGACACTTCGATCAATCAATGTCTAGGGTTTTTAGAAATAATTTTTAAAAAAAGTGATAAAATGATTGTTTTCATTTGTACATGATTTATACATGCTTATTATGTGATTATTATGTATTTTTGGTGATTATTATTGTCTTGTGACTAATGTGCCTTGGAAGTTTCTACAACTTACCAAAAAGGGCAAAATTGGTATTTTAAGTTTTGTAGGAACATCATATGGTGAAAAATATTTCAAGTGCATATTATTATCTTGGTTATCATGACAAAGGTGGTATTGTGATTATTTCTGACCATCGGGGGCATTTCTGGAGTTTTCTCACACCAGGGGTATTTTGGTCATTTTACCCCCAACGGTATTTTTGGTATTTTCACTCAAGGAATCTCTTGAGCATATTATTATCTTCATTCTGGAGCTGTGTTATTATTATTTTGAAGATTATATGGTGATCTTATATCTTATTCTCTCAATCGATGATATTATTGACTATAGCTGGATATGTGACGATTTGAGATGTCACATTCTATTTTTTCTTGAAGACCCTCTTATATATGTTATAAGAGGATATTAATCATCATCTTTTGGAGATTACAAGGTGTCCTTGGTGGAAGATTCATCACAATATTTAAAGGAGAAGAAAGTATGAATTTTGGTGTTATATGTTGACATAATCTTGTCAACACTTATTCATTATTTTTTATTCACAAAATTTGAGTTGGTATACATACATACAACATCAAAAACGTCCATAAACAGGTGGAGAAAGTGGTATACTCATTTTATGAGTTGGAGACAAGAAGACAAACCAAAAACAAGCTAGTTGGCAAAAGTTGCCAACTTGAAATTTCAAATTTGAAGTTAATGGAGACAAGGTTGTTGGAGATGATTATGGAGGTGCTTTAATTCAAAATTCTCAGCCATCACATGGTCTAAATGTTGGAGGGAATATGCCATCAATTCACTCTATAAATAGAAGGCAAGGTGAAGAAGAGAAGACACACACTTGAAAGCAAAAATTGAAGATTGTTGTTTTGCTATTTTCTTCTCATATTTTCGTTCATACTTTGTGTAGCTAAGGTGTTCCATTTTCTAGTTGTTGTCCAGCTACACTATACACACCTTCTTGTGTATTATTTGTAAGATTGATTAGCCAAATCTATAAGGCTACATCAATAGGTGATAGAGGTGTTGCAACCAAGAGTTGCATAAAGGTGTTCATCCAAGTCTTGAATAGGGTTGGTGTTTAACCCAAGGATCAAGCTTGGTTTTTGCTGTAATTTGGTTCATACCATAGTGAAATCCAAGGAAAGGTGTTCCTTGGGACTGGAGTAGGTCACATTGACCGAACCAGGATAAATTCTCGGTGTTCTTCTCTTGTTTCTTTATTTCTATTTTCTGCCCGTTTTTGACTGCAGTTTTCACACCACTTCTCACAATTTGAAAAAATAGCTAAACATTTTCAAAATTCGTGATTTTTGGTGGAGTTATACTTCAGACTGTTAGCTTTCATTTGCAACAAGAATCACTTGATTTGAGCAAGGAAAAGTTAGTCTTTCAGTCTTTGCAAGATAACTGCTCTAATCTGGCTGCAATCTGATCAGTTTTGGGAAAACTTAAATTCTGTATTTTTCAAGAGTTGGTCAAGGTCAGGGCCTTTTTAAAAATTCATCTACACATCCTAAGGAGTGTTTTGATATAAAGATCAACCTTTTTGGTTGAGTATTCAAAGAGAAACACGTTTTGCAAAATCAGCAACATTCTGTCCAATTCTGTCCAGATTGACCATCTGAATCTTTTTATTTATTTGAAGGGCCAAACGATCTTATTTTTGTCTAATTTTTGGACAGAGTCTTGTTAACTCATTGAAGTTACATTATGGAAAGTTTCATAATTTTTGGAGTTGTGTACAATTATTTGTGAATTTTTGAAAAACGGGTTCTGAATCTGAGGTGGTTTGAGATTCTGTTTTCAAAGGGGATTTTAACAAAGGGTTGTAGTGTAATTTCCGCTAACCACTATTCACCCCCCCTCTAGTGGTGTTTATTGCAGGTGCACGGTCCAACAGTTCGGACTTAGGAAAACCCTAAATTCCTATGTCATACTCATAAGCGGACATATTAACCCTATTTAATGCATTTCCTTGTTCCGCCTAAATTTCAGCTTTAATATATCAACTTTGCATCCGTGATTACCCTCCATAACGTTAGGGTTATCCTAACTAACTTTCGTGCCTTGTTCCTATGTGTCTTGGGGATTTGTCATAAAATTTTCAGATTAGATTGATAACCATAAGGGCTCATTTAATTACTTCTCTGAAACGGTTTAAGTGCTGAAACTGATCTGACCAACTTTACAAAAAATTTAATTGCGGCGAATCCGTAATTCGTTTTCCAGAAATTCCAACTCGCCCAAGTCTTAAACATGTGGAACTAGTATCGTACCAAAATTTAGCCCATTTTCATATCTTTAAGTCCCCTTTCTGAGGCCTGGAAAGTCGTTACTAATTCCAGGTTGGCTCCAGTAATTTCAGTTGAGCAGTTTTACCAAATAATTCATTAAAAATTATCCCTAGTTTATTTTACCAAACTTACAGCTGGCATCTCTACTACCCTCATGGGGCTAGGTTTGTGCCAAAAATCATATTTATTGAAGGTCCACAAGGTCCTCTTTTAATTCGTTGAAGTCAGTGGACAATTCTGCTCAGCGCCAGAATTTTCTACTGGAGCAGTTTTACCGCGTAATTTCTTAAAAATAATCCTTAGCCTATTTTAACGAAATTCCAACTCATACATGTCATAAACATGTAAGACTAGCATCCTACCGAAAACTAGCCCATTTGCATGTCCCTAAGATTCATTTTTGAGTCTATTAACTCGTTACTTAATTTCTGCTCTGTTCCAGTACTTCCCATTGAGCAGTGTTACCAATTAAATCATTAAAATTAATCCACAACTTGTTTTACCATGATTCTAGCTGGAGTACTCACTGCACACTTGGTATTGTTATCATGCCAAAAATCAGCTTTATTGAACCACTACAAGGTCCTTTTTCGAGTAAATCAAAAGAGATGCAGTTCTGCTCAGTTCAGGCTTTTCAGTCTGAGCAGCTTTACCAAATATTTTATTAAACATATTCCACAACTTCTTTTACCAAAATTCCAACTTTCACATTTTCTATACACACAAGGCTATCCACACACCGAAAATCAGATTTATTGAACATCTACAAGATCTCTTTTCAAGCCATTCAAAACGCTACTCCATTCTGTCATGTTCCAGAATTTACAGCCTGAACAGTCTCACCAATTATTTTATTAAAAATTAACCATAACTTATTTTACCAAAATTCCAACTCTCAGATCTGCTATACACATGGGGCTAGCTCTGTGCCAAAAACCAGATTTATTGAAGGTCTATAAGGTCCTGTTTTAAGCCGTTGAAATTAGTGCTCCATTCTGCCCAGCTCCAGAATTTCCAACTGGAGCAGTTCTACTAAATATTTTATTAAAAATTAATCTGTAACTTATTTTAACAAAATTCCAACTCTCACTTGTGCTACACTCATAAGGCTAACTGGGTACCAAAAATTAGCTTCATTGAAGGTCTGTAAGGTCAGTTCTTAGGCCGTTGAAGATGTCAACCCATTCTGTCCAGTTCCAGTAGTTTGCCATTTGTTCTTCTATTCAAGTCAAGGGTTCATCATTCATCTTGTCCTTATGAAATATATGATTGATTACCACTTACCCTCCATTGTAACATAAATGTCCAGGTTGCGTGCTTACAATAAAGTCATCATTTCATCATACTAAACAGTTTGTAGATAGTAATAAGGCAAGTGTCATTTATGCACCAAAATAAGTGTTCCTCTTTGAGACAATACTCACCTCTTTTTCTTTTCTTTAGGCCGAAACTTAGGGGATGCTTCCATTACATTTTTCAGAACATAATCAAGCATGAAATCATGTTCAAGATTCATCTTAAGCTTACCTTAGCAACCATTTCGTAAAGCTCTTATCCTACACATGCATACTTTTCCATGGATCTTCTAAGTTTCAACAAGAGTCATTCTTGCCTAGACTCACTTAGTGGCATCATAAATCATCTTAAAAACAGCCTTGAATCTTAATGCATGAAATAAAAGATTCCATCTTTGAGAGAATAAGCCACATGCAATGCATTGTTCTTAAGAAATCTATGAGATATAATCTCAAACTTATGATATTCAACTAAAGATTAAATCTTAAGAACCTCTAGTCATTCAAGTCACTAACTCTTTAAATAAATCATGAGAGATCATTGTACACTTGCCTCTTCAAGCTAAAGCTCTTGTCTTTGCTTGGTTATGGAGTGAGTTGAGTTGGAATCCTTCTCCTCCTACACCCTTGAGCACACGGTTGGGATGATGAAGAAGAGGAGAATGTTAGTTGTCATTTCCATGATGAAAATGAGGTTATTTTGAGTTTAGGTTTTCTTACCAACTTGAATCTTGAATGGAGGTTGAGATGAATTCTCCCCACAAAGAAGCTAATCCCTCTTGGTAGTTTTGAAAATCTTCACCTAGTGACCTCTTGGGGGTCACGGTTTCCACAAGAAAAAGGGGCACTAATATGAGCTTCATTATCTTGTCATGAAGAAGTTACTTAATGGACTTAGAAGGAACTTACCTATACACTTCTTGGCTTGAAGATGGAACTTGAAGGAGATCTTCTAGCCTTCAAGATAGAGTGGCCGAAAGTTTAGGAGTATGGGAGAGGAGGTTTGCTTAAGATGTTTGTCTTGAGTTTGTTTGAGGGAATGCAAGAAGACAAGAAGGTGGAGTGTTAGAATAAAACATGTTGGGGAGTTAGGGGAGGGGAATTTTCGGTGGTGTATGGTCAAAAAGGGGAGGGGAACAAGTCTTGTGAAAAGTTGGGAAAAGAGGGTGTGGGGTTTGTAGTATGTAAGACTTTGTCTTGCATGCTTTCATTTTTTTATTACTTCTTTCTTGCATGCTTTTGTTTATTTTAATCTTAACTATTATTTAGTTATTTAAGACATATGTTGGTTATTTGTGGTGGGTTCTAGATCCCTTGAGAGGGTCTTGACCGAATATGGGAGGGGTTCTTGGGCAATTTTGATTTTTCTTGTATTTTTCTTTAATTCATGTGTTATATTGTTTTATTTATTTTATTGTATTCCAAGATTAGCATATGTATGTATATATAATATGATGTACAATGTGCAAGTCTCTTAAGCATGTACAAATGTTCATGTATACATATGTGACCACGCCTATATGTACATTAGGTAATAGTATACATATACTTCTTTATGTACACGCGTATACACGATAACATACATAATATATATATGTGTCCATACGTGTATATCTTAAATATATATATATGTATGTATCTTTGTATGCACACGCATACATATATGTTTCACACCTTTATACACGCATGTACATATATTTTAGTGTGTATAGTTCCTATAACTATACATATTTCATGTGTCACTTTCTAGAAGTCCCTTTATTTAATTATTCAGTATCATCTCAAAAGTATTTGAGTAGAGAGGGTTAAGTAACACGCTCTTTAAAGAAATTATTGCTTCCATTCCGTCACTAATTCATAGTTTTCAAGTACACGGTTGTCGGGGTACAACAACTTTCATATGTGTTGAATATGTAAAAAGTGTCTAGATACATATTACATGTCATGCCAAAAACATTCCATGTGTTATGTTCGTAGAAAACCGAATTTTCGGCTTTTCTCGATTACGCGATTTTTCTCCGATTAAAATCAAACTTTTTTGCACATCTTATATATATATATATTATATCACACATATTATACATAAAATAACTTGAATATTCAGCTCTAATGGCTGATTAAAAGTGGTGCCCCATGTGACAAAAATATTAAATTTGAAATCTCCACAATTTGGCCTTAATTGGGGGGTGATTTGTGTGTGCCAACATGGAATGATTTTATGGCTGAATATACCATGTAAACCACGATATTTTTGGCTATTTTTGAGGTGCAGGGGCTGGCCATCTATATATGGCAAGTACGTGACACGTTGGCGAAGTTTCGGTTGTCACCAGATACGACAATTTTTGGTTTAGAACCTTGTAACATGTCGTAATAATTTTGTCATCACCATGACTTATATCATATGATATAAGACCTGAATATACTCATAAATTTGAGGTAAGTATAGTGGTGTGACGTTGACGTATGTTCGTAAAATATATAACGTGTCGGTAGTACGTTGGAATATATGCATACAGTGCCTTTTAAATATATATATATATATATATATATATATATATATATAACGTGTAGAAAAGGAGTAGGAGAAACTTTTCATTCTTCAATTTGTTGCCTTTGTGCCTTCTCCAAATATATCACCATTTAATGAACTACTTAGTTCATTTAACTAAGTACTTCACTTAGTGAACTAGTTTAGTTCATTAATGGTGGCACCTGAAAATAGTTCAAACAAAACAAATGTTTGCCGTTTGATGTAAGCTTTAAAGCTTCATGGCTCGTTAGTACGGAAACAATATATATGAACTATATAAGGCAGGTTTCATGCAAAAACGTGTGAAGTCATAAAAACGTATCATGCATTTCTTTAATACACATTATTTAAATCATGCATTTTGTAATCACTCAAACCCTTTTTTCTCAACAATCTCCCTGTTTTGATGATTTACAAAATAACCTAAGTTCATGATTTAAATTTTATCGCTCCCCTCCAATCGTGCGCAAATTTCAGATCTTGAATTTTGAATTATCTCCCCCTTGATTTGTGCAATCAATCTCGCTCTCCCCCTTAAATCATGCATTCTCTCCTCCTTTATTTTGGAAAGAAAATCAAAAGAGCATGTAGAGATTGCAATTAAAAAAATCATGCATTTCAAATAATATCAAACATGCGTTCATAATGGTTATTTATTCAACCCTTTGAAAATATCCCTTTTGGTACCCAAATTTGGGTGACCTTTCTAGTTCTTCCAAAAGGTGAGAAAGGTGATGAAGACGCAACATAATATACATTAGGGGCAAATGCGTTTGGCCTTTGACCGAGAATCCCATCATGCATATAGTATGGTTTCTGTTTTTGTTATGTATTTCAGTCTGCATGCACGAGGCGTGATCTAGATGCATTTTTATAATATGAATGTCGCATATGCATCAATGGCTTTCTTTCATATCTATATGGCACATGATTGCACTTTGTATGATATGAAGAATAAGAAGCACGATGAGATGAGATGAGTGGTGTACTAGTCTTCTTCTTAGGTTGTATAGTTTCATGCGGTTTCATAGATGTAGATAAAATCAATTTTGTAGCCTTATTTTGTACTTTATTCTCTTCAACGTATCCTATTCCTGTTTTATCATTTTCATGCTTCTGAGAAGAGATAAGACGATCTAGAGTACAAGTATCCGTATCGAATTGTTTTCTAGTCTTTTTTGGATCTTTGTTTCTTAATTTCAACAAAAAAACCTCGGCTTTCAGTTCAGTGTTCTCGGATGTCAATGATGAAATTTCAGACTTTAATGAATTTATGATGTAGGACGACTCTTCTTTTGAATCGTTTAATTGAGACACAAGATTTGTGTTAGAAGATTCTAAAAATTTCTTGTCTTCAATTAATCGCTTCTTTTCTTTTGCAAGAGTCTTTGAGAACTTATGCAACTCTAAATATTGACTAAATAAATCATCATAAGAACATTCCGAATTAGAATCAGAGTCGGAAGATACCTCATTTGATGCCTTAGATGTAAAACATACTTGTGCCTTTTGTTCTTCCGTATCGTTAGTCTCAGAGTCGGATGTGTCACTCCAAGTGGAGGCTCTGAAGGCTCTTCTCCTTTGTTTAGGTTCTGAGACGAGTCTAGTTTTGGTCCGATCCTTGTCAAGGTATTTGTTCGTTTGTTTGTCCTTGTTCGGACAATCATATGACAAGTGTCTAGATTGTCCACATTCATAACACTTTATTTCCTTATTTTTATTTCTATGATCCTTAGATGAAGTAGACTTATGTTTATTTTTAATCGATTTTCTCAAGATTTTTCTTAATCTTTTAGCCGTCGTGATTAAATCGGAATCTGTGTCACTATCATCTACGACTCATTCATTTGATTTAAATGCTATAGCCTTATCATTTTCAGAAATCGACTCGGAATTTCTTAAAGTGAGTTTGTTTTCATATACCTTTAAAGATCTGATTAGTTCCTCCATTTTTATTGATTTGGTTTCCTTACTTTCCTCTATTGCTGTGACTTTAGGGTCCCATTCAGATGGAAGACTTCGTAGTACTTTCTGGACCTTTTCCTGCGTGGAGAAAGCTTTGCCAAGAGACTCAAGAGAATTATAGATGTTAGTCAATCGTAAATCCATCTCAACAATAGACTCATTTGGCAATAATTTAAAGGACTCAAGTGTGGACATAAGCATATTAATCTTTGACTCCTTTACTTGGCTAGTCCCTTCATGTTTCATTTCAAGAATTCTCCACATCTCTTAAGCACTAGAACAATTAGACACGTAACTAGACTCACTTTTACTTAGACCGTTTAATAGTAGTTGCATGGCTTTAGCATTCATACTCAACTTCTTTTTGTCATCACTAGTGTATTCTTGTTTGGTTTTTATAACCTCTAGTGTGACACCATCAACAATTGACAACTTAGAAGGAACAAATGGACCGTTTTCTATGATGGACCATAGATCAATATCAATATCCATAAGAAAAAGTTTCATTCTTAATTTCCGTTGAATAAAGGACTCACCATCGAAAAGAGGAGGCCTTATGGTTGACATTCCTTCTTGCACAGTTTTGAAGCTAGTGGTTGCCATCTCACTTAGATCGTTCGATCTTCTTGTTGTGAGTATTTTTGCGCTCTGGTACCACTTGTAGGACCTGCAAGACACCACTAGAAGGGGGGAGGGTTGAATAGTGGGTGCGGAAAATTTGTTTTTTAAAATTGTTTTAATCCAAAAACTCAACTTCTCAAAACAGTTCCTGTTTTCAGGACCTGTTTTACAACATTTTAACAACTAGATTACAGGTCTTCAAAAATTCTGAAATTTGGAGAGATCTTAATCTCAGATGTTTTGAGTATCTCCTAAAAATTTTAGAGCAAAATTCAACCTTTAACCCTTTTAAAAATTGTTGGTGGTCAAATTGCGCAAATCTGCCAGAAACGGTAGTTTGATTTGAAAAATTTATTCTAATTAAACCGTGGCTTCAAATGTTCTGAAAATTTAATGACAAACCCCTTACTATGTGTATTTAATTGGGTTGAATTAGTTTTGAAAAATCCATTTGGGAAGTTAGTCAAATACGTTCAAAGTCTCAACCTTTGTAAGCCTGAAAATCAGACTGTACTAGTCTCATAACTTTTGACGTTTGGATGATTTATACTTTTCCAAAAGGGTAGAAACTTGCGCCAAATGAAACTTAAAACATGTGTCTAGAAACATAAAAAGTTTCGTGATTTTTGAAATTCGTTTGACATTTTTAAGATCGTGATGAAAATGATGCACTGTGCTGAAAACTGAAAGTAAGTGCTGAAAAGTAAAGGACGCAAGGAATTTTATACTCATTTGGTTAAATCAACCTACTCCAGTCTTCGAGGACACCTTCCTCGGTTATCACTAATCACAAAACAACAAACAACACCTTACCACACAGGGTTGATGGAGTTATACACCAACTCCAATCCTTTACAAACCTTGTAAGTGATTACAACGATCACGAACACCACCACCTAGCGGATGCAAGATTGATCACACCTTGATCAATCTTTTTCAACAATATAGCGTGTATGGTGGTTTCTATGAAGCCTATTCAAGATGTATGAATATGAATACAAAAGTCTTTAAGAGAGAAGAAAGAAAAAAGTGTAGAAGAAAGAAAGTAGAAGACACTTTTTGCACTTGAGAGAATATGAGAATTGTCTTGTCTTGGTTTGATCTCTTCTCTTCTTTGTAATTCAAGAGTGGCGCCCCCCTTAGGGCATCTCTTCACCTTGGAAATTCTCTTTTGAGTCCTTGGAAGAATGCCTTGTGTAGATATGACAACATCTTGCTCACTTGGCACAACACGATTGGATGGATGACTTGGCTTTGCTTACTTGACACTTTATGATTGGTCCAACCTTGTCACCATTTAATGTGCTGTAAAAATCTGAGATTAAATTGAAAACCATGTGCCAAAAAGAATTCAAAACACTACCAAATAATCACCATTCAATCCCTTCAATTTTGGGATGCAAATTAAGGACAAAGGAATAGTACATTCGGCCACTATTCACATGTGCTGAAAATTTTCAGCATGTGTTGTATTTTTGAATAGTGGTAAGTATAGTGGTGTGACGTTGACGTACGTTCGTAAAATATATAACGTGTCGGTAGTACGTTGGAATATATGCATACAGTGCCTTTTAAAAAAATCTGAATATATATATATATATATATATATATATATATATATATATATATATATAACGTGTAGAAAAGGAGTAGGATAAACTTTCCATTCTTCAATTTGTTGCCTTTGTGCCTTCTCCAAATTTATCACCATTTAATGAACTACTTAGTTCATTTAACTAAGTACTTCACTTAGTGAACTAGTTTAGTTCATTAATGGTAGCACCTAAAAATAGTTCAAACACAACAAATGTTTGCCATTTGATGTAAGCTTTAAAGCTTCATGGCTCGTTAGTACGATAACAATATATATGAACTATATAAGGAGGTTTCATGCAAAAATGTGTCAAGTTTTATAAACGTATCATGCATTTCTTTAATACATGTTTTTTAAATCATGCATTTTGTAATCACTCAAACCCCTTTTTCTCAACACAATCCACCTTCATTCTTCATCCCATTTGTGGCACCCCGCACCCCGGTCCCGCTGAAGTCGATGCACCCGCCGTACTTCACTAAGGAGAGTACTAGGCGTCATCCATACGCGTCATGATCCATGATAGCAATGCATGGATTTTCGTGCTTACGCGCAACAAATAAGCGAAACCGTGGCAGAATTTAAAACTTCAAATTAAAACGTCATCAAAACCACTTAAAGTTTACAACCCACATCAATGTAGCAGAAAGCGACAAAAGTAAATTGTTTTCTAACTCCTTTACACAACTCAGTCATTTCCTTAAAGCTGGCAAGTTCGGTCTTCTAATCCTGGCCATCCTCCAGTACACTCACGGGTAGGGAACCCTAGGTTCGTCATCAATCCACTCTACTTTGTCTCCTGCCACCTCTGGAGAGAAAAAATAGGGTGAGTGACTATGTCACCAGCAAGTATACTATAATAATCATAAAGTTAAATGGAAACTGCAAACAAGAACCGAATCCCAATAGAGTTTGGTTTAGAAGCATACCTGTCCTTTGACCAATATTCGATAAAGATCATCGCTTAATGTAACAAGATCATAACTTAAGTAAAAATCACCATTCGAAGCAGAATATAATATTAAGAGACTGTAACTTGTATTGAATAACCCAAAAAGAATCATCACTTAGGGTCTACAGAGTCGTCACAACTTGAATCTCACGAGTCGCTACATGAAGGTAACGTGTAAATGCATCGAGATAAAATGAAATATGATCTTTCATGCTTTCTTTAAAATCATCATCATCGTAAAACAATAGAATGTTCATATCTACTTCCCGGATTTGAGGCGGTAACTTCTTCCCTTCGAATCTATTATTCCCGGATTCGGATCGGTAACGTCATCATACTTGCCGGGTCTATTCTTTTCTGGGCCCGCACGGTCATCATCATCATTCTCATCATCAGGCCTATTATTTTCCGGGCCTGCACGGTCATTCTGTCAGATCGCTTAACCCGGATCTGATCGGGTTCATACTGGCCAAGTTCATACTAACACACGGTACCGGTGGGGAATCATTCAAAACGAAATTATCATTTGAAAACGCTTTTCATCTTTCTTTCTCATAAAACGACATACTGTAAATCATGTTCGTGACGATGATGCAATGCAATGACATGTGACGTGCAAACGACGGCATAATGCATGACATAAACGAATAGACACATTTCGTTGTCATGCTGGAACTTTCCAGCTTAGTAGTGTCTACTTCTCCTTAGGAGTTTCCTACTGAAATACACGTTTTAGACCCATTTGATCACATGTTCTTTTCCGCAAATGTCATAAGTGAATGCCATGCATGCATTGTGGAATTACGATGTCGATAAGGGACTCGTTTGCTCTTTTTCATAAAACGATGTAATCTGAATTCTGAAATGACCATATTTTACTATAAAATTTATTGTGACCAATCCTTTAATCTTTTTATGGAAATTCCAACTCTCCAACTTAATAAACTCATTGGGCTAGCATCCTGTCAATTTGTAGCCCATTTTCAATTTCCTAAGGCCCTTATCCAGGTCATGCAAATTGTGACACAAATTCTGTCCATCCAACATATTTCAGTTTGACCCGTTTTACTAAAAAATTTATTAAAAATAAACCACAACTTATTTTGACAAAATTACAACTGCCACCTCTTCTTTATTCATCAGGTTAGTACCATGCCGAAAATTAGTGGATTTGCACACCCCTAAGGTCCATTTTTAGACTACCAAACACGTTACTTACATTCTGTCCAGTACAACTTTTTCCAGCAGGACCAATCTCAGTAGGAAATTCATTAAAAATAAACCGTGACTCGTTTTAAGGTGATTCCAACTCTCACATCTAATATACTCATAAAAATAATAGCATACTAAAAATCAATGGGTTTGAAGGTTCTTAAGGTCCCTTTTCTGGTCTCACATTACAGTCCAAATTCCAGTCCAGCTCCAGAAACCTTTCTAATGGTCATATGTACTTCTTAAATGTCCTTAGCTTACATTTGATCATCAACAATTAGCCACTATTATGGGACGAACACACGCACCCTTCACCTATAGCCACATTCTTCGGTTCATGCAAGAAAGTGATATGACCAAGAGCATATTAAACTTAACACATAACAAGATCATAGTTTTGTCTCCCCTTCATTACTAAGTTGACATTTTTCATATAAAATCACTCATGTCTCCCTTGACCCTTCCACCGTGGGCCTTTCACCACGAAAGAAAGAATCTTTAGCACATCCAACCTAGATTAACACCTAAGAATGCATATACTCCACAAAGAACACCTCTTTGGAACAAATCTCACTCCTACCCCCTCAAATGGCTAGGGCCGAAAGTTGTGGGCATTCAACTTACTATTTTACAACAAAGATTAGACCTTAAGCATATCTAGCCATTCATGCACACACTTTCACATCTAAACCATAAAGAGTATAGTGTACTTGCCTTTTGCTTACTCTTCTTGGTGAGATGTTGAAAAAAGTTGAATTCTTGCCTTCTCTATGCGTGCATTCAAAAGGCTTGAGGGGTATCCAAGCTCTCTAGCTTAGAATCCTTAAAAGCTTGAGACTTGAGCCTAAGGTCTTTTAGCCTTGGAAGAACTCAATTCTTCTTGGTTGCTCCCTTGGCCGTGTGGTTGGGAGAGAAAAGGGAGAGAAGGAGCTCACTTGAGTTTCTTTGGAGGATTTGAAAAAACTTAGAAAGTTCTCAAGTATGTTTTGGAGGGAACCTTGTTACTTTGGCTAGGTTTAGCCGTTGGGCTATAAGGGTGGGGTGAGGGTTTTGCCTTAGCCTTTTCAAATTAGGTGTCTTAACCTTGGTTACCTTTGGTTAACCAAGGTTACTTTACTACTAAGTACGGTTACTTTAGGCTAACCATAGTTACTTTTGAGTAACCCTAGTTTCTTTTTGGTTTAGTTAGGTTACATCTCATTAACTTCTAGCCACCCTTCTCTTAATTAGCCTCCCCCCTTTCCTTCTTAATTCAGCCACTAAGCCTTTGTAATTTCCTTTGCCATCTTTTGTTTTTCCTAAAAAAAATGATACACATTTATTCTATTGGTTTATATTTAAATAGGGATTTAAGAAATAGCCTTTCTTGGCTATAGGCCGAAACATACAAAGCCATGGAGAAATTGGATCCTTTCTTGTAATGTACATAGTACTCTTCATGATATACTTATAATGATCATTGAAATTTCAAACGCAAGCGTATATTGTCACATGCTCACTAACTCAACCTTAGGTACAAGAAGGATTCTCTTATTGGGTTACAACATTCTCCCCCCTATTATAAGTTTCGTCCTCGAAACTTGAAAGTGCTAACCAAAGAGGTGAGGGTACAAATTCTTCATGTCCTCCTCTAGTTCCCAGGTAGATTCATCCACAGAATGGTTCTTCCATTGCACCTTAACCATTGGTATAGTTCGTTTCCTTAGCACCTTTTCCTTATGATCGACTATCTTTTCTGGTTCTTCCTCGTAGGTCGTGTCAGCTTCCAGCTTCAAAGGTTGATCTTTTATGACATGACTAGGATCGTGTACATATCGTCGCAGTTGAGAGACATGAAACACGTCATGGATTTGAGATAGGGTGGGCGGTAGAGCGAGTCGATAGGCCACTTTTCCAATTCTTTCAAGAACCTCGTATGGCCCAATAAATCTTGGGCTCAACTTCCCTTTAATACCAAATCTTTTAATTCCCTTTGTTGGCGACACTTTTTGAAACACTTTTTCTCCACCTTGAAATTCTAACGGTCGCCGCTTTTCATCTGCCCAGACCTTGCTTCTATCTTGGGCCGCTTGTAACTTTTGCTTTATAATTTTTATTTTCTCTCGAGCTTGCTCTACTAGGTCGGTCCAGTGAGAATCTTGTCTCCTATTTCATCCCAGTAAAGAGGAGATCGGCACTTCCTTCCATAGAGTGCTTCGTACGGGGCCATTCCTATAGATCGATGGTAGCTGTTGTTATATGAAAATTCTACTAGCTTGAGACTCCGATCCCAGCTTTTCCCAAAATCGAGTGTGCAAGATCGCAACATGTCTTCCAGTGTCTGAATAGTTCTTTCTGATTGACCATCCATTTGGGGATGAAATGCTGAGCTCATGTGAATTTCAGTACCCATTTTTTTTCTGAAAAGCTGTCCAGAATCGTGATGTGAAACGAGGGTCGCGGTCACACACGATACTTAGGGGTACTCCATGAAGGCTCACAATTTGATCCATGTACATCGTAGCCAACTTTTTCATTGGAGCCTTGATTGTCATAGCCATAAAATGGGCGGACTTGGTTAGACGATCAACAACCACCCAAATGGCATCGTAACCGTTTTTCGTTCTAGGCAAGTCAGTCACAAAATCCATGGAAATGTGATCCCACTTCCATTCGGGAACTTCGAGAGGCTGCAGCAACTCTGCGGGTTTCTGGTGTTCTGCTTTCACCTTCTGGCACACGAGGCATTTTTCCACAAATTCTGCAATCTGTCTTTTCATGCCGCGCCACCAGAATCGTTGTTTCAAATCTTGGTACATTTTATTGGCTCCAGGGTGGATGGATAATCGCGAGTTATGTGCCTCCTTAAGAACTTCGTTCAAAATGTCTTCGTTATTGGGTACGCACAATCTTTCTTGAAACCACAGACTGTTGTCGTCTCGAACCTTAAATTCTCCAATGGGTTTTGTTTGTGCTCGGTCCTTTATCTTCCTTAGGGTTTCATCCTTTTCTTACTCCGCTTTAATTCTGTCTATTAGTGAAGGAGTTATCATCAACTTTGCGAGCATACCCTCAATAGAATCGACTTCCTCTAGATCAAATTCTTCCATGTCACGCTGCAAAGGTGGTTGGCGTGGGTGGCTTGTTTTTCTACTTAATGCATCTGCCACTTTATTGGCTCTTCCCGGGTGATATTGGATTGATAGGTCATAGTCCTTTATTAATTCTTGCCATCTTCGTTGTCGCATATTCAGCTCTTTTTGGGTGAAAGGTATTTGAGACTTTTGTGGTCCGTAAAAATCTCGCACTTTTCGCCGTATAAATAGTGCCTTCATATTTTTAGTGCGAAGACCACAGCTGCCAACTCAAGGTCGTGTACATGATAGTTTTGTTTAAAGGGTTTTAACTGTCGGGATGCATATGCAATTACTCAATCTTTTTGAATTAGTACACATCCTAACCCGTTCTTAGAGGCATCACTATACACCACAAAGTTTTCTCCGGGAATGGGCTGTGCTAGGACTGGGGCGGAGGTCAGTTTCTTCTTCAATTCAGTAAAGCTATTCTCGCAGTCTGAGGTCCATTCGAACTTGGTTTTCTTCTGGGTTAAGCGGGTCATAGGCATAGCAATCCGAGAGAATCCTTCTACGAACTTTCGATAGTAACCTGCGAGACCGAGAAAACTTCGTACCTCCGTAACATTTGTCGGTCTGGGCCACTCCGTGATTGCTTCGATTTTCTTGGGATCTACTGATATCCCCTCTTCGGATATCACATGCCCTAGGAAGGCTACACTTCGTAGCCAGAATTCGCACTTATTGAACTTTGCATACAGTTGCTCCCTTCGTAGAATGTCCAGAGCAATCCTTAGATGGGCTGCATGGGTCTCTTTATCTGGTGAATATATCAAGATGTCGTCTATGAAGACTACGACGAATTTGTCTAATTGATCCTGAAAAACTCGGTTCATTAGATCCATGAATACGGCAGGCGCATTGGTCAGTCCGAACGGCATTACTAGGAATTCGTAATGTCCGTAACGGGTCCTGAATGCAGTTTTGTGGACGTCTTCAGCCTTGATCTTCAACTGGAAGTATCCTGAGCGAAGATCAATCTTACTGAAAATTCTTGCCCCCTGCATCATGATACCTTTAGGTAGGATTCATAAGAAGCTTATTACTAAAATAACATGTTTTGTTTGCTTACCCGAAGCTGATCGAACAGGTCGTCGATCCTTGGCAAGGGATACTTATTCTTTATGGTGATTTTATTGAGCTCTCTATAGTCAATACATAATCGCATACTTCCGTCCTTCTTTTTGACGAACAGTACCGGAGCTCCCCAAGGTAAAACACTGGGGCGTATCAGCTTCTTTTCCAATAACTCACGTAGCTGCTCCTTCAGCTCTTTCAGTTCTGCGGGGGCCATTCTGTAGGGAGCCTTCGATATTGGCTCAGCTCCTGGAATCAGGTTGTTCTCAAAAGCTATTTCCTGCTCTGGGGGAAGGCCTGACAATTCTTCTGGAAAAACTTCCGGATATTCTCAAACTACTGGAACTTGGGTTAAGTCCGTGGGTGCTTGATCAGTGTTTATGGCATAGACGAGATATCCTTGATGCCCTTTCTTTAAAGCTTTATTGGCGCGAATTGCATTTACATACATGTTCTTAGGATTCTTTCGTAACTTTGATCCCCTTGAAAGGTTACGTCTTTATGTGTGGGGTCCTTAAAGGTAACTTGTTTTTCACTATAATCGATGTTGGCATGGTTCTTGGAGAGCCAGTCCATTCCAAGAATTACATCGAAGTCCGTCATGGGTATGGAAATCAAATCGGCGTCAAACCGATGGTTATTAAACTCAAGTTCACAATTTTTGAACACATGGTGAGCTACAAGCACCTGCTCCCTAGCTGCTTGGATTCTATAAGGTGCATCACTATGGGTTGGGCCTTTCTCAATATTCTTTGTGAATCTCTTGGATATGAAAGAGTGGCTGGCACCACTGTCAAATAGTACGTTGGCAGGTATTGAACATACTAGTATAACTCCTGTATCATATAGTTCTTACTAAGCAACCATAAGATAACGATGTTGTAAAAGAAAAGTAGTACGGTTTCCGGAAAATACCTGTTACCACATTGTCGGATTCCTCATCAGCTGCGTCAGTCATAGCGTGGACTCGTGCGTTGGTACGCTGACGCTGAGGTTTTGGTGGCTGTTGTTGTTGCTGGGCTCCCTTCTCAGGACTCTCTGGCCATATGTCCTGTTTTCCCGCATCCAAAGCAGGTGGTCCCTTTGTTTTGACAGTCCTTTTGGATGTGCCCAGTCTGACCGCATCCGAAACATTTCCCAGCCTGGATATAACATTCTCCTACATGGAACTTACCACAATGAACGCATTTTGGAATGGCAGATTGTTGTCCCCGATTATGTGATTGGTTTTTCTGGGAGCGGCGTTGAAATCGGTTCTTCCCTTGACGCCCTGGCCCCCTTGTGTTTTGCTTGGCGGTCTTACGGGGCCCTCTGCTTCTAGACGTCTCCCTTCCCCTCTTTTGGCTAAACTCGTCCCTGCGGATGATATCTCTTTCGATTCTATAACAGGCATCTAGAAGGGCACCAAAGTTTGCTGGGTTGGCATTAACCAGCCATGTTCGGATTCTAGGGTTCAGTCCTCTCTCGAATTTCAACATCTTTGTTTCTTCATCGTTCATAGTGGATGGTTGGAATCTTCCCAGAGCTATAAATTTGTTGGCGTAGTCGGCAACCGTCATTCCAGACTCTTGTATCAGGGATTCGAATTCATGTCTTTTCTGTAATTTAACTGAAGGGGGTATGTAGAACTTGTTAAATTCCTGGAGGAACCTTTCCCAGGGAATTGGTCTTGGTAAAGCTTGTAGATTGGCCTTCCACCATTGGTTGGCCTCTCCTAACAGAAAGGGTCTAACTGCTTGAGTCTTTACTTCTTCTGGGGCTCTAATTAGTTCGAAGCAATTTTCCACCTCATCAAGCCATTTTCAGCCGTATCAGAATCTGACTTTCCTTCGAACGGTGGAACATTGGCTCTTTTCAACTTCTCAAAGTAATACTGAGCATCTCTAATCGGCTCGAGAGGTTGAGGATTATTCTGCTGGAGCATCACTTGCCCAATTTGTGTAACTGTTTGGCAAAAGTTCTGAAAAGTGTTGATGTATGGCATCATAGGTGGAAAAGGTCCTTGTGGTGGAGGGACGTTCTGAACTGGGGGTGGATTTTGGCCTTGAGGCGGTGGAGGTGGAGGGGCCTGAGCGGGTGGAGGTGGGATAGGCTCTTGCACCATCTGCAGCACGCAGTGTCGACTTTATTCAGTACAGGAACGTCACAACTAGTAACAGAATTTAATTTGGCGTATCGGAAGAACATATGCGTATATACATTATTATTCAAATTTACGACAGGTCATTAGTTGGGCCTATCACTGGGCCGTGCCCTAAGTTGTTGGTCGAAGTCGTTCTGTTTTAATGTCAACTCTCATCTAAGATCAATTCTTAGGTCTAAGATCAAACTTAGTTGACTATAGTCATAACTTAGTTCTATATTCTGCCCAGATCTGGAGCCTTTGCTCTGATACCACCTGTGGCGCCCCGCACCCCGGCCCCGCCGAAGTCGGTGCACCCGCCGTACTTCACTAAGGAGAGTACTAGGCGTCATCCATAAGCGTAGTGATCCATGATAGCAATGCATGGATTTTCGTGCTTACGCGTAACAAATAAGCGAAACCGTGGCAGAATTTAAAACTTCAAATTAAAACGTCATCACAACCACTTAAAGTTTACAACCCACATCAATGTAGCAGAAAGCGACAAAAGTAAATTGTTTTCCAACTTCTTTACACAACTCAGTCATTTCCTTAAAGCTGGCAAGTTTGGTCTTCTAATCCTGGCCATCCTCCAGTACACTCACGGGTAGGGAACCCTAGGTTCGTCATCAGTCCACTCTACTTTGTCTCTTGCCACCTCTGGGGAGAAAAAATAGGGTGAGTGACAATGTCACCAGCAAGTATACTATAATTATCATGAGTTAAATGAAAACTGCGAACAAGAACCGAATCCCAAAAGAGTTTGGTTTAGAAGCATACCTGTCCTTTGACCAATATTCGATAAAGATCATCGCTTAATGTAACAAGATCATAACTTAAGTAAAAATCACCATTCAAAGCAGAATATAATATTAAGAGACTGTAACTTGTATTGAATAACCCAAAAAGAATCATCACTTAGGGTCTACAGAGTCATCACAACTTGAATCTCACGAGTCGCTACATGAAGGTAATAAGCATGCATGTG
The DNA here is from genome assembly GCA_036186865.1 of Eustoma russellianum. Classification (NCBI taxonomy): domain Eukaryota; kingdom Viridiplantae; phylum Streptophyta; class Magnoliopsida; order Gentianales; family Gentianaceae; genus Eustoma; species Eustoma russellianum. Next base: position 22,316,304 of record AP025054.1, read on the forward strand.
TACGTGTAAATGCATCGAGATAAAATGAAATATGATCTTTCATGCTTTCTTTAAAATCATTATCATCGTAAAACAATAGAGTGTTCATATCTACTTCCCGGATCTGAGGCGGTAACTTCTTCCTTTCGAATCTATTATTCCCGGATTCGGATCGGTAACGTCATCATACTTGCCGGGTCTATTCTTTTCCGAGCCCGCACGGTCATCATCATCATTCTCATCATCAGGCCTATTATTTTCCGGGCCTGCACGGCCATTCTGTCAGATCGCTTAACCCGGATCTGATCGGGTTCATACTGGCCAAGTTCATACTCACACACGGTACCGGTGGGGAATCATTCAAAACGAAATTATCATTTGAAAACGCTTTTCATCTTTCTTTCTCATAAAAAGACATACTGTAAATCATGTTCATGACGATGATGCAATGCAATGACATGTGACGTGCAAACGACGGCATAATGCATGACATAAACGAATAGACACGTTTCGTTGTCATGCTGGAAATTTCCAGCTTAGTAGTGTCTACTTCTCCTTAGGAGTTTCCTACTGAAATGCACGTTTTAGACCCATTTGATCACATGTTCTTTTCCGCAAATGTCATAAGTGAATGCCATGCATGCATTGTGGAATTACGATGTCGATAAGGGACTCGTTTGCTCTTTTTCATAAAACGATGTAACCTGAATTCTGAAATGACCATATTTTACTATAAAATTTATTGTGACCAATCCTTTAATCTTTTTATGGAAATTCCAACTCTCCAACTTAATAAACTCATTGGGCTAGCATCCTGTCAATTTGTAGCCCATTTTCAATTTCCTAAGGCCCTTTTCCAGGTCATGCAAATTGTGACACAAATTCTGTCCATCCAGCATATTTCAGTTTGACCCATTTTACTAGAAAATTTATTAAAAATAAACCACAACTTATTTTGACAAAATTACAACTGCCACCTCTTCTTTATTCATGAGGTTAGTACCATGCCGAAAATTAGTGGATTTGCACACCCCTAAGGTCCATTTTTAGACTACCAAACACGTTACTTACATTCTGTCCAGTACAACTTTTTCCAGCAGGACCAATCTCAGTAGGAAATTCATTAAAAATAAACCGTGGCTCTTTTTAAGGTGATTCCAACTCTCACATCTAATATACTCATAAAACTAATAGCATACTAAAAATCAATGGGTTTGAAGGTTCTTAAGGTCCCTTTTCTGGTCTCATATTACAGTCCAAATTCCAGTCCAGCTCCAGAAACCTTTCTAATGGTCATATGTACTTCTTAAATGTCCTTAGCTTACATTTTATCATCAACAATTAGCCACTATTATGGGACGAACACACGCACCCTTCACCTATAGCCACATTCTTCGGTTCATGCAAGAAAGTGATATGACCAAGAGCATATTAAACTTAACACATAACAAGATCATAGTTTTGTCTCCCCTTCATTACTAAGTTGACATTTTTCATATAAAATCACTCATGTCTCCCTTGACCCTTCCACCGTGGGCCTTTCACCACGAAAGAAAGAATCTTTAGCACATCCAACCTAGATTAACACCTAAGAATGCATATACTCCACAAAGAACACCTCTTTGGAACAAAATCTCACTCCTACCCCCTCAAATGGCTAGGGCC
>AP025054.1:22317957-22346881 GCA_036186865.1 Eustoma russellianum
TTACAACAAAGATTAGATCTTAAGCATATCTAGCCATTCATGCACACACTTTCACATCTAAACCATAAAGAGTATAGTGTACTTGCCTTTTGCTTACTCTTCTTGGTGAGATGTTGAAAAAAGTTGAATTCTTGCCTTCTCTATGCGTGCATTCAAAAGGCTTGAGGGGTATCCAAGCTCTCTAGCTTAGAATCCTTAAAAGCTTGAGACTTGAGCCTAAGGTCTTTTAGCCTTGGAAGAACTCAATTCTTCTTGGTTGCTCCCTTGGCCGTGTGGTTGGGAGAGAAAAGGGAGAGAAGGAGCTCACTTGAGTTTCTTTGGAGGGTTTGAAAAAACTTAGAAAGTTCTCAAGTATGTTTTGGAGGGAACCTTGTTACTTTGGCTAGGTTTAGCCGTTGGGCTATAAGGGTGGGGTGAGGGTTTTGCCTTAGCCTTTTCAAATTAGGTGTCTTAACCTTGGTTACCTTTGGTTAACCAAGGTTACTTTACTACTAACTACGGTTACTTTAGGTTAACCATAGTTTCTTTTGAGTAACCCTAGTTTCTTTTTGGTTTAGTTAGGTTACATCTCATTAACTTCTAGCCACCCTTCTCTTAATTAGCCTCCCCCCTTTCCTTCTTAATTCAGCCGGCGGTTGGGGTCTTTAATGACCCCAACTAAGCCTTTGTAATTTCCTTTGCCATCTTTTGTTTTTCCTAAAAAAATGATACACATTTATTCTATTGGTTTATATTTAAATAGGGATTTAAGAAATAGCCTTTCTTGGCTATGGGCCGAAACATACAAAGCCATGGAGAAATTGGATCCTTTCTTGTAATGCACATAGTACTCTTCATGATATACTTATAATGATCATTGAAATTTCAAACGCAAGCGTATATTGTCACATGCTTACTAACTCAACCTTAGGTACAAGAAGGATTCTCTTATTGGGTTACAACACCATTGCCTTAACAAACTATTATTACAATCCCCCACTTAGTTTGTAAAGCAACTTATGACATTTCATGCATCTAAGAAGTATCTTTTGATTTGAACCTCTTATTAGTATAATATTTCAAAGTTCTAATAAAATCTTAATAGCTTAAAAGCCTTGAATCAGATTCCTATGTGCTAGAACCAGAAATATTTCGCACAAGAAACCACACTCTCCCTAGAAGTTCATCTTAAACCGTACTTTATGGCCTTGTGATTCCCCTAGTATTCATGAACATTTCAAGATCATTGTTTGTCGAAGCGGCACCATTTCCCATGTTCATATAGGTGAAGATTAAGATATTTCCTCTTAATCCTTCATTAAGAGTGCTTTAACACTCACCCTCCTTTAACACTAACATTCCAATTTTTTAAAGATCAATATAGTTCGGATTGATTCTTTAAAGATCAATCTTAATGCTTTAATTCCTCACTTTGTGACTTGTTGTTACCCATTGAACCTTTGACTAGCGGTATGCTAGGAAAAGTTGGGTTTCCACCACAAGCGAACTTATCTTATACGTCTTAATCTCATCCCTAGAAATGTACTTTGTACCATATTTTTTGAAAGACTCTTTGTAAACGGACCCAGTAGGTTATTACAGGACCTGACGCATGCGATGGCTATTACACTATCCGTAATTAATTGCCTTACATAATCATGCTTAAGGCTAACATGTCTAGATTTCCCGTTATAGATTCTACTATAAGCTCTAGACATCGTTGCTTGGCACAGTGTAAGGAAATAGATGGCATCGGTTGTGGGCACAACTCTATATCAAATAATAGATTTCTCAGCCCTTTCGCTTCCTTACCTGCAGATCCCACTGCTATGAATTCAGATTCCATTGTGGAGTGTGTAATACATGTCTGTTTCTTTGAAGCCCAAGAAACCGCACCACCACCCATTGTAAACACCCATCCCGTAGTAGATTTGTTATCACCAACACTAGTTATCCAACTAGCATCAGTATAACCTTCCGCCGGAAAATTATGATAGAACAATCCGAAATTCATAGTCCTTTTCAAGTACCGAAGTACTCGCCCGATTGCCCTCTAATGGTCTATACTAGGATTACTAGTATGCCTTGACAATTTGCACACCGCAAAGGCAATATCCGGTCCAGTGCAATATGTAGCATACATTAAATTACCAATTATACTAGCATATTCTAGTTGAGAAACCGCTCTACCGGTATGTCCAGTCAATTTGTATGAGGCATCAAATGGTGTGTTTGCTTCTTTGATCTCCAAGTTATTGAACTTAGTCAACACTTTGTTTATATAATGAGATTGACAAAGAGTAAAAATCCCACTATGTTTAGGCACTTTTATACCTAAGATAGTATCTACCTCACCCAAATCTTTCATTTGGAATTGTGAAGTTAAATACTTCTTAATTTCATTTAGTCCTTCCATATTAGTGCCAATAATCAACATGTCATCCACGTACAAACAAATAATGACACCATATTTGTCCGTAACTTGGAATATGCACACTTACCAGCACTATTATGCCGGAAACTATTCTTCAAAACAGTAGTGTCAAAATTTTCACCCTATTGTTTCGGTGCTTGTTTCAATTTAAATAATGACCTTACCAATTTGCACACTTTGTGCTCATTAACTGGAAGAACAAAACCTTCCGGTTGTTCTATATAGACTTCTTCGTCTAGCTCACCATTGAGAAATGCCGTCTTAACATCCATTTGATGAATAAACAAATTATTAATGGATGCTAATGCTATCAACACTCTAATGGAAGTTGTTCTCGCATTTGGAGCATAAGTATCAAAATAGTCTGTCGCTTCTCGTTATCTAAAGCCTTTGGCTACTAATCTAGCCTTCAAAGTTTGAATTGAACCATCCGTATTGTATTTTCTTCTAAATACCCGTTTACATCCAATTGCTTTAGAACTCAGAGGTAAATCAATGAGGACCCACGTCTTATTAGAAAATAACGAGTTCATCTCATCATCAATTGCTTCCTTCCAAAATGATGCATCTCTCGATTGCATCGCCTCCTTATAGGATTTAGGATCATCTTCTACACTTAGTACAATAGGTATTTGATTAAATACCTTTGTCCTATTACCTTCAACTAAGAAAGTAATGGATTATGAAGAAATGAAATCCAGATGTAAATGCTTTTTCTTTCTAGTCCGTTGACTTCTCTTAACCTCAGTTGGAGAATTTTGATTTTGATCAACACAAGAAGGATCATTGGAAAAATCTCCAACTATTGGTTCATTCAAATTTCCACTTATTGAATCTTGATTTGAATCTAACCTCAAGAATTTATTCTCAAGAAATTCAACATCCCTAGATTCAACAACCACATTGGATTCTATATCTTGAATCCTATATGCTTTAGAGTTTTTGGCATATCCAAGAAAACACCTTTGAGGGCTCTTGGCCCCAGCTTAGTTCTTTTTGGATCCGGAACTCTATAATAGGCTAGACAGGCCCAAACTCTAAGATAACTTAGATTTGATCTTCGTTTCTTCTATATTTCATATGGAGAAACCTTAAGCTTCTTAGAAGGAATTCTATTATGATTGTGACAAGCTGTTAACAAGGCTTCTCCCCACAAATTCTTTGGCAAATCGGAGTTTATTAACATTGCATATAGCATGTCAACTAAACTTCTATTCTTTTTTTCCGCCAAACTATTTTATTGGGGTGTATATGGTGCACTTTGTTTGGTGTATGATACCATTCTCCTCATAGAATTGATTAAATTCAAGAGGGAAGTAAACCACCATGGTCACTTCTTAGAACTTTGATTTTCAATCCGAATTGATTTTCAACTTCCATTTTGTAAACTTTGAATATGTCAAAAGCTTCATCTTTATGCCTTAGCAAATATACATATGTATATCTGGAGACATCATTAATGAAAGTTATAAAATATCAATTTCCACCTCGGGTCGAAATGCCATTCAATTCGCAAATATCTGAATGAACAAGTTCTAAAAGTTCTGTTTTCCTTTCCACTTTTGGAAATGGTTTCTTTGTCATTTTAGCTTGTATGCATATCTCACATGTTCTTTCATTTTCGCCTTCATAAGAAATTAAGGCACACTTAGACATAAATTTAATCCTTACACTACTTACATGCGCGAGTCTATCATGCTACAATGAACAAGAAGAATCAACAAAGTAAACACTAGCTGCAAGATTTTTATTGATACCTAATTTAAACATCCCGTCGCAAGAATAACACTTGCCGACAAAGATCCCATTTTTAGACATTATAATTTTGTCTTCCTCCATTACAATCTTGAACCCGTTTTTTCAGACTAAGTTTGTAGAAACGAGATTCTTAGAAATCTCGGGTACATGTAGAACATTGACTAACAACAACTTCTTTCCTGAAGTGAAGTCTAACTCTACACTACCTCTTCCCAAGACTTTTGTGGCGCTGTGGTTTTCCATCAGAACTTGCTGGCTGTTGTCCACAACATGGTAGGTCTTAAATAGATCCTTGTTGTTACATACATGCACCGTTGCACCCGAATCGAACCACCAATCACTTGTGATTTCGTTCGTAGCCATATGCAGCTCTGTCACCATGCCAATATGCAGACCGGAGACCATTGCAACTAGTTGATCAGTTCCAATGTCTACCATATTTGCATTGTTGACATTTTGGAAATTACCACCCTGTTTTTGTTTCTTCCGAAACCAACAGTCCTTCTTGAGGTGTCCCTTCTTGCCACAATTATAGCATCTCTTGCCTTTCTTGGAATTTTTTTGCTTTTTCTGTGGATTCAGACGATTCGGAGTTCTTCCGCTTGTTTCCAACCCAACTCCTTGTTTTCTCTTTGACATAATGCACTCTAGGTGCATCATCAGAAACATGTCTTTTGACGAGACTTCGAGTCTCCTCTTCAATTTTCAAATGTTTCTGAAGTTGCTCAAGAGAAAAGGATTCAGTTGAGTGCAATTTTTTCTTCCTGTTGTCATTCCAACTAGGGGGAAGCTTTGTGATTATCTCTCCTACTTGCAATGCCTCAGAAACTTCCACCCAACTCCTTGAGTTTGGAAACAATGACCTGCAACTCGTGCACTTGGTCCATGATTGAAAAATTTTCAATCATCTTAAAATTAAAGTATTTCATAACCCGAAATTTGTCTGCGCCTTGTTTCTCGTTGTTGTATTTGAACTGTAATGCATTTCATATCTCCTTCAGTGATGACATTGCCTTGAACAGATCATAGATACGATCTGACAAGTTGTTAAGGATGTGTTCCCAGCATAGAACTTCATCCTCTTGCCCTTTCCTCCAGGCAGCCTTCACCGCCTCATCATCCTCCTCCCGTGGGGTTGATAAATCCTTTAAGTTTGGGTCCAAACAGTACCCAATCTACAATGCAGTCAACAAGAACATCATTTTGTCCTTCCATCGCAGAAAGTTAGTGCCATCAAAACGATCTAGCTTCATGCTCTCCTGGCTCAAGAATGTCTTTGAATCCATATTTCAAATATTCCTTACAATTGTTAGAAAATGGATACAAGAATAATGAGTAGAATGAGCAAATTTGATGGCTTGAGGCGTGTACAAACACTATCCGTAAGGAATATTTGCCTCCATTAGTTGCTGCAGGGTTGCAGACAAACTTCCTCCTAGGATACAATAGCCAACAAGTTTCAATCCACAGCAATAAGGAAAGAAACCAAATGAACTTTCAAATCGAGAGTGCTTTTGTGTAGGAAAAAGAACTTTGAATGCTAAAATAAACTTATGATCAAGGTCTCTTGAAATGTATTGCAATAGCCTTTTTATAGGCTCTTGAACTTCATTTCAGACGTTTCTAGCCGTTGCATGGTGATTGGACATATTCCTTGGTACATAAGTTGCAACTTTAGATGAAGAGTCACATCTGTCGGCACATTGATCGATGATGTCTCACAGAGAGCTCCAAATTTTCATCTAAACTACTTCGATCGATCTACGTATCGATCGAAGTTACATCGATTGATCTATGTGATTGATCTATATTGGACAGAGAGTTTCAACTTTGCACCTAGGATACATCGATCGATCAAAATGATCGATCTATGTCCAACAGAATACTCAACTTCATTTTCAAGCCACATGAATCGATCCAACTGAGACATGAATCGATCCATGTCATGAGCCAAACTATTCTTGCTTATTTAAACACCAATCCACCTTCATTCTTCATCCCATTGCCTTTACAAACTATTATTACGAAATATTGTAGCATTTTTCCGTTTTTTTGTTGTCTTGTGTTTTTTTCCTTTTGTTTCGATTTTTCCTAGTTTGTGAACTTAGGGGCAAGGAATGATGCTTATGTGTCGAAACTTGCAAGAGAATGCTGCACTAAGCTTTGTGGTATTGAGAGACATAACAAAAATAGGCCAAGAGATGTACCTGATGATGAGTTTGATGGGGAGAGTAGCAGAAGATCTAATTCTGACTACTTGTTCCGTGGAGGGATGTAATTATTCGAGATGAAAACTAAATAATATGGTAATTTTATTAAGAAAAGCTATTTCAATCATAGGTTTGGAAGTAAACTTAAAGCATATATCGCATTTACGTCAAAGCCACGGTGTGAAATAGACCACCGTTTCGATAGAAACGTGGTGTGCCGTTTGACTTTTGGCATTCGGTAGATATGTCAAAAAACACGATTTGCTTTATCTTTTTCAAAAAATAATTTTCTAGTTTATTTTTAAATTAAAATTTTACTTTAATTTTTTTAAAAATATTGTTCCAATTTAATTTTACGGTTGTGCCAACACGTATTTCCATTAGAAACTTAATATTTTCTTATTTCAAAATTTTTTATTAAATTTTAAGATAAAATGACTAATCGGTATTCGTATTACTTTTTCTATTGACATGTTTATTAAAAAATTATAGTTCAGTTTTTCAGGTAAGACAGAGCAAATACGAACAAGTAAATTGTAATAGCGTAACATAAAATAAGAATGAATCAAAAATTGTACAAAAATATTGTATATACAAAATGTTATACACAAAAGAAAAATACGATATACACCTCAAAGGCTCTTACCCGGCAAAACAATGCGTCTTATGTGTAGGGCATCGTTGCGTAACTGCACTACGTCTACGTGGACCTAGATCTATAGGGAAGTCACGACTGTGACTGCTCTCGATCTCTGGCAAACTGCTCGGCATCGAGACCGGAAGGGAGGGGATAATTAACAATTCACACCATGTCATTGTCATTCTCACGAAATGCATGTCTGCTATCGATGACTGGTGTCTTGAATGATGTGTCCGGTGCATGCCTCAAGGTACCCATAGGCTGTGACCCTCCAGCGTCCACGTGTGCAAATGACAACTCATCTAGCTAAAACACAACAAACTACAGATAATATGCATCTGCAGTCTGCTAGCTGGCTTCTTCTGGATGTCTCTACAGCAGAAGTTGTTTGAGACCCTCCTCTTTGTGCCCTATTCGATGCAATCTCTATGGTGGTATCGTCTTCGATTGATGCCACATGATGGTAAAATTGAGCAAGATGGTTTGCATCAACTTAAATAATAGAAACATCAGTGCACCTTTAACTTACAATGATACAATTAAATAAATTAAAAAATGAACACATACCAGCTGTATCAGACAGATATGGAACCACGAAAACAGTCGTTGCATATGCGCTCCACACGAGGACGACAAGCATCAAAAGTGTCTGAGGTATGTAGCACAGTATGTATGGTGAATCAATTGTCATTATATCAGCATAGGGCATGGTTATCTCGATCTAGTCCATTCGGTCATCCCACTGTTGTAAGAGTACTTTAGAATATGAATTTTTTTGACGTTGATGTTTGAAAAGAGTTAAAAATGTAATTCATACTTTGGAAATGAAACAAAACGAGTAAAACATATAATGACACATAAATCTCTCACATAAATCAATCTACGTATACATCAGCTCTAGAATAAGACATAGATCGATCTATGTAGGGACTGTTCAAAATTGAAACCTCACTGTCCAACACTGGTGTCTCAGGCTGAGAACATATCGATCGATCGATGTGTACATTATTCTCTCACAGAAGAGACATCGATCGATCGTTGTAGGTAAAGTTAAAATTGAAACCTCATTGTCCAACAACGATCTCTCAGGATGAAGACTTCGATATATCGATGTGTACATCAGTGTCTCAAAGAAGAGACATCGATCGATCGATGTAAAGCGCAAAACTGAAACCACATTAAAAGACATCGATATCTCAAACTGAAGACATCGATTGATTGATGTAGACATCAATCTCTAAAGCATAAGATATAGATAGTTTAATGTCATCCAGAATTCAAATTTTTATAACTGTTGGAATATAATCCAAGGAATATCTAAAGTGTTTTCTCTCTCCAATCTTACTCAAATTTCTTGTGGACCTTGCCCCAGCATCTATAATACTTTATTGACCATTGCAACATGTCTAAGATATTTTAGGGTGGTTATAGAGCATCACATCCAACTACCAGGGTCACAAAAGATTATTTGGACATCTTCAAGACATTTAATTGAGTTGAAGACTTGAGGGAGACTGCAAAAACGTGGCTCACTCCCTTCATATATTGATGAAACTCAAATGAGACATTTACACACATTTATCCTCTTCAAAATTTATTCCCTATTGTTGTAAAAAGCTCTCGAACATGCAAGTGTGTTAAAACTCATTAAGCTATTGTTGCTTATTTTCATTGTTGTAATTGTGAGAATAGAAGCCTAACATAAGAGGAACTCTACATTTGATCTCTTGCTTGTGATTTAGGCTTTTTAGAAAGTGTAATTTCACTTTTCACCAATAACTGTTTGGTGAAAGTTCTTTGGAAGAACTTGTTGAAATTATAAAAAAGCAACAAGTAGTTCTTGCTTGTAGCTGTTGTTGTTGACATTGCACAAAGTGTTTATGTAACAAGCTACTGCTGTTGTAGTTGATGTTGCACAAAGTATTTGTTGTCCCTAGCACTAAATGTTAGTGTATCTGTTGTTATTATTCTTTATCAAAGGTAATGAGAAAGTTGCTGTGAAAATTTACTTTGGGAGCAAAGTGGTAGCAGAGTAGAATCAAAGAGGCTTGCACCACTTTAAATTGTGTGTCAGAAACTCATTATCTCTCATCTTCTTCTTTCTTATTTTAGAGAGTTTTTGAATTGGAGTGAAACTAAACTGAGAAAATTCCACAAATTGCCCAACACTATTCGCACCCCTCTAGCGTAATTGTTACGGACCTAAAAGAATATGGCGTGCATGTGTGCATAGTCGATGTTCTCCATCCTCTTCACCATCAAATGAATGGAAACCCCTTGGGTCGACAACCTTGGACCGCACCTCCTGTGTCAGCCAAACTGCCTAATCACTCTATGGGGATAGGTAATACTCAATAATGCGCCATAGCCGCAGTGACACCTGATTAGTCCAGAGATGCTCGTCCAGGATGCACGCTGGTGGCAAGCTCTCAAAAACGTCTACACTGCAAGACACACACACAAAATCTCCCTTTGCTAGATTATCGATAGATCGCGCGTACCATCAACCGTTTGGCGAAGAATATCTAGAAATCTGTGGTCACTAAGCCATCGTACTGCACAGGGCACACCAGGCCTCATCTTCAGACTCACAACACGCCAAGGGTGTGTAGAGAAAAAGGGGTTAGTGATTACAAAATGCATGATTTAAATAACGTGTATTAAAGAAATACATGACATGTTTTATGACATGACACGTTTTGTACGAAACTTGCCTTATATAGTTCATATATAATGTTGTCGTACTAACGAGCCATGAAGCTTTAAAGCTTACATCAAATGGTGAGCATTTGTTGTGTTTGAACTATTTTCAGGTGCCATCAAACTAGTTCATTAAGTGAAGTACTTAGTTAAATAAACTAAGTAGTTCATTAAAGGAAGCTATATTTGGAAAAGGCAAAAAGGCAACAAATTGAAGAATGGAAAGTTTCTCCACTCCTTTATACATGCCTTATACATATATTTTTATATATATTTAGATTTTTTAAAAAGGCACTACACACATATATTTCAACGTACTACCGACACGTTATATATTTTACGAATGTACGTTAACGTCACACCAGTACATATACCTCATATTTATGAGTATATTCAGGTCTTATATCATATGATATAAGTCATGGTGATGACAAAATTATTACGACACGTTAAAAGGTTCTAAACCAAAAATTGACGTATCGGGTGAATACCGAAACTTCGACAATGTGTCACGTACTTGCCATATATAGATGGCCAGCCCCTACACTTTAAAAATGGCCACAAATTTCGTGGCTTACATGATATATACATCCATAAAATCATTCCATGTTGGCACACACAAATCACCCCAAATTAAGGCCAAATTGTGGAGATTCCAAATTCAATTTTTGTCACATGTTAGGCGCCACTTTAAATTAGCCATGAGTGCTGAATATTAAAGTTTAATTTATGTATATTATGTGTAACATAATATATATCACATGTGCAAAAATTTGGAATTTAATCAGAGAAAAATCGGGTAATCGACAAACGTCAAAAATTCGGTTTCTACGAACACGACACATGGAACATTTTTGGCATGACCTATAACATGTATCTAGATACTTTTTACATAATCTATACATTCTAAAGTGTTCCTAGAAAAATCAATTAAGGGCTGATTGGAATATACCATGTGTGTATAATTATTGTGTACTATTTTACAAAGTTGGCAAAAATAAAATTCGCACATGCACAAGCTATATCACACGCCTATTACAGCTTGTTGCAGCATATGTGGAGCTTTGTTGGCATTTTGATTGGCCAAAAATGAAGCATACAATGTTGGTTACATAAAGAAAGGAGCTACACAAGGTACCATTTCAAACTTTGTCACATTTGTGACACATTCTGAAAATTCAAACATGCGTAGTTTATGGCTGTCTGAAATTTTTAAGCTAAATGGTGCCATATTTACTACTTTGAATTATATGGATTGATTGAAAGATAATATGACAATGTTTTAAAAATATTATGGAAATAATGTGATGGTATATTGGAATATCACACATGCTGAAAATTTCAGCATGTGTTGGAATGAATATGGCCGATTTTATGGTCATGATGTTTTACTAATTTTATTCCAAAATTAGTAGAAATGTTATGTACTAAATGGTGATTGATTTCTTCTTTATTTTCAAGGGATTAATCTAATGCAAACATGGCAACAATTTGAATAAGTCTTGACAAAGCACATGCTGAAAATTTCAGCATGTGGAGAAAGGGGATGGCCGATTTTTCATAGAGATTTGTGATGGATTGTCTTTCTAATTATGTGGAATTGATAAGAGACTTATGACAACATTTTTATGACTAATTAGAACATGTTTTAAGGGTTATTTTCAGATTTATCTAGTCATTAAATGATGACAACTTCCATCCAATCAATGAGTGTCAAGTAAGCAAGGGCTTAATGATCATCCAATGAGGAGTTGCCAAGTAAGCAAGGAAATGTCACAATGATGCAATATACTCTTCCAAAGACTTAGAAGATAATTTTCAAGAGAAGGAAGAGGCAGCAAGGGGCGGCCACTATTGATAAAAAGGAAGAGGAGAGCAAACAAAAATACAAGACAAGTCTTGCAATTCAAAAGATCAAAACGTTTTTCATCTCCCTCTCCTACTACATTTCTTTCTTTCTTCTCTCTTAAAGCCTATTGTATTCATATTCATACATCTTGAATAGGCTTCATCTATACCACCATATACTCTTTATTGTTGTAAAAGATTGAGCAAGGTGTGATCAATCTTGCATTCACTAGGTGGTGGTGTTCGTGATCGGTGTAATCACTTACAAGGTTTGTAAAGGATTGGAGTTGGTGTGTAACTCCATAAATCCTGTGTGGTAAGGTGTTATTTGTGTTTTGTGATTAGTGATAACCGAGGAAGATGTCTTCGAAGACTGGAGTAGGTTGATTTAACCGAACTAGTATAAAATTCCTTGTGTTCTTTACTTTCAGCACTTACTTTCAGTTTCCAGCACAGTGCATCATTTTTATCACATTCTTAAAAATAGTAAACGAATTTCAAAAATCACGAAACTTTCAGAAAACATAGCCACACTATTAAGGTTCTTTTGGCATAAGTTTCAACCCTTTGGACAAGTATAAGTCATCCAAACGTCAAAAGTTCTGAGACTAGTGTAGTCTGATTTTCAGGCTTGCAAAGGTTGAGGACTTTGAACGTATTTGACTAACCTACCAAAAGAATTTTTCAAAACTGTTTCAACCCAATTAAATAAACCTAATAAGGGGTTAGTCATTAAATTTTCAAAGCATTTGGAGTCACGGTTTAATAGGAATTAATTTTTTAAATCACACTACCGTTTTTGGCAGATTTGCGCAATCTGACCACCAACGATTTTTAAAGTGGTTAAAGGTTGAATTTTAATCTGAAAGTTTTAGGAGATACTCAAAACACCTGAGACTAAGATTTCTCCAAATGTTATAATTTTTGAAGACCTGTAACCTAGTTTTCAAAACGTTTCAAAACAGGTGTCTGAAAACAGAAACTGTTTTCAGAAGTTGGGTTTTTGGCCTAAAACAATTTTAAAAACCACATTTTCTGCACCCACTATTCAACTCCCCCTTCTAGTTTTGCCTTGCATATCCTACAAGTGGTATCAGAGTGCAGGAACACTTACAAACAAAAGGATCCAATGATCTAATGAGATGGCAACCACAAACTTCAAAACCAAGCAAGAAGGTATGTCCAGTCAATGGCCTCCTCTCTTTGACGGAAAAGATCCAAAGGTCTTACGAAGCCTACCATCCGAATGAGACCCTAAAGTGACAGCTATAGAGGAGAGCAAAGAAACTAAATCAATCAAAATGGAGGAACTAATTGGATCACTTAAGGTATATGAGAACAAACTCACTATAAGGAAATCGGAATCATCATCAAAACAAGATTCGTCTCAGAACCTAAGCAAAGGAGAAGAGCTCTCAAGGCCTCCACTTGGAGTGACACATCTGATTCCGAGACTGATACAGAAGAGGAGACTGCACAAGTATGCTTTGTATCCAAAGCATCAAACGAGAGACCCACACATCAAAAGATACATCTATCAAATGGTTCCTTGACAGTGGTTACTCAAGGCACATGACGGGTGACCCGAGCTTGTTCACAAAGTTGAAGAAGGTCACAAAAGGCGGATCCGTGACCTTTGGAGACAACAATGAAGGAAGGATAATCGGAAAAGGTACAATCGGAAGCCCAAGCACCCTTCAAATTTGCAACGTCTTTTTGGTAAGCAACTTATCCCTATAATCTTCTTAGCATCTCACAATTTATTGACAATGGTTTTGATGTGTGTTTTACTCATCCATATTGCAATATAATAAATAAAAATGGAGAAACAGTTTAAAAGGGGAAACAGAAGGAACATCTTTACACTTTCTATGGATGATATGTTAGACGCTAAGGTTAAGTGTTTCATGTCAATGAACCTAACATAAATTTGTGGCATTGATGGTTAGAACACATTGGCATTTCTTACACTGAAAACCTCAACGAAAGAACCTAATACGAGGATTGCCTACACTTTTGATTTAGACAACCTTTCAGTTGTGTGAATCTTGCATAAAAGGTAAACAAACACGCGAGTCACTTAAACCTAAAAATGAAATAAGCACAACTAGAGTTTTAGAATTATTAACACATTGATTTGTTTGGTCCTAGTCGGACTACGAGTCTCGGTGGACGTCATTATGCTTGTGTGATTGTTGATGATTTTTCTCGTTACACTTGGACTTTGTTTCTTGCACATAAAGATGATAGTGCCATTGAGATTGCGAAACTAATACAACAACTTGAAATCAATATGGTTTCAATGTGAAAAAGATTAGAAACGATAGAGGCGGTGAATTTAAAACAAGGACATGATTGCATTTTGCGAAGAAAAAGGAATCAAATACGAGTTTTCATCACCTAGAACTCCACAATTAAATGGAGTAGTAGAAATAAAAAATAGGACGCTACAAGAAATAGCTAGAACCATGTTATTTGAAAATAAATTGCCTAGATTTTTTGTGTGCGGAAGCCGTAAATTGTGCATATTATATAGTTAATCGATTGTCCATTAGAAAGAAAATTAATAAGACGCCTTATAAGATATTAAATGATCGCATGCCTAAAATTGATTACTTTCGCGTTTTTGGTTGTAAATGCTTTGTTTTAAAATGTTATGCCCCGCACCCTCAGCAGGAAATCAAAAGACAAAGAAGGATTTTTGCGGAAATTAATGACGGTCAACAAAATTAATGAGACATTAATATGAGGATTAATTGGAATAAATGGAGGATTTATTATTAGAGTTTAATTGTAATTAATTTTAGAATTAAATAATTAGGATTTATCCTTTAAGATAAATAAGAAATAAAATGTAATTTAGAAACACCAAACTTTTCCCCCTGACCATATATAAACTGAGAAAGCGTCAGTTTTCTTCAGAAACCAACGACGCTTCCTCACAACCCTAGCCGTTCTCCCAGGAGTAGAAGAAGACAACCCCAAGAAGTGATCCAGCCTTAGTTCGTTTTCCAATCCGACTTCGAGTAATCAAAGGCAAGTAATCTGTTTATAAGTTCCTACGTTTTGCGAAGAAAAACGGCCTATTTTATTATCAATTTGGATCACCATGCAGTAGATTCGTTCTTTGGTTAATTGTTTATGATTTATGTGATTTGTTTTCGTGATTTGGCCAATGTATCTGGAAAAGCTTTTGTTGTTGTTGTGGATTATGTGAAATCATGCAAATCCCTACCCTGGAATCCCTTCTTGTTGTGATTGCGTGGTTGAGGAGGGTTTGAAGAAAAGATAGGATTTTTGGGATCGAGAGAGTTGGATGATTGAGTCTTAGGTTGGATCAATGTACGATATGCGTATAGGCGTCTGGATTTACAGTTTTAAGCATGGACGGTAGCCGAGGTTAGGCTTGGATTGGTGGGATGCAAGTTTGGAATCAATTTGAGGTAGAATCCTGAGAGTGATGCAGAAAACGCAGAATCTGGCCTGGGACGTTGACATCGATCGATCGATGTCAGAGATCGATGTCCCCAGTTGGACATCGATCGATCGATGTATAAGTGGCTGAGAGATCGATGTCCTCAGAAGGACATCGATCGATCGATGTGTTGGATGCTGAGAGATCGATGTCCCCAGATTGGACATCGATCGATCGAAGTGAGAGATCGATGTCCCCAGTTGGACATCGATCGATCGAAGTGAGAGATCGATGTCCCCAGTTGGACATCGATCGATCGAAGCTAGGGGATGAAGTCCTGGAATTTTGTGGAAAATAGAGGAAGGAAGGGGAACGTTCGGGGAGCCTTTGGGTGACCTTAGTGACTTTCTAAGACCTGATCTAAGTTAGTTAAGTCTCGGGAACATGTCTAGGATGATGAATCAAACTTGGTGCTTTCAACGGATTCTCGAATCGGGTTTCAACGGGAATGACTTAGACGGGTTAGGAAATGGACGTACGAGGGGTCTCAAAGTTCAATGAAGGGGAAATGAGGATACTCGCGTAGGTTACGAACTTTAGAATCAAGGGTAAGTGTTGACGAGCTAGTTGAGGGCTAAGTCTGGACGAATAAGCTAGTGTTCCTTGTGTGGTACTTGTACTTGCGCGTGTACATGTGACTTGCATATGTGAGCGTGGAATGTGAATGAGATATGGGGTCTTGCATCATGGCACTTGCATTTGCATTATGATTTGATAAGAGCTGTGCCTCAGCACAGGGTATAAAGTTTGCGAAATGAGCTGTAATGCGTTACAGGGTATAAAGTCAAGCTGTAACCATCACAGGGTATAAAGTGAGCTGTAATGTGTCATAGGGTATAAAGACAAGCTGTGGCACATTACAGGGTATAAAGTTGAGCTGTGGTGCGTCGCAGGGTATAAAGACAAGCTGTGGCCCACCACAGGGCATAAAGTTATGTGACCGGACATTGTGACATGCATTGCACTGTTTTGAAAAGAATTGCATAAGCATTTGTGATTGTGTAGTGTAGTGCATCTTTGACATGCATCACGAGAGTCAGTGTGGTATGAACGTGAATGTTATTTGAAGGCCAATGAGTTGTTATTTGCGCGTAAATTGATTGTACTTGCGTTATTACGTTCTCGCTTGTGTATATTTGAAAGTTACAAGACATGTGCCCCTCAATTCCCTCAGTTTATCTATTACTCATGTCTTGCCATGTGTTGATCCCGTATGTCTTATAAGTGGGTTACTTGCTAGCGTTTTTCGCTAAGGGTACTACCTTTTGTCATTGCAGATGAGCCTAGTTACGACATGATCTTTATCGAGGATGACGGCGAGGGGGCTGAATGGGATACCTAGACCTTGTTGGGGAGATTGATTAGCTAGTTACAACTGTTCCATTTGTTTCATTTATTTGGTCTTTCATTTGAGGTTTTAGATGGCTGCGGCCATGTACACTGTCGGTGATCACATTGTCTTTGACGTACTACTTTGATGATTTAGTTGATTTGGTAGGTTTCCGCGCTTATTTCTCTTACGTCATCGATGATGTGTATTCGAGAGATGAGACGTCTTGTAGTCTTCTCAGTAAGCTACGACGGGTGCACCGGTTCGGATTCCGCTGTCCGGGTCGGGGCGCTACAGGTGGTATCAGAGCCTAGGTTTCAGATCTACCTCGGAGACCTAGGTTATGACATGTAGAGCTCTTAAGTTATGATCTTTACTTTAAGTTGATCTTTAGATTTAAGTATACAATTTCAGATTTAAGCTTGATCTGGGATGGGTGTGTGTACGAGCGCGATTAGTGAAGTCAAATAGATGTAATCGTTTTAACCTATGAACTACGCCTTGTACCCCTTTATGGATTTCACGTTTATTTTGGAACTGCTCGACACTAATGACGTGATATTGCAGAAGATGCCTCCTAGACGTGATAACCAAGGTAACGGTGGCAATGAGAGCAATGACCCTCCTCCACCACCACCAGTTCTAGTCCCACAAGCGCTGATTGATGCTATCACGGTGATAGCCCAAGGAGTTGCTCAGCAGCAGCAACAACAGCAACAACCCCCTGCGCCAGCACCACCGCAGCATGGCATAAGGTATTATATTGGGGAGATGCGCAAGATGCACGCCCCAAACTTTGAAGGGACAACTGACCCAGAGGTGGCTGGGTTTTGGCTTGATGAGATAGAGAAATGCTTCAAGCTGGTACAAGTGCCTGAAGAACACAAGGTGGATGTAGCCACACCTTTCCTGACTGGCAGAGCGAATGCCTGGTGGAACGGCATTCTGCCCAAGATGACTTCTCCCATCCAGTGGAGTCAATTTGTGAAGGCCTACAAGGACTATTATGTGCCTGAGACTGCCGTATTGGAAAAGATGAGGCAGTTTGACAGATTTGAACAAGGAAGGATGACTGTTTCAGACTATGCGGATAGATTCCATGCCTTGGGCAAGTTCACGCCTTTGGTATTGGAGAACAATAGGATGAAGATGTTGAAGTTTTGAAGAGGGTCTGAACCCCCGCATACGGACAGCAATCGCGGGGTCAAGTCTGAAAACATTCGAGGAGATGTTAGACGCATGTTACCGGGTGGAGAGTGACATGCGTAGGTCGCAACAAAGAGAGGCTCGGGAAGAATCGAGCAAGAGACCAAGGGTGGAGCAAAGCGGAAGTAGACCCGGACGTTGGGTCAAGATTCCCAGTAAGGGACAAGCGGGGCCAGTTCAAAGGGCACCGCAGCCAAATCAACCTGATCGCCAAGCACCTGCAGAATGCCCCCACTGCCATAAAAGACACGTGGGTGAATGTTGGAAAGTATCAGGTGCGTGCTTCAGATGTGGAAAGTCAGGCCATAGGATCAAGGACTGCCCAGACTTGAACCCTAAGCCACAAACAGGTGCAGGGCCGACTCAGCAGCAGAGAGGCAGGCCCAATGCTAGAGTCCACGCCATGACAGACGCGGAAGTCCAAGAGGACGCAAATGTGGTGACAGGTATGACCTAAGTTAAATAATAGTCGTTTAAGTTGAAACTTTAGTCCTTTAAGTTGATGATTGAATATGTGTTATGTGAAAACCTCTATGTGTTACCCTCTTGCGATTAGGTGTGATCTTAATTAACAAAGTACCTGCGAACGTATTGTTTGATAGTGGAGCTAGTCACTCCTTCATTTCTAAGCGATTTGCCAAAGGGCTCGACTGTTTACCCGAATGGCTTGAGAACCCATTTAGAGTGCAAGCAGCCGGCGAGCAAGTGCTGGTATCCCACCACCAGTACAAACATTGTGAGATGGAGTTGGATGGGAAGTTATTCTCGGTGACCTTAGTTCCAATTCCGATGAAGGACTTTGATGTCATATTGGGCATGGATTGGCTGACCAAAAATCATGCCAATATTGATTGTAAATTGAAGCAAGTGACCCTCAAGGACCCTGAGATGAATGACATCACGGTACAAGGAAATTGCAAGATAACTAAAGCTCCCAAGAAGATATACATGACGGCAATTAAGGCGTTTAAGGCTTTGCAAAAGGAGCAGAGGGATATATGGTGTATGCTGTAGATGCTCAGCAAGAAGTTCCCTCCATGGATCAAATACCGGTAATCAATGAATTTAAGGACGTATTTCCGGACGACTTACCGGGAAGTACCGCCATCAAGAGAAGTGGAATTTGAGATCAACTTGATACCCGGAGCCGAGCCTATATCTAAGGCACCCTACAGAATGGCTCCAGCTGAACTTAAGGAGCTGAAGGGCAACTTCAGGAGTTGTTAGACAAAAAGCTAATTCGCCCCAGTATATCACCGTGGGGAGCTCCAGTTCTATTTGTTAGGAAGAAAGATGGCAGCATGAGATTGTGTATTGATTACCGTGAGCTGAATAAGATTACTATCAAGAACAAATACCCCTTACCAAGGATCGAGGATTTATTGATCAGTTAAAGGGAGCTCGTTGGTTTTCAAAGATTGACCTTCGTCAAGGGGTACCATCAATTGCTTGTGAAAGCGGGAGACGTCCCTAAGACCGTTTTCGGACTCGATACGGGCACTATGAATTTTTGGTGATGCCTTTTGGATTAACTAATGCCCCAACGGCCTTCATGGACTTGATGAACACCGTATTTCGAGAGCAGTTGGATCAATCCGTGGTGGTGTTCATCGATGACATCCTAGTCTACTCTCCCAGTGAGCAAGCACATGCTGAACACTTAAGAGTGGTGTTGCGAATCTTGAGGCAACAAAAGCTCTACGCCAAATTCAGCAAATGTGAATTTTGGCTAAGAAGTGTAGCCTTTCTCGGTCACGTGATTTCGGAGCATGGGATTTCTGTGGACCCTAAAAAGATAGAAGCCATCACAGAGTGGCCAAGACCTACAAACGTGACTGAAGTAAGAAGCTTCCTAGGCTTGGCAGGCTACTATAGGAAGTTCGTTGAGGGATTCTCAACGATAGCAGTACCATTGAGTCGACTCACGCAGAAGAAGACTAAATTCGAATGGACTGCGGATTGCGAGCAGAGCTTTACCGAGCTCAAGAAGAGATTGACCACAGCCCCGGTGTTGGCACAACCTTCCGGCACCGACGGTTTCGTGATCTATAGCGACGCGTCTAAGAAAGGACTAGGTTGTGTTTTGATGCAAAATGAACGAGTCATATCGTACGCGTCAAGACAATTGAAACTATATGAGCAGAACTACCCGACGCATGACTTGGAACTCGCAGCTGTGGTATTTGCCCTTAAGATCTGGAGACACTACCTATATGGAGAGAAATGTGCAGTCTTCACGGACCATAAGAGCTTAAAGTATCTATTCTCGCAGAAAGAGTTGAATATGAGACAAAGAAGATGGTTAGAGTTACTCAAGGACTATGACTTGACCATCAACTACCATCCGGGGTAAAGCCAATAGAGTGGCAGACGCATTGAGCAGGAAGTCTAGCCACGCAAGACAGTCTCCATTGGAAAGAGAGATTGAGGAATTTGATCTTGAAATGGTGGATTCAGTGGCAAATGTCCTCACAGCTTTGTCTATCAGCCCAAACTTGGTAGACCGGATCAAAGAGGCACAGTATGAGGACCTAGCACTGAAAGAGATCCGCGACCAATTATCCACGGGACCGGTAAAAGACTTCCAGTTGCGAGAAGATGGGAGTCTATGGTTCCAGAATCGGTTATGCGTACCCGCTAAAGACGAGCTTCGAATAGAATTACTTCGAGAGGCGCATAACTCAAGAATGTCTATCCACCCCGGAAGTACTAAGATGTATAAGGACCTCAAAAGAAACTATTGGTGGATAGGGATGAAAAGGTCAATAGCGACATATGTTGAGAGATGTTTGGTATGTCAACAAGTCAAAGCGGAACATCAACGACCTGGTGGCTTGATGAAGCCACTAGAGATTCCAGAATGGAAGTGGGAGCTTGAAGAGCAAATGAAGGAGATATATCCACACCTCTTCCAATAAGGTACGCCAGTTTCGAGGACGAAACTTCTTATAAGGGGGGAGGGATGTTATGCCCCGCACCCTCAGCAGGAAATCAAAAGACAAAGAAGGATTTTTTGCGGAAATTAATGACGGTCAACAAAATTAATGAGACATTAATATGAGGATTAATTGGAATAAATGGAGGATTTATTATTAGAGTTTAATTGTAATTAATTTTAGAATTAAATAATTAGGATTTATCCTTTAAGATAAATAAGAAATAAAATGTAATTTAGAAACACCAAACTTTTCCCCCTGACCATATATAAACTGAGAAAGCGTCAGTTTCTTCAGAAACCAACGACGCTTCCTCACAACCCTAGCCGTTCTCCCAGGAGTAGAAGAAGACAACCCCAAGAAGTGATCCAGCCTTAGTTCGTTTTCCAATCCGACTTCGAGTAATCAAAGGCAAGTAATCTGTTTATAAGTTCCTACGTTTTGCGAAAGAAAAACGGCCTATTTTATTATCAATTTGGATCACCATGCAGTAGATTCGTTCTTTGGTTAATTGTTTATGATTTATGTGATTTGTTTTCGTGATTGGCCAATGTATCTGGAAAGCTTTTGTTGTTGTTGTGGATTATGTGAAATCATGCAAATCCCTACCCTGGAATCCCTTCTTGTTGTGATTGCGTGGTTGAGGAGGGTTTGAAGAAAAGATAGGATTTTTGGGATCGAGAGAGTTGGATGATTGAGTCTTAGGTTGGATCAATGTACGATATGCGTATAGGCGTCTGGATTTACAGTTTTAAGCATGGACGGTAGCCGAGGTTAGGCTTGGATTGGTGGGATGCAAGTTTGGAATCAATTTGAGGTAGAATCCTGAGAGTGATGCAGAAAACGCAGAATCTGGCCTGGGACGTTGACATCGATCGATCGATGTCAGAGATCGATGTCCCCAGTTGGACATCGATCGATCGATGTATAAGTGGCTGAGAGATCGATGTCCTCAGAAGGACATCGATCGATCGATGTGTTGGATGCTGAGAGATCGATGTCCCCAGATTGGACATCGATCGATCGAAGTGAGAGATCGATGTCCCCAGTTGGACATCGATCGATCGAAGTGAGAGATCGATGTCCCCAGTTGGACATCGATCGATCGAAGCTAGGGGATGAAGTCCTGGAATTTTGTGGAAAATAGAGGAAGGAAGGGGAACGTTCGGGGAGCCTTTGGGTGACCTTAGTGACTTTCTAAGACCTGATCTAAGTTAGTTAAGTCTCGGGAACATGTCTAGGATGATGAATCAAACTTGGTGCTTTCAACGGATTCTCGAATCGGGTTTCAACGGGAATGACTTAGACGGGTTAGGAAATGGACGTACGAGGGGTCTCAAAGTTCAATGAAGGGGAAATGAGGATACTCGCGTAGGTTACGAACTTTAGAATCAAGGGTAAGTGTTGACGAGCTAGTTGAGGGCTAAGTCTGGACGAATAAGCTAGTGTTCCTTGTGTGGTACTTGTACTTGCGCGTGTAAATGTGACTTGCATATGTGAGCGTGGAATGTGAATGAGATATGGGGTCTTGCATCATGGCACTTGCATTTGCATTATGATTTGATAAGAGCTGTGCCTCAGCACAGGGTATAAAGTTTGCGAAATGAGCTGTAATGCGTTACAGGGTATAAAGTCAAGCTGTAACCATCACAGGGTATAAAGTGAGCTGTAATGTGTCATAGGGTTATAAAGACAAGCTGTGGCACATTACAGGGTATAAAGTTGAGCTGTGGTGCGTCGCAGGGTATAAAGACAAGCTGTG
Organism: Eustoma russellianum; assembly: GCA_036186865.1. Lineage (NCBI taxonomy): Eukaryota > Viridiplantae > Streptophyta > Magnoliopsida > Gentianales > Gentianaceae > Eustoma > Eustoma russellianum. The sequence goes on from AP025054.1 coordinate 22,340,236, forward strand.
GCCCACCACAGGGCATAAAGTTATGTGACCGGACATTGTGACATGCATTGCACTGTTTTGAAAAGAATTGCATAAGCATTTGTGATTGTGTAGTGTAGTGCATCTTTGACATGCATCACGAGAGTCAGTGTGGTATGAACGTGAATGTTATTTGAAGGCCAATGAGTTGTTATTTGCGCGTAAATTGATTGTACTTGCGTTATTACGTTCTCGCTTGTGTATATTTGAAAGTTACAAGACATGTGCCCCTCAATTCCCTCAGTTTATCTATTACTCATGTCTTGCCATGTGTTGATCCCGTATGTCTTATAAGTGGGTTACTTGCTAGCGTTTTTCGCTAAGGGTACTACCTTTTGTCATTGCAGATGAGCCTAGTTACGACATGATCTTTATCGAGGATGACGGCGAGTGGGCTGAATGGGATACCTAGACCTTGTTGGGGAGATTGATTAGCTAGTTACAACTGTTTCCATTTGTTTCATTTATTTGGTCTTTCATTTGAGGTTTTAGATGGCTGCGGCCATGTACACTGTCGGTGATCACATTGTCTTTGACGTACTACTTTGATGATTTAGTTGATTTGGTAGGTTTCCGCGCTTATTTCTCTTACGTCATCGATGATGTGTATTCGAGAGATGAGACGTCTTGTAGTCTTCTCAGTAAGCTACGACGGGTGCACCGGTTCGGATTCCGCTGTCCGGGTCGGGGCGCTACATAAATACAAAAGATAATTTAGATAAGTTTGAATCTAAATCAATTGAATGGATCTTTGTTGGGTATTCTATGAATTCAAAAGCATATAGATGTTATGATCCCATCACTAGGCAAATTCTAGAATCCATTCATGTGAAGTTTAATGAATTTGGTGAGATTGATAAGATAAAGAATATGACGATGATTTTGAATTAAAACCCGTGTTGAATGATGATGATGGCACGCATGATACACTAAAAATGCATGATCACTTAGAAATGCATGAGAACGTAGATAATCCACCAAGATGGCATAAAGATCACCCACACGATCTCATTATAGGCGATATCACTCACGATGTGCGACCACGTAGAAGAATAAATGCGGATGAAATAAATCAATTTCATGACATGATATCCGAAATTGAACCTAAAAATGTGTTTGATGCTTTGAGTGATTCTTCTTGTATTGATGCTATGCATGATGAACTTAATCAACTTGTAAGAAATGATGTATGGGATTTAGTGCCACGACCCACAAGATAAGACTATAATAGGCACTAAGTGGGTGTTTAGAAATAAAATGAACGAAGAAGGAATTTGTTATAAACAAAGCTAGACTTGTAGCACAAGGATATAACCAAGAAAAAGAATAGATTATGATGAAACATTTGCACCCATAGCACGCTTAGAAGCCGTACAACTTTTACTTGCTATTGCTTGCATGAAAGATTTTAAACTTTACCAAATGGACGTGAAAAGTGCATTCTAAATGGATTTATACAAGAAGAAGTATATATGAAACAACCACCTGGTTTTGAAGATTTGAAACACCCCGATCACGTGTACAAACTAAAGAAGACACTATATGGTTTAAAGCAAGCACCTAGAGCATGGTATGATCGTTTTGTTACTTTTCTATTATAAAATGGTTTTCAAAGAGGCACTATAGATAGTACTCTATTTTTAAAACAAGATAAATCGGATTTACTAATCATTCAAATCTATGTTGATGACATCATTTTCGGCTCCACCTCTCATAAACTTGTTGAAGATTTTGAAACTTACATGAAATCCGAATTTGAAATGTCTATGGTTGGTGAATTAAATTACTTTCTTGGCTTGCAGATTAAACAAACGGGTAAAGGTATACACATAAGCCAAGTTAAATATATAAATGATATAATTAAAAGTTCAAGTTTGAGAATTTGAAACCGTCCCCCGCCGCTATGAGCGTCACCACTAAACTAGACAAAGATGAACTTGGAAAGGACTTTGATAATGCTTTATATAGGTTTATGATTGGCTCTTTGCTCTATCTTACTGCTAGTAGACCTGATATCATGTTCAGTGTATGTATGTGTGCACGTTTTCAAAGTCAACCAAAAGTATCTCATTATAAAGATGTGAAAGAATATTTTGCTATATTAAGCACACACCCACCTTAGGCATTTGGTATGATAAAGATTGTGAATTTAACTTGCATGCCTATACTGACGCCGATTATGGTGGATGTAAAATAGATAGGAAAAGCACTAGTAGCACTTGTCAATTTATAGGAAATTCACTTATTTCATGGTTTTCTAAAAGGTAAGCAAGCGTAGCCTTATCCACCACTGAAGCTGGATACATGGCACTTAGTCTTTGTTGCACACAATTACTATGGCTAAAACAACAACTCTCCGACTTTGGTATTACAGTAAATAAGATTCCTATATATTGTGATAGTATGAGCCCCATCAACTTATCTAAGAACCCCGTTCTACATTCTAAGGCAAAGCATATAGAAGTCCGCTATCACTTCCTTCGTGATCACGTCAACAATGGTGATATTATCATAGATCACATACGCACAGAGGCACAAGTAGCAGATATTTTCACTAAGGCACTAAATCAGGCCACGTATGAAAATCTTCGTTCTAAATTAGGCATGATTTCTGCTGATTTGATTTGATGTCTCTTTCCATATTTACATGCATTTTTGATTGACTTTCCAAAATAAAGAGGGAGAGAATGCATGATTTAAGAGGGAGCAAGAGATTTGATTTGATTAAGATTTGATTAAGAGCGATTGCACAAATCAAGGGGAACAAATTTGAAATTTGAAATTCAAAATTTAAATTTGTGCACGATTGGAGGGGGAGAGCGACAAAATTTAAATCATGAATGTAGGTTATTTTGTAAATCATCAAAAGGGGGAGATTGTAGAGAAAAGGGGGTTTGAGTGATTACAAAATGCATGATTTAAATAACTTGTATTAAAGAACTGCATGATATGTTTTATGGCATGACACGTTTTTACATGAAACTTGCCTTATATAGTTCATATATAATGTTGTCGTACTAATGAGCCATGAAGCTTTAAAGCTTACATCAAATGGCGAGCATTTGTTGTGTTTGAACTATTTTCAGGTGCCATCATTAATGAACTAAACTAGTTCATTAAGTGAAGTACTTAGTTAAATAAACTAAGTAGTTCATTAAAGGAAGCTATATTTGGAAAAGGCACAAAGGCAACAAATTGAAGAATGAAAAGTTTCTCCTCTCCTTTATACACGTCTTATACATATATTTTTATATATATTCAGATTTTTTTTTTAAAAAGGCACCACACATATATATTTCAACGTACTACCAACACGTTATATATTTTACGAACGTACGTTAACGTCACACCACTATAGTAAACGAATTTCAAAAATTCCTTGTGTTCTTTACTTTCAGCACTTACTTTCAGTTTCTAACACAGTGCATCATTTTTATCACGTTCTTAAAAATAGTAAACGAATTTCAAAAATCATGTAACTTTTTGGAAACATAGCCACACGTCTTAGGGTTCTTTTGGTGCAAGTTGAAACCCTTTTGGACAAGTATAAGTCATCCAAATGTCAAAAGTTTTGAGACTAGTGTAGTCTGATTTTCCGGCTTGCAAACGTTGAGACTTTGAACGTATTTAACTAAATTCCCAAAAGAATTTTTCAAAACTGTTTTTAAACCAATTAAATACACCTAATAAGGGGTTATTCATTAAATTTTTCAAAGCATTTGGAGTCACGGTTTAATAGGAATTAATTTTTCAAATCAGACTACCGTTTCTGGCAGATTTGCGCAATCTGACCACCAACGATTTTTAAAGGGGTTTAAAGGTTGAATTTTAATCTGAAAGTTTTAGGAGATACGGAAAACATCTGAGAATAAGATCTCTCCAAATTTCAGAACTTTTAAAGACCTGTAACCTAGTTTTCAAAACGTTTCAAAACAGGTCCTGAAAACAGAAACTATTTTCAGAAGTTAAGTTTTTGGCCTAAAACAATTTTAAAAACCACATTTTCTGCACCCACTATTCAACCCTCCTTCTAGTGGTGCCTTGAAGATGCTACAGGTGGAAGAAAGCAAACCTCTCCTATATCTAGAAGTGTAGCTGTTGTAATGGCCCTGCAATTCTTGCATAGATTTTGGTACAAGCACGCAAGGATGATGCTGCCCTAGGAATATCTACATGTGGTGTGATGAAGTGCTGAAGTATATAGAGGTAAACCAACTAAAATGTGGAGCTCTTTCTGTAGCATAATACATACAACAATAGAGAGAATATGTGCACCCTAGCCGTCTATTGAATCTGCTCATCAGATGGATGTTCCAGTAGGCTCATATTGGCAAACCACTCAGTGAACTTCCTCCTCGATAAATAGTTGTTAGATATATCCGGTATGTCAGGAGCCCATCCAAGACACTCAGTACATAGTTGGTGCTACTGCGCTGCTGTGTATAGGGGCTCACAGTCAACAATGGCATCACCATCAATGCGAAGGCCAAATAGCACTGCTGCATCCTGAAGCATGACTCTGAACTTGCTTAAAGGTAGGTACAAGGAGTAGGTCTCCTGTCGTTACCTCTCCGTGGATGTTGTGATCAAAACGTGATCTATCTTTACCTTACTACACCGCAACAATCCTCATAGCTTCACATCCTCTATGTATGCCCTACACCTATCGGGGACCTCCGAGTCTCTCTAAAAAGATACTATCTTAACAGTATCCGGTAACTATACATATTGCTAATCTTAAGGTGTAAGGTCCTATGCTCGCCTTGGAACGTCAACAAATCCACAATCTCTGGCCTCAACTCATCATCAACATTGCTACTACTAGGCATAACTAAACTTAAATGCATATCATAAAAGAATAACGATAATTGAACACAAACATAAATGCATTAATGGAACGAAATACGAACATATGTGCGTTTATGTAACCGAAACAAATAAGTAATAATAATTAAATACTAGCATACATTCATGCAATTGATATAATTAAATAACAATAATAAACACCACCAAAGTTTCATGCAATCGAAACATGTAAATAACAATATTTAAATAATACGATAAGCACGTTCATGCAACTAAAACAACTAAACAACATTGATTAAATATCAATGTACATTCATGCAACCGAAACAATTAAGTAACATACTTAAATAATACTATTGTTACGACTCGTATTTCCGGATCTGTGGAAAATGAAATAAAATGATGGAAATAGAAGGTGAATGCGATGTCGACAAAATTTTGATGGAATTTAAATTTTATTTAAGATTATTAAAGACATCGACATTATATATCGGGTTAGAAACGATCGGAAAAATAACTGAACAATAAGTTAACGGATATAATAAGACGCGACGGGACTAGATAATGAACGTGTTGGACATACGATACGTTTTAAATAAATTAGTCGGTAGCAACCTAAGTTCGTAGATATAAATTAAACCAAATAAAAATACCCGATACGATAATTCCACCACACACTTTTACCTAGTTATCACATTTTCTCTCACTTTACCATACATGTCAAATAAACAAAATCCACTTTCTTCTTTTCACACCCTAGTCTGCCCCCTCTAAGCACAAGTCGCCATCTTCTTTTTCTTTTTATTACACCACTTCTTCCACACATCACATCCCACTATATATCCTACATCTAATAACTCCAAACCCTTATTACTTTTTCTCTTCTCTCTTTTTCTCTCCACTAGCCAAAATTTTCCCTCCCTCTCCCCATTTCAGCCGATATTTCAAGCCAAAGAGGAGAAGAAATATCTCCTCCTTTTACCCATTCTCACACACAGTCTCTTACAACTTTTTCCCACTTCCATCTTTTCTCCATCTACCATCATCATTTCTTCTTCTTCTCTCCTCCAATCCCTCCAAATTGTACCATCTTCTCTTCTTCTCACTTTCTCCATCTTCAGCTACATTCATCTCCTACACTTCATTACTTACACCACTCTCTTTCTTCTACCTTATCCTATCATCTTTCTAACTCTAATACTTCCTTCTTCTCTTCTTGTTTCACCACACCAACATCCTTTCATCTTCATATAAACTCTTCTTTTCATCTCCAACACAAAAATCCTTCCATTTTTCTCCTTCTTCTTCCATTAGCTGAAAGTTACTCACCAAGAAGAACACTTTCATTTTCATCTCATAAACACTCTTTTCATTCTTCTAGACAACACTTAATAATTATTCATTCTCCAAAACACTTTCTCTTTCTTCTCCAAAACATAAACAAAGCCCTCCAACCTTCCTCCTCTCTAATTTGGCCGTGAGCCTCACATGAACAAGGGGGGATTTTCCTCCTCTTCTTAACATCTACACACATTCAAAACAATTGATACAACATTCTCCTCCATTCCAAACATCATGACCGAATTTTGGAGGGTTGAAAACTAAGATGTGGCAAGGTAAAAACATCACCAAGTTCAACTATTCTTCTCCTATATGTTTAACTTCATAAGTTTTACACTAAACACTATTTTTTCTTTTTCCTCCAAAACGTGACATTCAAAGAGAAAGCAATAGAAAGGAGGTGGATTTTTCTTCTAATCTAAGTGAAGATCTCTTCTCTTTAAAGTGTAAGAAAAGTGATAAAAGCAAGTACTCTTCCTAG
>AP025054.1:22363032-22386123 GCA_036186865.1 Eustoma russellianum
TCGGATAATAATGAAAGAATCCATATCTGATATGGATTTTGAATATCCTGATAGAATCCATATATGATATGGATTTTGATTGGCATTAACTAATCCGATTAGGACTCGGATTTTGATATCTATATATGTGTGTACAGCCCGTGTATCTCGTATAGTGAGAAAACACAAAAAACCGAAGTTCTCAGCCGCGCCATTCAAGAGCTAGCACTCCGGACGGAAGCATTCATGTGGATAACGGTAGAGGGTGTTCGTGTCATCGCACCTCCTATGTCTGCAGATTTTGAATAATCAGATGTAAGATTTTTGATTTCTTTCATCGAATTAAACGAACAATATGGATCTTTGGTAGAAAATAGGAGATCAATTTTGTTTTTCTGCTGCGCGTTTTTGCAGTGATCTCGTCAATTTCCTAACACGCTCCCCCTACAATTATGCATAACTTGAAAATTTTGAATTTCATAATATCATGCTATCATGCTCCCCCTTAACTTTATCTCTCTCCCCCCCTTAAATCATGCTTCTCTCCCCTTTAAATCTTGTTTCTCTCTCCAACTTTATTTTGCAAATCACATCAAAAGAATTTAGTAGCAACAAGGAGAAAGAGCATATTTATACCATATTAACAGAAATCATGCATTTTAGTTTCATATTCATCGTGTATGCTATTTTCTTCTATGTCATATATTCACATCAAAGCCTTCAAAAATTGTGACATGCCAAACAAGTTATAGGACAGGTTGCTTTACCAAGAGCATATTGGAAATCTGAAGTATATACCTTCGTTTGTCATCTCTAAAAGTTACAGATCCTCCTTTTGTAACCTTTTTCAACTTTGAGAACAGGCTCGAATCTCCTGTCATAATACCACTTGTTTGCTTTTCTATCTAAATATTCTTTTTACAGCATTATAGTGTGATGCCACTTGTTTGCTGCATTTCTTATTTTATATCATCCCTGCAAAGTGAACAATCATGTATGTACACTTTATTTTAGGGTCCTTAAGGGTTAGTGATTCAACCCTTCGTAAAAGTACCTTTTGGTACTCAAACTTAGGTGATATTTCTTGGTCTTGAAAAAGGTGATAAGAAGTAAGAAGAAGTAAAATAATATATTTTAGGAGCACTTCTATTTGGCCTATGGCCAAAATCATCATTGTATGGTCTTTAATATGCATTTCTGTTAGTGTGCATAGTGCGTGATCTAGATGCATTGGTACTGTATGAATGTCGCATATGCATCAAAGGTTTCCTTTCATATCTATATGGTACACGATTATATTTTGTGTGGATGAAAAAGAAGTTATGCGATGAAATGTAATGTGGGGCTCGCTAGATTGTATTGTCGCCTTCTTAGGCTTTACGATCGTTTTAAATACATGTTGTTTAGATGAAGATAAAACACAATTTGTAGATTTGTTTTGTACATGATTATCTTCAATATACCCTAATCCGGTTTTGCCAGTTTCATGTTTTTGCGAAGAAATGAGACGATCTAACATGCAAGTTCCTCTATCGAATTGTTTTACCGTCTTTTCTAGATTTTCGTTTCTTGATCTCAAATCTGAGATCTCGACTTTCATTACCACATTTTCGGATGTCAAGTATTGAATTTCAGATCTCAATAAAACAATCAAATTAGACGACTCCTCTTTTGAACCGTTTAATTGAGATACAAGATTTGTGTTAGAGGATTCTAATAATTTCTTATCTTCAATTAAGCGTTTCTTTTCTTTTGCAAGAGTTTTAACAAACTTATATAATTCAAGATATTGAACATATAAATCATGATACGATGGTTCAGAATCAGAATCTGAATCATAATTTACCCCACTATCAAAAGGTGGATGCCCTTGGCTTAACAAACCTTCTTGCTAGGTGTTGTGGCTAGTGGATGCTATCTCACAAAGATTGTTAAATCTTCTTGTTTTGAGTGAACGTGCGCTATGATACCACTTGTAGGACCTGTATAGCACCACTAGAAGGGGGGTTGAATAGTGAGTGAAGAAAATTCGGTTTTTAAAATTTTTTGGACCAAATAACTCACTTCTGAAAACGGTTTCTGTTTTCAGATCCTGATTTGATTTATCTAGATGACCTGGTTGTAGAACTCCAAAAATTATGAAATTTGGTGAAGATATGCTCTCATATGTTATGAGTGTCTCAAAAAAATTTCAGATTAAAAATCTAAGCCCAACCCCTTGAAAACACATTTTTGTACAGATTGCGTCATTCTGCCACAAACTGTACTTTGAAATGAAAAATTTATTCCTATTAATTGTCAACTATAAATGACCTGAAAAGTTTATGGTATGACTCTCAAGATGTGGATTTTAATGGGTTAAAACAGTTTTTCAAAATTCCCTTGGTAAGTATGTCAACCACATTGATGTTCTCAACCTTTGCAAATCTAAGAATCATATTGCACTAATCTCAGAACCATTAACATTTGAATGACTTATACTTATCCAAATGTGATGAAACTTGCACCAAATGAAATCTAGGACGTGTGGCTATGTTTTTGCAAAAAGTTTTTATTTTTAAAAAACATTTGCTATTTTTCCCGTGAGTATGAAAACGGTGCAGGAAACTAAAAACTGAAAGCAAAAGTTCTGAAAGTAAATAACACCGAGATTTTTATACTGGTTCGGTTAAAACAACCTACTCCAGTCTTCTACGACACCTTCCTCGGTATTCACTAATCACAAATGACACCTTGACACAAGGATGACTGGAGTTAAACACCAACTCCACTCTTTTACAAACAAACAAACAAACCAAACAACACGAACACCACCACCGATCGAATGAAGGCTAGATCACGTCTTGATCAACCTTTTATATGAGATGAACGTATGTGGATGGTTTACTCAAAGTCTATATAGTATATGGAAGATATGTACGATAGGATTGAGGCTAAGATCAAGAGAGAAGAATGGAAGAAGAAGAGAGTAGTCTTGCTTTGAACTTGTAAGAACATCAATTTTGCTTAGCCTTGTCTTGCACCATCTTGCTCCTATTTATAATGTTGTGGCCGCCCTAGGGTTTATTTTCTTCCTTGAGAATTGTCTTGAATACCCTTGGAAGAATGCTTTGTATAGATGACACAACCTTGCTTACTTGGCACAACACGATTGGATGAATGACTTGTCTTCGCCTAGTTGTCACTTCTTGATAGGACGTCTTTAATCCATCTTGGCACACCTTAAATGAGCTGGAATTTCTTCTCAAAAATCTGAAACATCTGCTTAAAATCAAGGTGATTAACTTTCAAATAATCATGATACAATCCCCTTAAATTTTGGAATAAAATTGAAGACACAAGATGGTAAGAATCGGCCAGCTCTCAAGGCATGTGCTGAAATTTCAGCTTGTGTATTTATTTGAATTGTTTCCTTGTGTGTTGCCCTCTTCAATGTCACCAATCATGTGTGGCTCATTTTCCACCAATTGAAGTGCCAAATAAGCTCCACATGGACTCCAAAAATGCTGAACTAGGTGTGTACAATCAGCTGCATATGTGCTGAATTCTTGTTATGTAAACTTTGTCAAATAATGCATAATCTTCACATACATGGTAAATTTCAATCAGCCCTAATTTGATTTTTCTAGAATGTTCTAACATGTCTTGAATGTTTAAAAAGTGTCTAGATACTTGTTACACTCATGAAGAAACGTCCCATGTGTGTAGGGTTGTAGAAAACCGTTTTTTCGACTTTCGTCGATTACACGATTTTTCTCCGATTAATTTCAAACTTCTTAGACATGTAATATATATTATGTCACACATAATATACATAAAATGAGGTGTATATTCAGCTCCAATATTTGAGTGGAAAACGCCCCATGTAACAAAATAACCTTCAATTTGAATTCTCCACAAATTAAGGCTAAATTGTGTGTGTAAACATAGTCCTTGTGGCCGAATATGACATGTGGATCACGGAATTTGGGAGTATGTTTAGTGTATATAAGCTGTTCATCTTTATATGGTAAGTATGTGACATGTCGGTGATGTTTCGGTAGTCACCCGATACGACAATTTCGGTTTATGACCCTGTGATATGTCGTTATAATTTTGACAGCACTATGACTTGTAATATATGATATAAGACCTGTATATACTCATAAATATGAGATGTATATAGTAGTGTAACATCGACATACGTGTATGATATATATGACGTGTCGGTGGAACGTCGGAGTATAAGTATATAGTTTGTCGTAAAAAATATGGAATATATAATATGTATATGTATGTGGCGTGTGTGAGGGTATGAGATGAGAAGACTTTCCATTTTCAAAATTGTTGCCATATAGCTCTCTCTAAATATGTCTTTATTTAAAAAACTAGTTAGTTAATTAAATTAAACACTTCACTTAATGAACTTGTTTAGTCTATTAATCATGGCACCTGAAAATAGTATAAAGATAACAAATGTTTGCCATATGATATAAGCTTTAACGCTTTATGTCTCGTTAGTATGACAACATTTTATATAAACATGTAAATCATTTTTATCACATGCATATATCAAGTAACACTTATTTCATGCATTTCGTAAACACGTAACATTTAAATCATGCATTTTCAAATCATTCAAACCACGATTTCTCAGCACATGGCTCCTAAATTCATACTTATGATGGAAACTAACATGTATGTGTTTAAATATGATCTCACGTTCACGACAGCCTTATATATGATGGGCCCTTCCTGTCGAATCAAAAGTTTAATACATGATCATGAAGTGAAAATGCATAATCAAGTATGTTGTATGTCATATGTCATTACATCAAGTATGCATGTTTATGATCATGATAAGTTGAAGTGCTAATAAGTGGTACAATCATTATACATGTATATAATGATGGATAGAGTGAAGAATCGTGTGTTATGTGGCCAGGGCATAATTCGGTCAAGTGGGTATATGTGTGTACCAATAAAGTTGTTTTAATATTTACTTGGATATATGTATCTACAAATATCTGTATTCTACATTATTTGACGTGCTAAGTGGATGATGTGTCAAATAAGTAGAGTAAGGAAATGATAGTAGTTGACAAAGCCAAAAGGGGGCTGTTTTAAGGTTCTTAAACTGAGACCACATAAAATGGGCATAATTGGTATTTTACATAAGTTTATGATAGGTAACTTGAGCTAAATGTTGGACATTATGTGCCGAAATTTTTAGAAGGTCAAATGAGCCCAAAAACTGAGCCTACCTTCATGCATAAATAAAACAAAGTTTTCAAAACAAAATTTTTTATCGCATGATACGCTTTAGAGGATTTTACACGTAACGAACCATACCACGAGACAAATGATTCCAACGACTTTTATATGATATGTTTTATGATGCACGATTATTATGGGTGCACCGGCCTGACATCGGGACCGGAGTGGTAGGTGTCAGGGGCATATATGTTTACGTTATGGCCGAGTGTAACACCTTTTCTGAGACACGGGATCTCCATCATAATGCATCACCGTTAGATCCACGTACATATGACATAACACCATTTTTGAAACACTAGGATTCATATTTGTATATGCGACTATAAGAGGAGTCATTCGGTATGTCTTATGTGTTGAGAAAAAGAGTTTGGGTGATTCACAAAATGCATGATTTAAATAACGTGTGTTAAAGAAATGCATGACACAATTTATTACTTGACACATTTTTGTGACAAACTTGCCTTATATACCTTATATATAATGTTGATGTACTAACAAGCTATGAAGCTTTAAAGCTTACATCAAATGGCAAACATTTGTTGTGTTTGAACTATTTTCAGGTGCCACCATTAACGAACTAAACTAGTTCATTAAGTGAAGTACTTAATTAAATGAACTAAGTAGTTCATTAAATGGAGATATATTTGGAGAAGACATGATGGCAACAAACATGGAAATGGAAAGTCTCCTCTCCTTATTATATCACATGTTTTATATATATTTATATATATATATATATATATTCAGATTTTTTTAAAAGGCACAATACATATATATTCCAACGTACTACCGACACGTTATATATATTACAAACGTACGTCAACGTCACACCACTATACTTACCTCATATTTATGAGTATATTCAGGTCTTATATCATACGATATAAGTCATGGTGATGACAAAATTATTACGACACGTTACAAGGTTATACACCAAAAATTGTCGTATTGGGTGACTACCGAAACTTTGCTAACGTGTTACTTACTTGCCATATATAGATGGCCAGCCTCTACAGTTCAAAAATGGCAACAAATTTCGTGGCTAATATGGTACACTTGGTCATAAATCTATGTTGGCACACACAAATCATCCCAATTAAGGTCAAATTATAGAGATTCCAAATTCAATTTTTAAGCACATATAGGCGCCACTTTAATCAGCCATTAGAGCTGAATATTAAATTTATTTTATGTATATTATGTGTGACATATATATAACACATGCAAAAATTTTAAATTTAATCGGAGAAAAATCGCATAATCGACAAAATTCGAAAATTCGGTTTTCTACGAACACAACACATGGAACATTCTTGCATGACATGTAACATGTATTAGGCCTGTCAAAACTTACCAGATATTCGACATCCGAATTGAATTCGGCTGTTCGAATCGAATATGGTAAGAGCTGTACATTCGTTTCACCGTATTCGAATTCGTATCCAAATAGTATTAGAAAAACAAATACGAATATGGTATAGTCATTACCATATCCGAATATCCGTATCCGAATAGATATTTTTAAAATTAAATAAAAATATATAATAAAATATATAATAATATATAAAAAATATGTAAAAATATTTATTTTTAAAATTTTAAAAAAATATATATGAAAAATATGTATACGGCCGCTATACGCTTAGGCCTTAGACTTAGAGGAAACTGGAAGAGTGGAAGTCTGGAAAGGAGCTCCTCAGCCCACTGTTGTAAATTTGCTGATTTCGAATTCGGATATCCGGATTCGGATATTCGAACAAATTTGAAATATATATAATACGGATTCGGATATCCGGCACCGAATTCGAATCTGAACAAATTCGAATTCGGATGACTTCCTAAATATCCATCCGTATTCGGATACGAATTCGGATATAGTTAGACAAAAACGAATTCGAATACGGATACTGTGTTACCGTATTCGTTTTATCCGTTTGACATCCCTAACATGTATCTAGACACTTTTTATATATTCAATACATACTAAAGTGTTCTAGAATATTCAAATTAGGGCTGATTGGAATATACCATATGTGTATACTTATTGTGCACTATTTTACAAAGTTTACAAAAATAAATTCAGAAAATGTTCAAGATGCATATACACGCCTACTCAGCCTTGGTGGAGCTTAGTTGGCATCTCAATTGGTGGAGAATAAGCCACACAAGATTAATGACATAATGGAGGAAGCTACACAAGGTAATATTTCAAACTTTGTTACAAATGTAACACATGCTGAAAATTTAGCATGTGTGAATTAATGGTGGCCGAATTTTTGTCTTAATGTGGATCAATTTGCTTCTCAATATTCAAGGTATTAATGTGTAATAATATAGTAACAATTCAAAGTCTTGAGAATATAGCACATGCTGAAAGTTTCAGCGTGTGAGGATAAGGTGCTGGCAGTTTTTTGGCCTTAATGAAATCAAAATTAATTCCAAATTTGAGGGGATTAATTGTATAATTTTTGGTAATTTTTTGAAATTCAATTTGGCACATGTTTTACATTTTATCTCAGATTTTATCAGCCATTAAGTGATGACACAACTCATCCAATCAAGGAGTGCCAAGTAAGCAAAGCCAAGACAATCATCCAATCAAATTGTGCCAAGTAAGCAAGTTGATGTCACATCTATACAAGGCATTCTTCCAGAGACTTAAAAGAGAATTCTCAAGATGGAGATGATGCCCTAGGGGGGCGGCCACTTTCAAATAAAAGGAGGAGAAGGAGAGCCATTCTAATGCAAGACAAGCCTTACAATTTCCAAAGTGCAAAAAGACTCTCTATTCTCTTCTTCTACATTTCTTTCTTCTCCTTCTCTCACAAGCCTATTGTATCTATATTCAAACATATTGAATAGGCTTTATTCATACCACCATACAAGCATCATTGTTGTAAAAGGTTGATCAAGGTGTGATCAAACCATCATCCGCTCGGTGGTGGTGTTCGTGATCATTGTGATTGCTTGTATTGTTTGTAAAGGATTGGAGTTGGTGTGTAACTCCAGCAACCCTTGTGGTAAGATGTTAATTTTGCTTAGTGATAACCGAGGAAGGTGTCCTCGAAGACTGGAGTAGGTTGATTTAACCGAACCAATATAAAATTCCTTGTGTTCTTTACTTTACTGCACAGTAATTTCAGTTTCCAGCATTCTGTATCCATTTCGTCACAATCTTAAAAATAGAAAACAAATTTCAAAAATTGTAAAATTTTGCAGAAACATAGCCACATCTCTTAAGTTTCATTTGGCATAAGTTTCAACCCATTTGGACAAGTATAAGTCATTCAAACATTAATAGTTCTGAGACTAGTGCAATCTGATTTTCAGACTTGCAAAGGTTGAAAACTTGAACGTATTTGACATACTTCCCAAATGAATTTTTCAAAACAGTTTCAACCCTATTAAATACATATAGTAAAAGAGTTTGTCATTAAATTTTAAGACCATTTGGAGTTACGGATTAATCGGAATAAAGTTTTCAAATCAGACTACTGTTTGTGGCAGATTTGCGCAATCTGACCACAAACAATTTTTCAAGGGGTTAGAGGTTGAGTTTTGATCAGAAATTTTTAGGAGATATGCATAACATATGAGATTATAATCTCTCCAAATTTTAAAATTTTTGAAGGCCTGTGTCATAGTTTTTCATACGTTTCAAAACATGATCTGAAAACATAAACTGTTTTCAGAAGTTGGGTTTTTGGGTTAAAATATTTTAAAAACCAAATTTTCCACACCCACCATTCAACCCCCCTTCTAGTGGTGCCTTACAGGTCCTACCAGTGGTATCAGAGCGCAGACACACTCACAACAACAAGATCCAACGATCTAAGTGAGATGGCAACCACTAGTTTCAAAACCGAACAAGAAGGTATGTCGAGTCAAAGGCCTCCTCTTTTTGATGGTGAGTCCTTTATTCAATGGAAACTTAGAATGAAATTTTTTTTATGGCTATTGATATTGATCTATGGTCTATTATAGAAGACGGTCCAATTCGTTCCCTCTAAATTATCTACTGTAGATGGTGTCACACTAGAGGTTATAAAACCAAAACAAGAGTACACTAGTGATGACAAAAAGAGACTAAGTATGAATGCTAGAGCCATGCAATTACTTTTAAACGGGCTAAGTAAAAATGAATCTAGTTACGTATCTAATTGCTCTAGTGCTCAAGAGATGTGGAGAATTCTTGAGATGAAACATGAAGGGACTAGCCAAGTAAAGGAGTCCAAGATTTATATGCTTATGTCCACACTTGAGTCTTTCAAATTATTGCCAAATGAGTCTATTGTTGATATGGATCTACGATTGACTACCATCTATAATTCTCTTGAGTCTCTTGGCAAAGCTTTCTCCACGCAGGAAAAGGTCCAAAAGATACTACGAAGTCTTTCATCCGAATGTGGCCCTAAAGTCACAGCAAAGAGGAGAGTAAAGAAACAAAATCAATAAAAATGGAGGAAATAATCGGATCACTAATGGTATATGAAAACAAATTACATTAAGAAAATCGGAATCAACTTCAAAACAAGGTAAGACTATTGCTTTTAAATCAAATAAATACATCTCTACTTCTTCCGATCACGTAGATGATAGTGATTTCGAATCAGACAATGATGATTTAATACTATTGGCTAAAGGTTTGAGAACATTCATGAGAAAGTCATTTGAAAACAAACCTAAGGCTACTTCCACTAAAAGAAATAAAAATAAAACAAATGACAAGGACGTAAAGTGCCATGAATGCGGGAAACTTGGACACTTGTCATATGACTGTCCTAACAAGGACAAACAAGCAAACAAACACCTTGACAAGGATCGGACCAAAACTAGACTCGTCTCAAAACCTAAACAAAGGAGAAGAGCTCTCAATGCCTCCACTTGGAGTGACACATCCGATTCTGAAACTAATACAGAAAAAGAGACAACACAAGTATGCTTTGTATCCAAAGCATCAATCGAGGTATCTTCTAATTCTGACCCTGATTCTGAACCTTCACATGATGATCTTTTTAGTCAATATTTAGAATTGCACAAATTCACCAAGACTCTCGCAATAGAAAAGAAACGATTAATTGAAGACAAGAAGTTGTTAGAATCTTCTAACACGAATCTTGTTTCTCAATTAAACGATTCAAAAGAAGAGTCGTCTTGCATCATCAATGCATTAAAATCAGAGATCTCATCATCAACTACACATAATAATGAAATGAAATCCGAGATTCAAATCTGAAATCAAGGAATACAGATTTAGAGAAAATGGTGAAACAATTTGACACGGGAACTAACATGCTAGATCGCATCATTTCATCACAAAAGCATGATAGTGATAAAATCATATTAGGATACATTGAGAAAAACGAGATATTAACTAAACCAACCAAATTCATTTTGTCTAAGAAAATAGAGACACCTAAGACATATGTGGCGCCTAAGAAGACGCATAGACTCCCTCTCCCTTCATCTCATCATGCTTCTTCTTCATATTATACAAGATATAATTATGTGCCGTATAGATATGAGAAGAAACCATTAATGCATACACGACATTCATTCTATGCATCTAGATCACGCACTATGCACACAAACACAAGAACATATCAAAAACGACAACCATACAACATGCATAAAGGAATACTCGGCCAAAGGCCAAATATATTCTCACCCCATGTCTACTATGTTGCTTCTTCATCTACATTCTCACCATTTTCTAGACCGAGAAAGATCACCCAAGTATGGGTACCGAAAGGTACTTTTACAAAGAGGTGAATAACTAACTCGTAAGGACCCAAAATAAAAGGGTACCTAAATCGTTGTTGTACATTGCAGGGAACCCATACATCTAAAGGAACATCAATCAAGTGGTTCTTTGACAGTGGTTGCTCGAGTCACATGATGGGTGACCCGAGCTTGTTCTCAACATTTAAGAAGGTTATAAAAGGTGGATCCGTAACCTTCGGAGACAACAATGAAGGAAAAATCATTAGAAAAAGTACAATCGGAAGACCAAGTACTCTTCAAATCTCCAACGTCTTCTTGGTAAGTAATCTATCCTATAATCTACTTAGCATCTCACAGTTCATTGATAACGGTTTTGATGTGTGTTTCACTCATCCATATTGCAACATAATAAATAAAAACGGAGAAATAGTATTAAAAGGAAAAAGGGAAGGAAATATTTTCACACTTTCTATGGATGACATGTTAGACGCTAAGGTTAAGTGTTTTATGTCAAATGAACCTAACGTTAATTTGTGGCATAGGCTATTAGGACACATTGGCATCTCAACGCTTGAAAAACATCAACAAAAGAACCTGATACGAGGATTGCCTAAACTTGATTTAGACAACTTTCAGTTGTGTGAATCTTGTATTAAAGGCAAACAAACACGCGAGTCACTTAAACCCAAAAATGAAATTAGCACGTCTAGAGTTTTAGAATTACTACACATTGATTTGTTTGGTCCTAGTCGTACTAAGAGTCTCGGTGGACACCATTATGCATGTGTTATCGTTGATGATTTTTCTCGCTATACATGGACTTTATTTCTTGCAAATAAAGATGATAGTGCCGTTGAGATTGCGGAACTAATAAAACAACTTGAAAATGAATATGGGCAGTGAATTTAAAAACAAGGACATGATTGTGTTTTGCGAAGAAAAAGAAATCAAACACGAGTTTTCGCCACCTAGAACTCCACAATTAAATAGAGTAGTAGAAAGAAAGAATAGGACACTACAAGAAATTGCTAGAACCATGTTGTGTGAAAATAAATTGCCTAGATTTTTGTGGGCGGAAGCCGCAAATTGTGCATACTATATAATTAATCGTTTGTCGATTAGAAAGAAAATAAATAAAACTCCTTATGAGATAGTAAATGATCGCATGCCTAAAATTGATTATTTTCATGTGTTTGGTTGTAAATGCTTTGTTTTGAATACAAAAGATAATTTAGATAAATTTGAATCTAAATCAATTGAATGCATTTTTGTTGGATATTCTGTGAATTCTAAAGCATATAGATGTTATGGTCCCATCACTAGACAAATTTTAGAATCCATTCATGTGAAGTTTAATGAATTTGGCGAGGTTGAAAAAGATAAAGAATATGACGATGATTTTGAACTAAATCCCGTGTTAGATGACATAGAAGAGAGTGGCGTGCATGATGAATCGAACACCCTAGAAATGCATGATCACTTAGAAAGGCATGAGAACTTAGAAAATAATCAACCAAGATGGCATATAAATCACCCACATGATCTTATCATAGGCGATATAACTCAAGGTGTCCGACCACGTAGAAGAATAACTTCGGATGAAATAAACCAATTTCATGCCATGATATCCAAAATTGAACCTAAGAATGTTTTTGATGCTTTTAGTGATTTTTCTTGGATTGATGCTATGCATGATGAATTAAATCAATTTGTAAGAAATGATGTATGGGATTTAGTACCACGGCCACAAGATAAGCCAATAATAGGCACAAAGTGGGTGTTTAGAAATAAAATGAGTGAAGAAGGTAAAGTTGTTAGAAACAAGGCGAGACTTGTAGCACAAGGATATAATCAAGAAGAAGGAATAGACTACGACGAAACATTTGCACCCGTAGCACGTTTAGAAGCCATACGACTTTTACTTGCTATTGCTTGCATGAAAGGTTTTAAACTCTATCAAATGGACGTAAAAAGTGCATTTTTAAATGGTTTTATACAAGAAGAAGATACGTGAAGCAACCATCCGGTTTTGAAGATTTGAAATACCCTGATCATGTGTACAAATTAAAGAAGGCACTATACGGTTTAAAGCAAACACCTAGGGCTTGGTATGATCGTTTTGCTACTTTTCTTTTAGAAAATGGATTTAAAAGAGGCACCATAGATAGCACCTTATTCTTGAAACAAGATAAATCGGATTTACTAATTATTCAAATTTATGTTGATGACATCATTTTTGGATCTACATCTCATAAACTTGTTCAAGAATTTGAAACTTGCATGAAATCCGAGTTTGAAATGTCTATGGTTGGTGAATTAAATTACTTTCTTGGCTTGCAAATTAAACAAACTAGTAAAGGCATTCACATAAGCCAAGTTAAATATGTAAAGGACATGATTAAAAAGTTCAATTTTGAGAACTTAAAACCATCCCCCACCCCTATGAGGGTCACCACTAAACTAGATAAAGATGAAAAAGGAAAAGACTTTGATAATGCTTTATATAGGTCTATGATTGGTTCTTTGCTTTATCTTACCGCAAGTAGACCTGATATCATGTTTAGTGTTTGTATGTGTGCATGTTTTCAAAGCCAACCTAAAGTGTCTCATTATAATGTTGTGAAAAGAATATTTTGATATATTAAGCACACCCCCACTTTAGGAATTTGGTATGATAAAAATTATGAATTTGACTTGCATGCTTATACTGATGCGGATTATGGTGGATGTAAAATAGATAGAAAAAGCACAAGTGGAACTTGTCAATTTATAGGAAATTCACTAATTTCATGGTTTTCGAAAAAGCAAGCAAGTGTGGCCTTATCTACTACCGAAGCTGAATACATGGTGGCCGAATTTTTGCCTTAATATGGATCAATTTGCTTCTCAATATTCAAGGGATTAATGTGTAGTAATATGGTAACAATTCAAAGTCTTGAGAATATAGCACATGCTGAAAAGGATAAGGTGCTGGCCGATTTTTGGCCTTAATAAAGATCAAAAATTAATTCCAAATTTGAGAGGATTAATTGTATAATTTTTGGCAATGTTTTGAACTTCAATTTGGCACATGCAATACATTTTATCTCAGATTTTATCATCCATTAAGTGATGACACAATTCATCCAATCAAGGAGTACCAAGTAAGCAAGGCCAAGACAATCATCCAATCAAGTTGTGTCAAGTAAGCAAGTTGATGTCACATTTATACAAGGAATTCTTCCAAGGACTTAAAAGAGAATTCTCAAGATGGAGATGATGCCCTAGGGGGGCGGCCACTTTCAAATAAAAGGAGGAGAAGGAGAGCCATTCTAATGCAAGACAAGTCTTACAATTTCTAGAGTGCAAAAAGACTCTCTACTCTCTTCTTCTACATTTCTTTCTTCTCCTTCTCTTTCAAGACTATTGTATCTGTATTCAAACATATTGAATAGGCTTTATTCATACCACCATACATGCATCATTGTTGTAAAAGGTTGATCAAGGTGTGATCAAATGTTCATCCGCTCGGTGGTGGTGTTCGTGATCATTGTGATTGCTTGTATCGTTTGTAAAGGGTTGGAGTTGGTGTGTAACTCCAGCAACCCTTGTGGTAAGGTGCTAATTTTGTTTAGTGATAACCGAGGAAGGTGTCCTCGAAGATTGGAGTAGGTTTATTTAACTGAACCAGTATAAAATTCCTTGTGTTCTTTACTTTACTGCACAGTAATTTCAGTTTCCAGCATTCTGTATCCATTTCGTCGCAATCTTAAAAATAGCAAACGAATTTCAAAAATTGCAAAATTTTTCAGAAACATAGCCACATCTCTTAAGTTTCATTTGGCGCAAGTTTCAACCCATTTGGACAAGTATAAGTTATTCAAACGTTAATAGTTCTGAGACTAGTGCAATCTGATTTTCAGACTTGCAAAGGTTGAGAACTTGAACGTATTTGACATACTTCCCAAAGAAATTTTTCAAAACTGTTTCAACCCATTTAAATACATATAGTAAGGGTTTTGTCATTAAATTTCAGACCATTTGTAGTTACGGATTCATCGGAATAAAATTTTCAAATCAGACTACCGTTTCTGGCGAATTTGCGCAATCTGACCACAAACTATTTTTCAAGGGGTTAGAGGTTGAGTTTTGATCTGAAATTTTTAGGAGATACTCAGAACATATGAGTTTAGAATCTCTCTAAATTTCAGAATTTTTAAAGGCATGTAACCTAGTTTTTCAAACGTTTCAAAACAGAATCTGAAAACAGAAACTGTTTTCAAAAGTTGGGTTTTTGGGTTAAAATATTTTAAAAACCAAATTTCCCGCACCATTATTCAACCCCCCTTTCTAGTGGTGCCTTACAGGTCCTAAAGTATGTTACCGTTCGTACGTTATGAAAAGTGATATAGCCAACTTATGAAATGCCATGTTTATAAAAGTTATGGAAATGATACGAACATGTTGTGTTTTGATATGTTTTATTAAAATGAATCATATTATGGACTTTCACGATCATATGACATGAACCCTCGAGCCACCATCATTGATACATCCCTAAGCCTATGGTATGTTAAGTTGAACGAATAGAAAGTTATGCATAATATGAATATAAGAATTAGGACTTAGCATATGATGCGGTTTGGGAAAAATAAGATTGAATAAGTGATGGTTGACTTTCCAGGGAATTTAGATAAATGCAAGTTGTAACTTTATTCTACGTGCTTTATATGATTATGTTATGTTTTAGTTGCTTGCATTACCTGTTACTTTATTTGCGATCGGAAACGCGTTATGTTTCCTTAATTGTATTTGTATTCATTTTATCACCCCGTCTTCCATGTATGATCCACATGACGAACCCAAGCAGACTTCTTGATGGACGATTTATTATCGCTCATACCTTATCATTATCATGCAGAGCCTCGAGAGCAGGACTTGTACTTCGTAGACGATGAGCCAAGGGTAGGATATCCATGAGGAGCTTAGTGAGCCCTATGAGACTTTGTACTTATGTTATTTCAGCCATGTACTCATTTTCTTTATGTACTAATGACACTTATGATGTATTCGGATTTAGATATGATGTACGGATGCATGTCGATTAAACTTTGTCTATTTTATGATGCTTCAGCTATTTTGGTACATGTTTATGGTGGCATGCATATAAATGTTATCGATGCCTTATACTTCTCGTAGCAGAGTATTGCGGGTGCACCGTTCCGAGACCTTAGTCTGGGACGAGGCCTACACCGTCGAACACTTGATCTCTCAAATCGAACTCACAATCTGAAAGTTGCAACTGAACACTTAACACCAAACTCAGGAACGAACGTTTGCCAAATAGCTTCACCGAACATTTGGCGTTGCGCCGGGTGAGAAAATAGAAACTTTAGAATCATGTAGAACTCAGAGACCAAGCTTAGAATTCATCACCAACCGTTCGGTCTACGATGCTGAATTCAAAATTCAGAGTACAGTGACATGTCGAACTCAGTATCCAGAGTATGGTGAGAATCCAAACTCAGAATTCAGAGTATGGTCACAACTGATCTAATTCAAGTTTAACTTATTTTTTTCTAATTAAACTTCTTATATATTTGCATATAAATTTTGGAACACTTTCTAAAATACTTTTACGTATTTTTTTCCAACACAAAATTATGCCCATGACGATTTACTCGTGTAGAAATCTAGCATAATTTCATTGAAAGGGCACGGACAACATCATGTAAAACATGAATTCCGGGCCCATTCTCCTCAATTGGAAAGCATAGATGCGACCACCAAGCTCAATGAAGCTTGCGATGAGAGTTCCGATAGCCCCAAAACAATTTGCTGAAAAGCATATGTATTCCGCCCAAGACAGATTTGGGAGGGTCAAGAACCATTAACAGATATAATGGAATCGAAGCGACAACTGTTTAATGAGTATTAAACGCGCCGCTTGAGAAAGTAACGAAGCTCCCAAACCCTTATTTCAAATTCAGCCAATTACTCCATCAAATAGGGATACTCTCTTTCGCCTAATATATAGAGGAGCACCTAAGTATATAAAAGGATAAGTGTTCTAATTAAAGCCCGTGGGGCGATGAATTCGATTAGGCTATACCCGACACTCCCATATTACAAGGATACTCTCTTTTTCTATTGGCGTGTTTATTTTATGTTTTGGCCTTTACAAGGTAACATCCTAAATTTCGGCATGACTAGCTGTAACGTTGTCGATATAAGAATATCCCCTGATCTCATCTCTTGTAGAGGCCTAATATTTTTACTGTAATGTTGTAGCTTGAGTAACAAATAAGATATGTTCTAAAAGTTCCTATGTCTAATATTTGCTTGACAATAGATGGCCAAATATATGTTTTACCCACATGTATGGGCCCCTTGGTAGGGACGTATACCGGAGTGGGGGCACGGGCCAAGTGTCTCCTCTCCCTATCCTCTATCAACCTATTAGTATTTTAGGTATATTTTAATTTTGTCTCTAATAAAAAATATAGTAATAAGACATATTTTACTACACCCATTATTATCATATAATTTTATGTAATCGTCGAAGATTATAACTTTTTTGAGTAAATTCTAGTTATATCACAGTTAGAAAGAATTACAAAGAAACGATCAAGACATTATAAATATTATAACTCTTGTTGATGTTTTCAATAATGAATTGCAAGCTTATAGAGAAGAAAGATTAGATCATTTGTTCGATAAAGTTTGTAAGTTTTGTGTAAGAAGATAAATAATTATTTCTAAAATTGGTGAATTGATCATCGAAAATGAGAGGTCACAAAAAATTGTGCAATAAATAGCGATTCTTCATCACAATCGGGTTGACCTATTTTACGTGATTGATTCACAAACTTCAAGAACTAAATAATTGTTTCGATGAAGAGGATATAAAAGGTACTATTTGTATAAAATGTTTGAACCCATGTGGCTCTTGTACAACCTTTCATAAGAAAAAAAAATAAATTCTCTCTTAAAATTTTATTTCTATGGTTTTCTGAATTGGATGTTCTTGAACTCCATAATGAGTTTGATACTTATATAACTGACTTGAGATAGAAAAGAAATTTTTTAATTTGAATAAAATAACTGATTTGCCTCAAAAGTTGGAGACTAAAAAGAATATTGTTTACTTATTGGTGTATATGCTTTTAAAATTTACTCTCCTTTTGCCAGTTGTTACTTCTACTGTGGAAATAGCCTTTTCTGCTGTTAATATAGTGAAAAATCGGATGTGAAATAGAATGAAAAATACTTGGATAAGTGTTGGTAAAAGTGGGATTTTCTTAAGTTATGATATGTAGGATGTAAATATGTAAGTGATGTTTGATGATAAGTTGTAGTATGACCAAAATACCCTCATATGACAAAGTCTGATGTTGCACAAAAATTAAGTTTGAAAAGGTGTTTTATCACACATCATGCTTTAAAAGTTCATATGCATGTGAATAATAAACGCGAGACGATCGATTTCATCGACACACGATATGTTATGTTATGTTCATACTTGGCTATCGCTCATACTTGTCTCATAACATTTCAGAGAACAGGAACTCTGACGCCTTGTTCATTGAGGAGGAACCCCAGCTAGAGTATCCGTGAGCTGAGATGTAGGCCGAAGCTATGTACTTGCTGTGTTGAGCTTTATTCCATTGTGATGTAATAAGACTATCGTGAGACATTGTACTTGAGGTTTGTACTCATTTGAACGATTTGTATTATCATTATGCATGTCGTAAGCTTATTTTTATGTTGCTTCTGCTATATCGATTACGATTCATGTCGACATGCACATGTATAATATCGACGCCTTATACTACTCGTAGTAGAGTATGGCGGGTGTACCGTGCCGAAACTCTAGTTCCGGGTGGGGCACTACAGTTGGTATCTGAGAAAAGGCTCTAGATCTATGGCGGGAACAATAAAGTAAGCACTTTGAAAATTAAGTGATAATCCTAGAACTTAAGTTATGATCTTAGACCAAGAGTGATATCCTTAGATTAGGACCCCTAGAATGGTTAGGGATAGCCAGATAAAATTTGAAATTTTATTTGAAGTATTAAGTTCTCAATAAAAAACTTTAATTTTACAAATTCTGAACTAAGCATGTAGACAAATTAATTTCACATGTAAATTATTGCTAATAATACTGCTTTCGATAGGATGTCTTCAAGACCTAGAGGTAGACCGTGTGCTGACAGACCGGCACAGTTACCTCCTACTCCATCGCCACAGATACCCTCGCAGGCAGGGCCGGTTCTACTTTACACTGAGCATGTGCCTCCACCCCCACATCAGCAGGGTTAGGGAGATTTTCAGCAGGCTATTCTGCAAGCTTTGGTATAGATAGGACATGCGGTAGATAACAACGGCTACCAGAATCACGCGGCACCTCCACCGCCGCCACCACCACCTCCACCACAGCATGGTATTCGTTTCATTTACGGAGAGCTGAAGAAGGCCCGCGTCCCTAATTTTGAGGGTGGATCTGACCCTGACATAGCCGAGAAATGGCTAAAAGAAGTACAGAATAACTTTGAACTGATTCAGGTACTAGAGGAGATAAAAGCCCAAGTTATTAAGCCTTTTCTGACTGGTGAGGCTGATCAGTGGTGGAATACTAATTTGTAGCAGTTGCCAGCTCCAGTTACTTGGGAGTGATTTTTGAGAGAGTTCCACAAATTCTACATCCCACCCTCAGTTACTTTACAGAAGATAGGGATGCTCGAGTCCTTGATTCAGACGCCTGGTATGACAGTGGCAGATTATGCCAACCGATTTACTGCTCTGGGAAGATATGTTCCAGCGATTATGGGGGATGAACAACTGAAAATGATTAAGTTTGAGAGAGGACTGAACCCACACATTCGCACCTGGATTGTGAATTCCAACCCGGGGGATTTTGGTGAGTTACTGGATGCCTGCTATCGGGTAGAGAGGGACATCATCAGACGTGATGCTGATACCTGGGGCAAGAGGCCCCAAGAGTTTAGAAATGGTCAGTTCGGTAAAGGGGCTAAGACTGCCAGAGGAGAGGATGGACGTGCACGTCAGCAGAATTTTCAGCAATAGCCTCGGACGCAACGCCAACCACAGCAGCATACATCAACCGCAGGTGAATCCGATTCCGAGATGCCCTAATTACCAGAAACAACATACTGGAGCATGTTTGCTGAAGATTAGAGCTTGCTTTAACTGTGGCAAGATTGGTCACATGATCAAAGATTGCCCTAAGCCCAGGAAGGGACCCAGAGAGCTGCACCTCAGTAGAGGGATGGTGTTGGACCGTGCACCTGCAATAAACACCACTAGAGGGGGAGGGGTGAATAGTGGTTAGCGGAAATTACACTACAACCCTTTGTTAAAATCCCCTTTGAAAACAGAATCTGAGACCACCTCAGATTCAGAACCCATTTTTGAAAAATTGACAAATAAACGTACACAACTCCAAAAATCGTGAAACTTTCCAAAATTAAACTTGAATGTGTTAGCAACACTCTATCCAAAAATCAGATACAAATAAGATCGTTTGACCCTTCAAACAAATAAAAAGATTCAGATGGTCAAAGAGGACAGAATTGGACAGAATGTTGCTGATTTTGCAAAATGTATTTCTCTTTGAATACTTGACCAAAAAGATTAATCTTTATATCAAAACACTTCTTAGAAAGTCTAGTTAATTTTTACACAAGTTCCTGACCTCAAACAATTATGGATAAATACAGAATTCAAGTTTTCTCAAAACTGGTCAGATTGCAGCCAGATTGGAGCAGTTATCTTGCAATGACTGAGAGACTAACTTTCCCTTACTCAAATCAAGTGATTCTTATTGCAAATGAAAACTAACAGTCTGAAGTATAACTTCACCAAAAATCACGAATTTTGAAAGTGTTTACCTATTTCTTCAAAACGTGAAAAGTTGTGTGAAATCTGTAGTGAAAAAGGACAGAAAACAGAAAAATGTAAAGAAGACAAGAACACCAAGAATTTATCCTGGTTCGGTCAATGTGACCTACTCCAGTCCCAAGGAACACCTTTCCTTGGATTTCACTATGGTATGAACCAAATTACAGCAAGAACCAAGCTTGATCCTTGGGTTAAACACCAACCCTATTCAAGACTTGGATGAACACCTTTATGCAACTCTTGGTTGCAACACCTCTATCACCTATTGATGTAGCCTTATAGATTTGGCTAATCAATCTTACAAATAAGACACAAGAAGGTGTGTATAGTGTAGCTGGACAACAACTAGAAATGGAACACCTTAGCTACACAAAGTATGAACGAAAATATGAGAAGAGAATAGCAAGACAACAATCTTCAATTTTTGCTTTCAAGTCTGTGTCTTCTCTTCTTCACCTTGCCTTCTATTTATAGAGTGAATTGATGGCATATTCCCTCCAACTTTTAGACCATGTGATGGCTGAGAATTTTGAATTAAAACACCTCCATAATCATCTCCAACAATCTTGTCTCCATTATATTCAAATTTGAAATTTCAAGTTGGCAACTTTTGCCAACTAGCTTGCTTTTGGTTTGTCTTCTTGTCTCCAACTCAAAAAATGAGAAAAACATCATCTCCACCTGTATAATCACGTTTTGGAGGCTGTGTATATGTATACCAACTCAGATTTTTGAGGAAAAATCAACAAATAATAGTTGACAAGGTTATGTCAACATATAATATCAAAATTCCCATTTCTTCTTGACATATTGTGATGAATCTTGCACCAAGGACACCTTGTAATCTCTGAAAGATGATGATTAAGAACCTCCAATAACATATATATAAGATTCTTCAAGAGAAAATAGAACGTGACATCGAATACCGTCACATATCCCGCTACCGTCGATAAAATCATCAAATGAGAGAATAAAATAGAAAACCACCAAATAATCTTCAAGAATATACTAAATGAACTCCAGAATGAATATAATAAGATACTCAAGAGATTCCTTGAGTAAAAATACTGAAACTGTCTTCGGGAGTAAAATGACCAAAATGCCCCTAGTGAGATAAAACTCCAGAAATGACCCTGATGGTCAGAATTAAATATAATAACACCTTCTTGATAATAAATAAGATGATAATATCTTCTTGAATCATATTCACCATGTCGAGTACCTATAAAACTCAAAATACCACTTTTGCCCTTTTTGGTAAGTTGTAGAAACTTCGAGGGCATATTAGTCACAAGATATTATCATCATAAAAATCACATAATCACAACATGATAAACATATATAAATAATTGTAAAAATAAAAACAACTATTTTATCACATTTTAGAAAAATATTTCTAACAACCCTAGACATCGTGTCATTTTTCTTCACTTATTCAACTCTTTCATTTATAACACCATATGTGACATTTTTAAGTATTCATCACTTAAAATCATGACTTTGAAAATTATCCAAACATATTTCTCAACATTCTCCCCCTTTTGGATGATTTTCAAAATAACCTAACATGATTTTAATGTCACAACTTATAACCAAAAGTTTAACCAAATGTTTTCAACTTTTAAATAGTATGCCGCTCCCCCGCAACTCATACTCTCCCCCTTGACCTATGCTCCAAAATTTATACCAATAAAAACTTATCATATGATTCATCATGACTTACCAACTAAAACATGACTTACCAACTAAAATCATGTTCTTATTCTATCTCCCCCTTTATTTTGCAAATCATGCAAAAGATAGAACTATACAATGGTATCGTAAGTCATCATTCCTAATTTGGCTCGTAAGTTTTCAAAAGTGGCTTGATTAAGGGGTTTGGTGAAGATGTCAGCGATTTGATGATCAGTTCTTATGTGGTTTATCATTATATCCTCATTTTGAACATGATCACGAAGAAAGTGATATCGCACCTCAATGTGTTTGGCCTTAGAATGAAGCACCGGATTCCGTGAAAGATCGATTGCACTTGTGCTATCGCAGAAAATTGGAATCTTATTCATTGTAATGGCAAAATCACTAAGTTGCTGTTTAAGCCAAAGTATTTGGGTAGTACATAAACTCAAAGCGATATACTCGGCTTCAGTGGTAGAAAGAGCTACACTAGCTTGCTTTTTAGAAAACCAAGAAATCAAGTTGGTTCCTATGAATTGACAAGTACCGCTAGTAGAT
>AP025054.1:22386133-22424896 GCA_036186865.1 Eustoma russellianum
AGTTGGTTCCTATGAATTGACAAGTACCGCTAGTAGATTTTCTATCTAATTTGCAACCACCATAATCAGCATCACTATATGCGTGTAATTCCAACTTAGCATTTCTATCATACCACATTCCTAAGTAAGGTGTATGCTTAAGATATCTAAAGATCTTTTTAACTGCATTGTAATGTGATACCTTAGGACAAGATTGAAACCTAGCACACATACACACACTAAACATGATATCAGGTCTTGATGCAGTTAAGTATAATAGTGATCCAATCATAGACCTATAGAGTGTGTCATCAAAAGTTTTACCATTTTCATCCTTGTCTAGTTTGGTGCTAACACTCATGGGGGTAGGTGTTGGTTTTAATTCTTCAAAGCCAAACTTCTTAATCATATCATTGACATACTTAAGTTGGCTAATGTGAATTCCTTGAGGGGTTTGTTTGATTTGAAGTCTAAGAAATAATTCAACTCTCCTACCATTGACATTTCAAATTCTGAATTCGTACATTCTTCGAAGTCTTTTACTAAGGTAGGGCTTGTTGAACCAAAGATTATATCATCTACATAGATTTGAATTATTAACAAATCATTATGTCTTAGAAATAATGTGTTGTCTATTGTTCCCCTTTGATAATTATTTGCAATAAGAAAGTTTGCAAATCTATCATACCAAGCTCTTGGAGCTTTTTTCAAACCATATAGAGCTTTCTTAAGCTTGTAAACATGGTTAGGATTCTTTGGATCTTCGAATCCAGGGGGTTGTTTGACAAATACCTCTTCTTGAATGTATCCATTCAAGAATGCACTCTTGACATCCATTTGGAAGAGCTTAATATTGCTTAGACTTGCAATCGCAAGTAACAATCTAATTGCTTCCAGTCGTGCAACGGGTGCAAAGGTTTCTTCATAATCTATACCTTCTTGTTGATTATAACATTGTGCGACTAGTCTAGCTTTATTTCTTGTGATGTTTCCTTGTTCATCCATTTTGTTTCTAAATATCCATTTTGTTCCTATTATAGATTTATTTTCAGGTTTAGGCACTAAGTCCCATACATTATTTCGGATAAATTGGTTTAACTCCTCATGCATGGCATCTATCCATGATAAATCGCCTAAGGCTTCCTTAATATTTTTAGGTTCTAAGTGTGATATTAAGATATGCCCTTTAGCTTGGCTTATGTTTCTACGTGTTCTAATCCCAACACTTGGATCACCAATGATTAGCTCTTTAGGGTGTTTATGTTTATCTTCTATAAGCCACCAATTCCTAAGTTGACTAGGTTCACCTTCTTCTAGTTCAAATGTTTCATTCGTGTGAACATTTTCATATACAATTGGAACATCCTGTAAGTTAGATAGATTATCTTCCAATTGTAAAATTTCTTGATTTATTTCACCTAAAGGTTCATGCACATCTTGTTCAGGGGAAGTTGGTTCTAGATGATCATGAACAGGCTCAAGTAATATATCATCATCATCAAACATATTTTCAACATTATTCTCTTGTTTCTTTTTATCACTTACATCAAAATATGCATTCTCATTGAATTTCACATGTATAGATTCAATTATTTTTCTAGATGCATGATTATAACACCTATATGCCTTTGAGTTAGTTGAATATCCAACAAATATGCATTCAATAGACTTTTGTTCAAATTTATCTAGATTATCTTTGGTATTAAGTACAAAACATTTACACCCAAATACTCTAAGATAATCTACCTTAGGTTGTCTATTATTCAATAACTCATATGGTGTTTTATTTAATTTCTTTCTAATAGAAAGCCTATTTATTATATAACATGCACAACTAACAGCTTCAGCCCACAAATATCTAGGTACTTTGTTTTCACACAACATAGTTCTAGCTATTTCTTGTAGTGTTCTATTTTTACGTTCAACAACTCCATTGAGTTGTGGTGTTCTTGGTGGTGAGAATTCATGTTTTATTCCATGTAATTCACAAAACTTAATTATATCTTTGTTTTTAAATTCTCCACCTCTATCACTTCTAATTCTTTTAACATTTTCTTCATAAAGATTTTCAAGTTGCTTAATAAGATTTTCGATTACCAATGGAGCATCGTCTTTGTGTGTTAAGAACAATGTCCATGTGTATCGTGAGTAATCATCTACTATGACACACACATAGTAGTGTCCACCTAGACTTCTTGTCCTACTTGGACCAAATAAGTCTAAGTGAAGCAATTCTAGTACATGACTAGTACTCACTTCATGTTTCGGTTTTAAGGTTTCTTTAATGTGTTTTCCCTTAATACATGTTTCACACATTTGAAAATTATCTAAGTCTAACTTAGGCATTCCTCTAATTAAATTCTTTTTAGACAATTTCTTAATAGTTGAAATTCCTATATGGCCTAGTCGTCTATGCCATAAGTTCACATCTAAGTCATGTGATACTAAACACTTAATCCTAGCATTTAATATGTTATTTAGTGATAGTGTGTAAATGTTACCATCCCTATTTCCTTTTAGTACAATTTCTCCTTTTTCATTTATTATATCACAACAATTAGGAAGAAAAGAGACATGATAACCAGAATCTATAAGTTGCGAAATACTTAATAAATTGTAAGAAAGATTACTAACAACACATTTCGTATTTGAAATGTGTTAGGGTCCCTAATTGTTCCTTTTCCAATAACCTTGCCTTGGTTGTTGTCACCGAATGTCACCTTTCCTCCATTATCGATTTGTTCCAATTCGGTGAATAGTTTGGGGTTGCCCGTCATGTGCCTTGAACACCCGCTATCTAAAAACCACTTGGTTTTTAGATTCTTTAACTTTGCCTCCTTCTTGCATTCCTTGCGTTTATCCTACAATGGAGACAAAGTTTTAGGTACCCTTTATTTGGGTCCTTGAATGTTAGGGGCACTATTCTTGTTTAGATATCCCTTAGGTATCCAAACTTGAATATACATTCTAGGCACATTTTTAGCATTGTTATAATTTGGAAAATAAGAAGAATTAGCATATACATGATTATTCCACATAAGTGAAGATACATTGTTATACATGTTGTGCCATGGTTGATAATCATTATAGGATGGCCGAATTTTATAATGTGCATAAGGCATGTGATTTTGTCTCTTGAATGGCGCAGTATAAGTGTGTTCATAGGCATTTTTATAAGACTTATAAGAGTGTTGCCTATACTTAGGTTTATAATATGTTGAATGCATTTTATTATGTCTCATTGCATTTGTATACATATAGGCATAATTTCTAGGTTGTCTAGATGCAAAGTTTGGCCTAGATGTATGTTTATGCATGTGTGCTTTTATGGGTGTATGTTGTATTTTGCCTTGATATTAGGAGAAGAAAGTGTAGAAGAAGATGTAGCAGGCAAAGTTGATTTTATTGTATTATATGGCAACTTTGTACTAGATGAAACAAACTTAGTCTTTTTATTTACTTTTTCATTTTCTTCTTTATAGCCTAAGCCGGTTTTATCATTACCATACTTTTGTGATGAGATGAGTGTGTCTAACATGTTTGTACCGGATTTAAACTGTTCTAAGGTTTTCTCTAAGCCTAGTTTGCATGATTTAAGTGTAGACACTTCATTTTCATAATCATGTATCTTGGTTTTCAACGCACTATTTTCGGTTCTTAAGGTTTGTTCATTATTTCTAGATGACTCAAACTTAGTCTTTAATGAATCAAGAGCATTTGATGACTCTTGTTTGAAAGACTCTAATTGATTAGAAAGTTCCAAGTTGGTTGTCTTCAACTTGTCATTTTCTTCAATTAGTTTCTTTTTCTCTTTTGACAACCTTTTACAATGAGCATGCATTTTCATGAATTCATCATATATTTCATCGAAAGTCATCTCATTATCAGAATCAAAATCAGGAGTAGATGTTACCTCTTTCGTAGACTTTGAGAACGCTCCTTTATGAGAGATAGATGACATGATGTATGATTTTAGATGAATACGTTGAATCTTTAATCAAGTGAATACAAATGCTCCAAACTTTCTTGAAGTGTTCAAATGCTCCAAACCTTCTTGATTTGGGATTAGCATGCAACTATGATTTCTTGCTTCTTAGCCTTGTCTTGTTTGTACGATGTTGAATCTTGCTTCTTTTGAGTGGTGTTGGTCTGGCTCTGATACCAAATGTTGGACCGTGCACCTGAAATAAACACCACTAGAGGGGGGTGAATAGCGGTTAGCGGAAATTACACTACAACCCTTTGTTAAAATCCCCTTTGAAAACAGAATCTGAGACCACCTCAGATTCAGAACCCGTTTTTGAAAAATTCACAAATAAATGTACACAACTCCAAAAATCGTGAAACTTTCCAAAATTGAACTTGAATGTGTTAGCAACACTCTATCCAAAAATCAGATACAAATAAGATCATTTGACCCTTCAAACAAATAAAAAGATTCAGATGGTCAAACATGACAGAATTGGACAGAATGTTACTGATTTTGCAAAATGTATTTCTCTTTGAATACTTGACCAAAAAGATTAATCTTTATATCAAAACACTCCTTAGAAAGTCTAGTTAATTTTTACAAAAGGCCCTGACCTCAAACAATTATGGATAAATACAGAATCCAAGTTTTCTCAAAACTGGTCAGATTGCAGCCAGATTGGAGCAGTTATCTTGCAATGACTGAGAGACTAACTTTCCCTTACTCAAATCAAGTGATTCTTGTTGCAAATGAAAATTAACAGTCTGAAGTATAACTTCACCAAAAATCACGAATTTTGAAAGTGTTTACCTATTTTTGCAAAACGTGAAAAATTGTGTGAAATCTGTAGTGAAAAAGGACAGAAAACAGAAAATGTAAAGAAGACAAGAACACCAAGAATTTATCCTGGTTCGGTCAATGTGACCTACTCCAGTCCCAAGGAACACCTTTCCTTTGATTTCACTATGGTATGAACCAAATTACAGCAAGAACCAAGCTTGATCCTTGGGTTAAACACCAACCCTATTCAAGACTTGGATGAACACCTTTATGCAACTCTTGGTTGCAACACCTCTATCACCTATTGATGTAGCCTTATAGATTTGGCTAATCAATCTTACAAATAAG
Source organism: Eustoma russellianum (assembly GCA_036186865.1). Lineage (NCBI taxonomy): Eukaryota > Viridiplantae > Streptophyta > Magnoliopsida > Gentianales > Gentianaceae > Eustoma > Eustoma russellianum. The sequence goes on from AP025054.1 coordinate 22,391,211, forward strand.
ATACAAGAAGGTGCGTATAGTGTAGCTGGACAACAACTAGAAATGGAACACCTTAGCTACACAAAGTATGAACGAAAATATGAGAAGAGAATAGCAAGACAACAATCTTCAATTTTTGCTTTCAAGTCTGTGTCTTCTCTTCTTCACCTTGCCTTCTATTTATAGAGTGAATTGATGGCATATTCCCTCCAACTTTTAGAACATGTGATGGCTGAGAATTTTGAATTAAAAAACCTCCATAATCATCTCCAACAATCTTGTCTCCATTACATTCAAATTTGAAATTTCAAGTTGGCAACTATTGTCAACTAGCTTGCTTTTGGTTTGTCTTCTTGTCTCCAACTCATAAAATGAGAAAAACATCATCTCCACCTGTATAATCACATTTTGGAGGCTGTGTATATGTATACCAACTCAGATTTTTGAGGAGAAATCAACAAATAATAGTTGACAAGGTTATGTCAACATATAATATCAAAATTCCCATTTCTTCTTGACATATTGTGATGAATCTTGCACCAAGGACACCTTGTAATCTCTGAAAAATGATGATTAAGAACCTCCAATAACATATATATATATAAGAGTCTTCAAGAGAAAATAGAACGTGACATCGAATACCGTCACATATCCCGCTACCGTCGATAAAATCATCAAATGAGAGAATAAAATAGAAAACCACAAAATAATCTTCAAGAATATACTAAATGAACTCCAGAATGAATATAATAAGATACTCAAGAGATTCCTTGAGTAAAAATACCAAAACTATCTTCGGGGGTAAAATGACCAAAATGCCCCTAGTGAGATAAAACTCCAGAAATGACCCTGATGGTCAGAATTAAATATAATAACACCTTCTTGATAATAAATAAGATGATAATATCTTCTTGAATCATATTCACCATGTCGAGTACCTATAAAACTCAAAATACCACTTTTGCCCTTTTTGGTAAGTTGTAGAAACTTCGAGGGCATATTAGTCACAAGATATTATCATCATAAAAATCACATAATCACAACATGATAAACATATATAAATCATGTAAAAATAAAAACAACTATTTTATCACATTTTAGAAAAATATTTCTAACAACCCTAGACATCGTGTCATTTTTCTTCACTTATTCAACTCTTTCATTTATAACACCATATGTGACATTTTTAAGTATTCATCACTTAAAATCATGACTTTGAAAATTATCCAAACATATTTCTCAACAGATGGCACACGAGCCAATGCCAGGGTACATGTGATGACAGATGAAGAGGTCCAATATGCCCCAGACGCTGTGACAGGTATATTTTATTTTGTAAATTCGGTGATATTCTATGATATTTAAGAATCGCATATTTAAACTATGAATTGCCTCAGGTGTTATAATAACAAACAACATACCTGCCAACGTATTATTTGATAGTGGTGCAAGCCACTCTTTTGTATCGAAAAGGTTCGCTAAGAACTTTAATAGTTGTCTGACATGGCTGAATACGCCTTATCGCGTTCAAGCAGCTGGTGATCAGGTGATTATTTCACATCATATATATAAGGATTGCAAGATTGGGATGGGAGGACAGAAGTTTGAAGTTACCCTAATTCCTATACAGATTGGGGACTTTGACATTATTCTAGACATGGATTGGTTGTTCAAACACCATGCCTACATTGACTATCGTAGTAAGCGTGTGATGATTAAGGATCCAATGCGAGAAGAAGTGGTCTATCAGGGGAACTCCAAGACAAAAAAGACACCACAGAATATTTATCTGACAGCATCAAAAGCGTTTCGATCACTGAAGAAGGGTAGCGAAGGATTTCTTGTGTATGCTCTCGGCAAGGATTCAAAGACACCATCAATTGACAGTATTCCGGTAGTCAAGGAGTTCACAGATGTATTTCTGGATGACCTACCAGGCTTGCCTCCGGACAGGGAGATTGAATTTAAGGTTAATGTCATTCCAGGAGCTGAGCCGATCTCAAAGGCGCCGTATAGGAATGTGCCCAGTCGAATTGAAGGAATTAAAATAAGAGTTGCAAGAATTGATAGATAAGAAATTCATACGGCCTAGTGTATCACCCTGGGGAGCTCCAGTGTTATTCGTTAAGAAGAAGGATGTCAGCATGCAACTCTGCATCGATTATCGAGACCTTAATAAGATCACTATCAAAAATCGATATCCACTGCCCCGAATCGACGACTTGTTCGATCAATTAAGAGTAAGTAACTTAAATAATTAAATAACAAACATATAACTATTATAAATATCAATATAGAGGGTGCTAAAGTGTTCAAAAAGATTGATCTCCGCTCTGGTTACCATCAGTTGAAGATCAAGTCAGAGGATATCGCTAAGACTGCTTTTCGTACAAGATATGGACATTATGAATTCTTAGTGATGCCGTTCGGATTGACCAACGCACCCGCAACATTCATGGATCTGATGAACATAGTATTTCGGGATCAGTTGGATAAGTTCGTGGTGGTATTTATGGACGATATTCTGATATATTCACCGGACGAGGAAACCTATGCAGAACATCTAAGGGTAACACTAAATGTATTAAGAAAGAAGCAGTTATATGCTAAATTCAGCAAGTGCGAGTTTTGGCTCCATAGTGTTGCATTTTTGGGTCATGTTGTGTTTAAGGATGGTATCTCAGTAGACTCGAAGAAGATTGAGGCTATTACAGAATGTCCGAGACCGACAAATGTGACTGAGGTCAGGAGTTTCTTGGGACTTGCAGGTTATTATCGGAAGTTTGTTGAAGGATTCTCACGGATTGCAGTCCCACTGACTCAATTGATGCAGAAAAAGACACGATATGATTAGACTTCTGATTGCGAATAAAGCTTCACCGAACTTAAGAAGAAATTGACATCGGCGCCAGTATTAGCACAACCAATCTCAGGAGAGGGATTTGTGGTATATAGTGATGCTTCGAAGAATGGACTAGGTTGTGTGTTAATGCAGAAGGAATGAGTAATTGCATATGCATCAAGACAGTTAAAATCCTATGAGCAGAATGACCCCACTCATGACCTGGAACTAGCAGCTGTGGTATTTGCGCTTAAGATATGGAGGCATCATTTATATGGTGAGAGATGCGAGATTTACACGGATCACAAGAGTTTGAAATATCTCTTCATCCAAAAGGAGCTAAACATGAGGCAGCGGAGATGACTGGAGTTGATGAAGGATTATGATCTCGCCATCCATTATCATCTGGGTAAGGCGAATAAGGTGGCAGATGCATTGAGTAGGAAGTCAAGCCATGCTCGACAGACGCCTCTGGAGAGAGAGAGATAGCCGAGTTTGGATTGGATGTGGTTGACTCGACTGTGAATATTCTGGCTAAATTGATGATCACTCCTACTTTTATTGATAGAATTAAAGAGGCGTAAAAGAATGATTCTGAGTTGATGACCATTGTCAAGCAGTTTAAAGAACAACTGGTGAAGGATCTCCAGTTGCATAATGATGGCAGTCTTTGGTTCAAGGAGAGATTGTGTGTGCCAAACATTGATGGAATTAAGAGAGAGATCATGACTGAAGCTCACAACTCGCGGTTATCTATATATCCAGGAGCCACCAAGATGTATCAGGATCTTAAAAGAAACTATTGGTGGAACGACATGAAGCGTCAGATTGCGGAGTTTGTGGAGAGATGTCATACTTGTCAAGTTAAAGCAGAACATCAGAGGCCTACAGGACTGTTACAGCAATTAGAGATTCCGGAGTGGAAATGAGAGCATATTACGATGGACTTTGTTACCAGGCTCCCTAAGACTTGCAGCGGTTATGATACGATTTGGGTAATCGTGGATCGTCTCACTAAATCGGCACATTTCTTATCCATGTCAATCCAGACGTCTATAGAAAAACTGGTGAGTATGTATATGAATGAGATAGTCAGCCTGTATGGAACACCTGTCAGCATTGTGTGCGATAGAGATCCACGTTTTACTTCGCGATTTTGGAGAGCTTATCAAAATGCCATGGGTACCGAACTCCGGATGAGTACAACATTTCATCCGCAGACCGATGGACAGTCAGAACGTACCATATGGACATTGGAAGATATGCTACGCGCTTGCACTTTGGATTTCAAGGGTATCTGGGACATATCAGTGAAGTTGATTGAGGTCTCTTACAATAATAGCTATCACAGCTCCATAGGTATGGCACCATTCGAAGCATCGTATGGAAGGAAGTGTCGATCTCCATTATACTGGGATGAGGTTGGTGAAAGAGCTACTATGGGCCCAGTTTTGGTAGGACAGATGTTGGAGAAGATCAAAGTGATACGTGATAGATTGAAGGCTGCTCAAGACCGTAGCAAAAGCTGGACGGATACAAAAAGACGACCAATTGAGTTTGAAGTAGGTGAGAAAGTATATTTGCGGGTTTCACCGACCAAGGGCGTGATTAGATTTAGGTTAAAGGGAAACTGAGCCCTAGATTTATTGGCCCTTATAAGATACTAGAGAAAGTTGGAGTTGTTTCATATCGGTTGGCCCTACCTCCTACATTATCCGAGGTACATAATGTGTTTCATGTATCTCAGTTGCGGCGATATGTACACGATCCGAATCATATACTGGCGCAACAGCCTATAACTATTAAGGATGACGTTATGTATGAAGAAGTTCCTATACGGATCGTGGACTGTAAAAAGCAGGTACTGAGGAAACGGATAATTCCCTTCGTGAAAGTACAGTGGAGTAATACTGAGCGAGAAGCGACTTGGGAGCCAGAACAGCAAATGCAGAATCAATATCCACAACTTTTCGTATGAGGTACGTAAGTTTCGAGGACGAAACTTTCTATAAGGGGGGAGAATGTTACAGCCTAAAAAATTTCGTTATGTCGTAACGACTTCCAATACCGTAAACATAATTTCGTAGGTGTATGATTCACAAAACTATTCATGTATATATCGATATATTAGCAAATATATAACATTAAACTAGTTAGTAACAATTTAAACTATTAGGACAAATTAAATCAAAAAGAAATACACGACACAACAATTTTATACTACTTTAAATAAAAGAAAATAAAATGCATACATGAAGAAAAAGAAAAAAATGAAAAGGAAGGTGAAGACAACTTGTCTTACACTTTAATCATTTAGCATAAACAATTAGCATGCTTAGGAATCTTATCATAAAACACATTCCTTACACCAATACTTGTCTAGAGTTTGTCTTTCATCCCATCCCTCCCCATGCTCGGCCGCCCCACACCTAGTAAAGAAGGAAATTTTTATTTCTTCTTCAATCTCTCAAATAATGGTCTCTTCAACCAACTATTTCCATCTTATCTCCAAGAAAAAACTCAAGAACACTCCAACACCCTCTTTCCCCTACCATTGGCCAAAAACTTCACCTTCTACAAGGAGAAGATTTTCTTCTCCTTTCTTCACACCAACATCACTCAAATCAAGCCCCACAAACCTCCATCAACTAATCAAGATTCAAGAAGGTTGCAACATCTAGAATCAAAAGCAATCAAGGTAAGAACTTTATAAAGTTTAAGTTTGATTCTTCCATATAATTAGTTTCATAAGTTGCTCATTAACCTTCCTTTTGGACCTCAAAACCGTGTACACATAGGAAGGAAGGAAGAAGAACTCTCTTCCAAACCAAGTGAAGGAATCATCATGTAAGTGTAAGAAAAGTGAACCAAGGCAAGTACTCTTCCTAGATCCTTCATGGATTTCAAAATTTAAATACTTATGTTCATATCCAAAAATGGGATCATCATGTAGTATGTTCAAGTTTTATCATAAGAATATGCAAGATCTATGATTGTAAGTGTTATAAATATATACATATATATACACCCTATATACGGCTATGTATATATAAATGTATCATATATATATGGCTATGTGTGTGTGTATATATATAGACTTTGAACAAATAGTATGAAATGAAGAATCTTAAGGAAAGTGTACAAAGAATACAACTTTAGTTGATTTGATTATGTTTTCTTTTATGATGATCATCAAGTTTGTATTTTTATGTATTCTTAGTGTTCATATGTTTCAAGATCATGTCTTTAACATGTTTATGTATGCATCATAAGCATGACTTATATACATGGTCTCAATGGTTGATTGATGATCATCATTTTCATACATATACACCCACATACACACGGCCAAGTGGCCTATTTGAGTACTCCATTTGAGCTTCATCATTCCATCTTCAAAGTGTGTATTTAGATGATGACTATGGCTCAAGGAGTACACTTTTTATGATTTCTATTATGTTTATGATTACGTGTTTGCTTAAGATTATAATATTAGAATTAAGTAAAAAAGAAATTAAGACAACATGTACATGTTATTATGAGAACATACAACATACATCATATACATGAAAAGAAAGAAAAAGAGAAATGAGATATAAATGGGTACACACATGGCCAAACTTTCGGCCAAGAGGAATTTTATGCAATAAAGTGAAATGTGACATGTTAAAGAAGTTATATGCATATACTAATACATGTATATACACGGCTCTCGTGCACTAAAGATATAAATTAACTTATAAAGATTACATATATATGCATGCATGTATTACTATTAAAATATGTGTATATACATATGTTATATAGATTCGGCCTTAGGGCCATTTAGGAACAAAAATGATTTAAATTCCATGTTATGGATACTTATATGTAAAATGTGTGACAATGAATAAAGTATGGCATAAGTTGAGTATTTTTATGTGAGGAGTTAAAGGAATTAGGAATTAAGAGTTTAATTTCCTTAAGTGTTGGAATATGAATTGTATTTGGAAAATACAAATTAAGAAAGTGGTGTTGGATGAAAGAAATGAGGAAAAGGGGCTGTTTTGGTTGTTGTGGCCGAATGGCCACTTTTGATGGTAAAAGTGGGATTTTCTTAAGTTATGATATGTAGGATGTAAATATGTAAGTGATGTTTGATGATAAGTTGTAGTATGACCAAAATACCCTCATATGACAAAGTCTGATGTTGCACAAAAATTAAGTTTGAAAAGTTGTTTTGTCACACATCATGCTTTAAAAGTTCATATGCATGTGAATAATAAACGCGAGACGATCGATTTCATCGACACACGATATGTTATGTTATGTTCATGATTATGACTATGTTATGTTTGCCGGCGTGACATCGGTACTGGGGTGGTAGATGTCAGGGGCATATGATTACGTATATGGCCGAGTGTAACACCAGGTCTGGGACACGGGATCTCCGTCATAGCGCGTCACCGTTAGTACATGTACATCTGTTTATGATGTTTTATGCCGTACATATACTATATGGGGAATCGATCGGTATGTCGTGTGTTATTATTCTTATGAAAAGTGTTATAGCCAATGATGAAAATGTTATGTATTTATGTTATGAAAAGATCACGTTATGCAAGTTATGAAAATCATGTCATGTTTATGAAAAGAAATGTTATGAACAATCATGTTATGAAAAGTTATGTCTTATGCATCATGTCATGATCATGTCCCTTAGGTTATGATTAGAATATCTGTACGATTATTGTTCCCTTAAGATGATTAAGGAAGATTATGCATATAGGAATGATGATTATAAGTGTTGACCTTAGCATAAGATGGATTAGCACCTAAGTATAGAAAGGTATGCTAGGGATATGCGGAAGAAGAAAGATACGATCTCTAAGGTATGATAAAAATTTTTATGTTCTGTGTTGTTCTTGTATCATGTTATTATTTACGGAAATGTGATTATTTATGTTCGTTACTTTATTACTACTTGTCACCTCGTCTCCCCATGTATGATCCACATGAAGTATCTAAAAAGATTACTTGCTGAGCGATTAAAAGTTGGTGGCTATCGCTCATACTTGTCTCATAACATTTCAGAGAACAGGAACTCTGACGCCTTGTTCATTGAGGAGGAACCCCAGCTAGAGTATCCGTGAGCTGAGATGTAGGCCGAAGCTATGCACTTGTTGTGTTGAGCTTTATTCCATTGTGATTTAATAAGACTATTGTGAGACATTGTACTTGTGGTTTGTATGCATTTGAACAATTTGTATTATCATTATGCATGTCGTGAGCTTATTTTTATGTTGCTTCCGCTATATCGATTACGATTCATGTCGGCATGCACATGTATAGTATCGACGCCTTATACTACTCGTAGTAGAGTATGGCGGGTGCACCGTGCCAAAACTCTAGTTCTGGGCGGGGCGCTACACTGCATCATGTAGATATCTTCTTCCAGATCTCTGTGAAGAAATGTTGTTTTGACATCAAGCTGTTCTAAGTGCAGATCTTCTGCGGCAGTAATGCTCGTGGCGGTTCTGGTGGTTGACAGCTTGACAACAGGTGAAAAGATCTCAGTGAAGTCAACCCTGGCTTTTTGTTGGAAACCTTGTAGAGAAAAAAGGGTTTGAGTGATTACAAAATACATGATTTAGATAAGGTGTACTAAAAAATGCATAACACGTTTTATAGCTTGACACGTTTTTGCATGAAACCTGCCTTATATAGTTCATATATAATGTTGCCGTACTAACGAGCAATGAAGGTTTAAGGCTTACATCAAATGGCGAACATTTGTTGTGTTTGAACTATTTTCAGGTGCCACCATTAATGAACTAAATTAGTTCATTAAGTGGAGTACTTAGTTAAATGAATTGAGCAGTTCATTAAGGAAGCCATATTTGGAGAAGGCACAAAGGCAACAAATTGAAGAATGGAAATTTTCTCCTACACCTTATAAACTCCTTTTATATATATTTTTATATATATTCAGATTTTTTAAAAAAGGCACTATACACATATATTCCAACGTACTACCGACACGTTATATATTTTACGAATGTACGTTAACGTCACACCACTATATTTACCTCATATTTATGAGTATATTCAGGTCTTATATCATATGATATAAGTCATGGTGATGACAAAATTATTACGACACGTTACAAGGTTCTAAACCAAAAATTGTCGTATCGGGTGAATACCGAAACTTCGCCAACGTGTCACGTACTTGCCATATATAGATGTCCAGCCCCTACACTTAAAAAATGACCCAAAATTTCGTGGTTTACATGTTATATTCATCTATAAAATCATTCTATTTTGGCACACACAAATCACCCTCAATTTAGGCCAAATTGTGGAGATTTCAAATTCAACTTTTTAAGCACATGGGGCGCCACTTACTTCAGCCATTAGAGCTGAATATTCAATTTATTCTATGTATATTATGTGTGACATAATATATATACCATGTGCAAAAAGTTTGAATTCAATCGGAGAAAAATCGCGTAATCGACAAAAGTCGAAAATTCGGTTTTCTACGAACACGACACATGGAACATTTTTGGCATGACAATAAATTAAGGGCTGATTGGAGTATACCATATGTGTATAATTATTGTGCACTATTTTACAAAGTTTGCAAAAATAAAATTCAGCACATGCACAAGCTACATCACACGCCACTTCAGCCTTGTTGGAGCATGTGTGCAGCTTTGTTGGCATCTTGATTGGCCAAGAATGAATTATACAAGGTTAGTGACATAAAGGAGGGAGCTACACAAGGTAATATTTCAAACTATGTCACATTTGTGACACATGCTGAAAATTCAGCATGTGTAAATAAGGCTGGCCAAAAATTGCTTCTTAAGTGTGCCATATTTACTTCTTTACATTGAATGGATTGATTGGAAGATAAAATGGCAATGTTTTGAAGATGTTAAGGAAATATGGTGATGATATTTAAAATATCACGCATGCTGAAAATTTCAGCATGTGTTGAATGTACTTGGCCGAATTTTGTCTTGAAATTAAGCATATTTGATTCTTCATTTTCAAGGAATTAATCTAATACCAACATGGCAATATTTTGAATATGGTGTGAATATCACACATGCTGAAATTTCAGCATGTGAAAGAATGCATATGGCCAATTTTATGGATGATAATGGAGATGATTTGTCTTGCAAATTTTATGGAATTTATTATGTGACTTATGACAACATTTTTATGACTAATTGGCACATGTTTTTAAGTGTTATTTTCAGATTTATCTAGTCATCAAATTATGACAACTTTCATCCAATCAATGAGTGCCAAGTAAGCAAGACTATAATGATCATCCAATGAGGAGTTGCCAAGTAAACAAGTGAATGTCACAATGATGCAAGATATTCTTCCAAAGACTTAAAAGATAATTTTCAAGAGGAAGAAAAGGCAAAGGGGGCGGCCACACTTTTGATAAAAAGGAGAGAAGGAGATCAAACAGAAGACAAGACAAGTCTTACAATTCCAAGAGCAGAAACGTTTTCACGATCTCCTTCTTCTACACTTCTTTCTTCTTCTCTCTTAAAGCCTATGTATTCATATTCATACATATTGAATAGGCTTCATAGAAACCACCATACACGCTATATTGTTGTAAAAGATTGATTAAGGTGTGATCAATCTTGTATCCGATCGGTGGTGGTGTTCGTGATCATTGTAATCACTCACAAGGTTTGTAAAGGGTTGGAGTTGGTGTGTACCTCCATCAACCCTGTGTGGTAAGGTGTTGTTTGTTGTTTTTTGATTAGTGATAACTGAGGAAGGTGTCCTCGAAGACTGGAGTAGGTTGATTTAACCGAACCAGTATAACATTCCTTGTGTTCTTTACTTTTCAGCACTTACTTTCAGTTTCCAGCACAGTGCATCATTTTCATCACGTTCTTAAAAATAGCAAACGAATTTCAAAAATCACCAAACTTTCTAGAAACATAGCCACACGTTTTAAGGTTCATTTGGAGCAAGTTTCAACACTTTTGGACAAGTATAAGTCATTCAAACGTCAAAAGTTCTGAGACTAGTGCAGTCTGATTTTCAGGCTTGCAAAGGTTGAGACTTTGAACGTATTTGACAAACTTCCCAAAAGAAGTTTTCAAAATTGTTTAAACCTAATTAATATACATAATGAAGGGTTTGTCATTAAATTTTCAGACCATTTGAAGCAACCATTTAATCGGAATAAATTTTTGAAGTCAGACTACCGTTTCTTGCAGATTTGCGCAATCTTACCATCAACGATTTTGGTTGAATTTTAATCTGAAATTTTTAGGAGATACTCAGAACATCTGAGACTAAGATCTCTCCAAATTTCAGAATTTTTGAAAACCTGTAACCTAGTTTTCAAAACATTTCAAAACAGATCCTGAAACAGAAACTGTTTTCAGAAGTTGGGTTTTTGGTTTAAAACAATTTTAAAAACCAAATTTTCCGCACCCACTATTCAACCCCCCCCCCCCTTCTAGTGGTGCCTTGCAGGTCCTACAAGTGGTATCAGAGAGCAGGAACACTCACAACAAAACGATCCAACGATCTAAGTGAGATGTCAACCACAAACTTCAAAACCGAGCAAGAAGGTATGTCTAGTCAAAGGCCTCCTCTTTTTGACGGTGAGTCTTTTATTCAATGGAATTTATGAATGAAACTTTTCCTTATGGCTATTGATATTGATCTATGGTCTATTATAGAAGATGGTCCATTTGTTCCGTCAAAATTATCCACCGTAGATGGAGTCACACTAGAGGTTGTTAAGCCTAAACAAGAGTATACTAGTGATGATAAAAAGAGACAGAGCATGAACACTAGAGCCATGCAATTACTTCTAAATGGGCTAAGTAAAAGTGAATCTAGTTATGTGTCTAATTGCTCTAGTGCTCAAGAAATGTGGAGAATTCTTGAGATGAAACACGAAGGGACTAGTCAAGTAAAAGAGCCCAAAATTAACATGCTTATGTCCACACTTGATTCATTTAAATTATTGCCAAATGAGTCTATCGTTGATATAGATCTACGCTTGACTAACATTTACAATTCTCTTGAGTCTCTTAGCAAAGCCTTCTCTATGCAGGAAAAGATCCAAAAGGTATTACGAAGCCTTCCATCCAAATGGGACCTTAAAGTGACGTCTATAGAGGAGAGCAAAGAAACCAAATCTATTAAAATGGAGGAACTAATTGGATCACTTAAGGTATATGAAAACAAACTCACTATAAGGAAATCGGAATCATCATCAAAACAAGGTAAGACTATTGCTTTTAAATCAAATAAATACGTCTCTACTTCTTTCGATCACGTAGATGATAGTGATTCTGAATCAGACAAAGATGACTTAATTTTATTGGCTAAAGGCTTGATAAAATTCATGAGAAAGTCATTTAAAAACAAACCTAAGGCTACTTCCACTAAAAGAAATAATAATAAAAGAAATGGCAAGGATGTTAACCGCTACGAATGCGGTAAACTTGGACATCTATCATATGACTGCCCTAATAAGGACAAGCAAACAAACAAACACCTTGACAAGGATCGGACCAAAAATAGACTCGTCTCAGAACCTAAGCAAAGGAGAAGAGCTCTCAAGGCCTCCACTTGGAGTGACACATCTGATTCTGAGACTGATACAGAAGAGGAGACTGCACAAGTATGCTTTGTATCCACAGCATCAAACGAGGTATCTTCTGACTCTGATTCTGACTCTGAGCCTTCATATGATGATCTTTTCAGTCAGTATTTAAAATTGCATAAATTTACTAAGACTCTCGCAAAAGAAAAGAAGCGATTAATTGAAGACAAGAAGTTGTTAGAATCTTCTAACACGAATCTTGTTGCTCAATTAAACGATTCAAAAGAAGAGTCGTCATGCATCATAAATGCTTTGAAATTAGAGATCACATCATTGACAACATATAATAATGAAATGAAATCCGAGATTTCAAATTTGAAATCAAGGAATACGGATTTAGAAAAAATGATGAAACAGTTTGATACGGGATCTAACATGCTAGATAGCATTATTTTATCACAAAAACATGATAGTGATAAAACTGGATTAGGATACATTAAGACAAATGAGGCATCATCTAAACCAACCAAGTTTGTTTTGTCTAAGAAAGTAGACACATCAAAGGCATACGTAGCGCCTAAAGTAACACAAAGACCCCCTCTCCCCTCATCTCGTCATATCTCTTCTTCATATCATACGAAATATAATTATGTGTCGTATAAATATGAGAAGAAACAAGTGATGCATACACGACATTCATTTCATCCATCTAGATCACGCACTATGCACGCCAACACGAGGACATATCAAAAAGCACACCATATGATGCGTATAAAGGAGTTCTCGGCCAAAGGCCTAAAGTCCACTCACCACATGTCTACTATATTGCTCCTTCATATAAATTCTTACCATTTGCTAGACCGAGAAGGATCACCCAAGTATGGGTACCGAAAGGTACTTTTACTAAGAAGTGAATAACTAACTCGTAAGGACCCAAAATTAAAAGGGTACCTAAATCATTGTTGTACATTGCAGGGAACCCACACATCAAAAGACACATCTATCAAATGGTTCCTTGACAGTGGTTGCTCGAGGCACATGACGGGTGACCCGAGCTTGTTCACAAAGTTGAAGAAGGTCACAAAAGGCGGATCCGTGACCTTTGGAGACAACAATGAAGGAATAATCATCGGAAAAGGTACAATCGGAAGCCCAAGCACCCTTCAAATCTCCAACGTCTTTTTGGTAAGCAACTTATCCTATAATCTTCTTAGCATCTCACAATTTATTGACAACGGTTTTGATGTGTGTTTTACTCATCCATATTGCAATATAATAAATAAAAATGGAAAAGCAGTGTTAAAAGGAAAAAGGGAAGGAAACATTTTTACGCTTTCTATGGATGACATGTTAGACGCTAAGGTTAAGTGTTTTATGTCAAATGAACCTAAAGTTAACTTGTGGCATAGACGTTTAGGACACATCGGCATTTCTACACTTGAAAAACTCCAACTAAAGAACCTAATATGAGGATTGCCTAAACTTAATTTAGACAACTTTCAGTTGTGTGAATCTTGCATTAAAGGCAAACAAACACGCGAGTCACTTAAACCTAAAAATGAAATAAGCATGTCTAGAGTTTTAGAATTATTATACATTGATTTGTTTGGTCCTAGTCGCACTACGAGTCTCGGTTGACATCATTATGCATGTGTGATTGTTGATGATTTTTCTCGCTATACTTGGACGTTATTTCTTGCAAATAAAGATGATAGTGCCATTGAGATTGCAAAACTAATAAAACAACTTGAAAATCAATATGGTTTAAATGTGAAAAAGATTAGAAGCAATAGAGGCGCTGAATTTAAAAACAAAGACATGATTGCATTTTGTGAAGAAAAAGAAATCAAACACGAGTTTTCGCCATCTAGAACTCCTCAACTAAATGGAGTAGTAGAAAGAAAGAATAGGACACTAAAAGAAATCGTTAGAACCATGTTGTATGAAAATAAATTGCCTAGATTTTTGTGGGCGGAAGCCATAAATTGTGCATGCTACATAGTCAATCGTTTATCTATTAGAAAGAAAATAAATAAAACGCCTTATGAGATATTAAATGATCGTATGCCTAAAATTGATTATTTTTGTGTATTTGGTTGCAAATGCGTTGTTTTAAATACGAAAGATAATTTAGATAAGTTTGAATCTAAATCAATTGAATGCATCTTTGTTGGGTATTCTGTGAATTCAAAAGCATGTAGATGTTATGATCCCATCACTAGGCAAATTCTAGAATCCATTCATGTGAAGTTTAATGAATTTGGTGAGATTGACAAAGATAAAGAATATGACGATGATTTTGAATTAAAACCCGTGTTGGATGATGATGATGGCACGCATGATACACTAGAAATGCATGATCACTTAGAAATGCATGAGAACGTAGAAAATAGTCAACCAAGATGGCATAGAGATCACCCATACGATCTCATTATAGGCGATATCACTCACGGTGTGCGACCACGTAGAAGAATAAATCCGGATGAAATAAATCAATTTTATGTCATGATATCCGAAATTGAACCTAAAAATGTGTTTGATGCTTTGAGTGATTCTTCTTGGATTGATGCTATGCATGATGAACTTAATCAATTTGTAAGAAATGATGTATGGGATTTATTGCCACGACCACAAGATAAGACTATAATAGGCACAAAGTGGGTGTTCAGAAATAAAATGAATGAGTAAGGAAAAGTTGTTAGAAACAAGGCTAGACTTGTTGCACAAGGATATAATCAAGAAGAAGGAATAGATTATGACGAAACATTTGTATTCGTAGCACGTTTAGAAGCCATACGACTTTTACTTGCTATTGCTTGCATGAAAGGTTTTAAACTTTATCAAATGGATGTGAAAAGTGCATTTTTAAATGGCTTTATACAAGAAGAAGTATACGTAAAACAACCACCCGGTTTTGAAGATTTGAAACACCCCGATCACGTGTACAAACTAAAGAAGGCACTATATGGTTTAAAGCAAGAACCTAGGGCATGGTATGATCGTTTTGCTACTTTTCTCTTAGAAAATGGTTTTAAAAGAGGCACTATAGACATCACTACATTTATGAAACAAGATAAATCGGATTTACTAATCATTCAAATTTATGTTGATGACATCATTTTTGGCACTACCTCTCATAAACTTGTTGAAGATTTCGACAATTACATGAAATCCAAATTTGAAATGTCTATGGTTGGTGAATTGAATTACTTTCTTGGCTTGCACATTAAACAAACGAGAAAAGGTATACATATAAGCCAAGTTAAATATATAATGATATGATTAAAAAGTTCAATTTTGAGAATTTAAAACCGTCCCCCACCCCTATGAGTGTCACCACTAAACTAGATATAGATGAACATGGTAAGGACTTTGATAATGCTTTATATAGGTCTATGATTGGCTCTTTGCTCTATCTTACTGCTAGTAGATCTGACATCATGTTCAGTGTATGTATGTGTGCACGTTTTCAAAGTCAACCAAAAGTATCTCATTATAATGCTGTGAAAAGAATATTTTGCTATATTAAGCACACACCCATTTTAGGCATTTGGTATGATAAAGATTGTGAATTTAGTTTGCATGCCTATACTGACGCAGATTATGGTGGACGTAAAATAGATAGAAAAAGCACGAGTGGCACTTGTCAATTTATAGGAAATTCACTTATTTCATGGTTTTCTAAAAAGCAAGCAAGCGTAGCCTTATCCATCACTAAAGTTGAATACATGGCACTTAGTCTTTGTTGCACACAATTACTATGGCTAAAACAACAACTTTCTGGCATTGGGATTACGGTAAATCAGATTCTTATATATTGTGATAGTATGAGCGCCGTAAACTTATCTAAGAACCCCGTTCTACATTCTAAGGCAAAGCATATAGAAGTACGCTATCACTTCCTTCATGATCATGTAAATAATGGTGATATTGTCATAGATCACGTACGCACTGAGGCACAAGTAGCTGACATCTTCACTAAGGCACTAAATCAAGCCACGTATGAAAATCTTCGTTCTAAATTAGGCATGATTTCTGCTGATTTGATTTGATATTTTTTTCCATCTTTACATGCACTTTTGATTGTCTTTCCAAAATAAAGGGGGAGAGAATGCATGATTTAAGGGGGAGAGGGAGATTTGATTGAGATTTGATTAAGAATGATTGCACAAATCAAGGGGGAGAAAATTCGAAATTCAAAATTTGAGTTTGTGCACGATTGTAGGGGGAGCGACAAAATTTAAATCATGAACTTAGATTATTTTGTAAATCATCAAAAGGGGGAGATTGTAGAGAAAAAGGGGTTTGAATGATTACAAAATACATGATTTAAATAACGTGTACTAAAGAAATGCACGACATGTTTTATGACTTGACACGTTTTTGCATGAAACCTGCCTTATATAGTTCATATATAATGTTGCCGTACTAACGAGCCATGAAGCTTTAAGGCTTACATCAAATGGCTAACATTTGTTGTGTTTGAACTATTTTCAGGTGCCACCATTAATGAACTAAACTAGTTCATTAAGTAAAGTACGTAGTTAAACGAACTAAGTAGTTCATTAAAGGAAGCCATATTTGGAGAAGACACAGAGGTAAAAAATTGAAGAATGGAAAGTTTCTCCTACACCTTATACACGCCTTTTATATACATTCAGATTTTTTAAAAAGGCACTATACGCATACATTCCAACGTACTACCGACACGTTATATATTTTACGAACTTACGTTAACGTCACACCACTATACTTAACTCATATTTATGAGCATATTCAGGTCTTATATCATATGATATAAGTCATGGTGATGACAAATTTATTATGACACAGTAAAAGGTTCTGAACCGAAAATTGTCGTATCGGGTGAATACCAAAACTTCGCCAACATATCACGTACTTGCCATATATAGATGGCCAGACCCTACACTTCAAAAATGGCCAAAAATTTGTGGCTTACATGGTATGTGCAGCCATAAAATCATTCTATGTTGGCACACACAAATCACCCTCAACTAAGGCCAAATTGTGGAGATTCCAATTTCAATTTTGTCACATATTTAGGCGCCACTTTAGATCAGCCTAAGTGATGAATATTAAAGTTTAATTTATGTATATTATGTGTAACATAATATATATAACATGTGCAAAAAGTTGGAATTTAATTAGAGAAAAATCGAGTAATCGATAAACGTCAAAAATTCGGTTTTCTACGTACACGACACATGGAACATTTTGGCATGGCATATAACATGTATATAGACATTTTTTACATACTTCATACATTCTAAAGTGTTCTAGAAAAATCAATTAAGGGCTGATTGGAATATACCATGTGTGTATAATTAAATGTGCACTATTTTACAAAGTTTGGAAAAAAAATAAATTCAGCACATTTACAAGCATGTCATATGCATACTACAGCCATGTTGGAGCATATGTGGAGCTTTTTTGGCATCTTTATTGGCCAAGAATGAAGCATACAATGTTGGTGACATAAAGGAAGGAGCTACACAAGGTAACATTTCAAACTATGTCACATTTGTAACACATGCTAAAAATTTCAGCATGTGTGCATGGCTGGCCGATTTTCTCACTCAGTAATGACATAATTTACTATCTTGAATCATGTGGATTAATTGAGAGATATTATAGCAATGTTTTGAATATTTTATGGAATTAATAATGTGATATCTTCAAATATCACACATGCAGAAAAATTCAGCATGTGTAGAAAAGAATGTGGCCGAATTCTAGGCCCTATTGATGACTAATCTTTATTCCAAATTTAGTGAGAATGTCTTGTACTAAATGGTGATTGATTTCTTCTTTATCTTCAAGGAATAAATCAAAGCAAACTTGGCAATAATTTGAATTAATATGTAAATGTTACACATGCTGAAATTTCAACATGTGGAGAAGGTTATGGCCGATTTTTATGATAGCAAATTGGAGAAATTTATCTTGCTAATTATGTGGGATGATTATGTGACTTATGGTAATAAGTTTATGGATAATTGGCACATTCTTTTTGAGGTTTAATTTCATATTTATCTAGTCATCAAATGATGACAACTTCCATCCAATCAATGAGTGCCAAGTAAGCAAGAGCTTAATGATCATCCAATGAGGAGGTGCCAAGTAAGCAAGAACATGTCACAATGATGCAATATACTCTTCCAAGGACTTAGAAGATAATTTTCAAGAGGAAGAGGAGGGCTATAGGGGGCGGCCATATGGTGATAAAAAGGAAAGAAGAGAGCAAACAAAAGACAAGACAAGTCTTTCAAATTGAATCATCAAAACGTTTTCTAGCCTCTTCTCTCTACACTTCTTTCTTTCTTCTCTCTAAAAGCCTATTGTACTCATATTCATATATTTGAATAGGCTTCATATAAACCACCACATATTCTCTTTATTGTTGTAAAAGATTGATCAAAGTGTGATCAATCTTGCACTTGTAAGGTGGTGGTGTTCATGATCATTGTATTCTCATACAAGGTTTGTAAAGGGTTGGAGTTGGTGTGTAACTCCATCAACCCTGTGGTAAGGTGCTATTTTGTGTTTTGTGATTAGTGCTAACCGAGGAAGGTGTCCTCGAAGACTGGAGTAGGTTGTTTTAACCGAACCAGTATAAAATTCTTGGTGTTATTTACTTTCAGCACTTACTTTCAGTTTCAGCAGTGTTTGTCGTTTTTAATCACGTTGGTAAAAATAATAAAAAAATTCAAAAATCACGAAACTTTCCAGAATCATAGCCACACGTCTTAAGGTTAATTTGGCGCAAGTTTAAACCCTTTTGGACAAGGATAAGTCATTCAAACATATAAAGTTCTGAGACAAGTGCAGTCTGATTTTCAGGCTTGCAAAGGTTGAGATTTTGAACGTATTTGACTATCTTCCCAAAAGAATTTTTCAAAACTGTTTCCACCCAATTAAATAAAACTAATAAGGGGTTAGTCATTAAAGTTTCAGAGCATTTGGAGTTACGGACAAATAGGAATTAATTTTTCAAATCAGACTACCGTTCCTGGCAGATTTGCGCAATCTGACCACCAACAATTTTTCAAGGGGTTAGAGGTTGAATTTTAATCTGAAATTTTTAGGAGATACTCAAAACCTCTGAGAGTAAGTTCTCTCCAAATTTCAGAATTTTTGAAGACCTGCAACCTAGTTTTCAAAACATTTTAAAACTAGTCCTGAAAACAGAAACTGTTTTTAGAAGTTGAGTTTTTGGTTTAAAACTATTTTAAAAACCACATTTTCCGCACCCACTATTCAACCCCCCTTTCTAGTGGTGCCTTGCAGATCCTACACTTTCTTCTTCTCTCTTAAAGCCTATTGTATTCATATTCATACATATTGAATAGGCTTCATAGAAACCACCATACACGCTATATTGTTGTAAAAGATTGATCAAGGTGTAATCAATCTTGCATCCGATCGGTGGTGGTGTTCGTGATCATTGTAATCACTCACAAGGTTTGTAAAGGGTTGGAGTTGGTGTATAACTCCATCAAACCTGTGTGGTAAGGTGTTGTTTGTTGTTTTGTGATTAATGATAACCGAGGAAGGTGTCCTCGAAGATTGGAGCAAGTTGATTTAACCGAACTAGTATAAAATTCCTTGTGTTCTTTACTTTTCAGCACTTACTTTCAGTTTCCAGCACAGTGCATCATTTTCATCACGTTCTTAAAAATAGAAAACGAACTTCAAAAATCACCAAACTTTATAAAAATACAGCCACACGTTTTAAGATTCATTTGGCGCAAGTTTCAACCCATTTAGACAAGTATAAGTCATTAAAACGTCAAACGTTCTGAGACTAGTGCAGTCTGATTTTCAGGCTTGCAAAGGTTTAGACTTTGAACGTATTTGACTAACTTCCCAAAAGAATTTTTCAAAACTGTTTAAACCTAATTAATATACATAATGAGGGGTTTTTCATTAAATTTTCATACCATTTGAAGCAACCATTTAATCGGAATAAATTTTTGAAGTCAGACTACCGTTTCTGGCAGATTTGGGCAATCTGACCATCAACAATTTTTGAAAGGGTTAAAGGTTGAATTTTAATCTAAAATTTTTAGGAGATACTTATAACATCTGAGACTAAGATCTCTCCAAATTTCAGAATTTTTGAAGACCTGTAGCCTAGGTTTCAAAACGTTTCAAAACATGTCCTGAAAACAGAAACCGTTTTTAGAAGTTGGGTTTTTGGTTTAAAACAATTTTAAAAACCAAATTTTTCGTACCCACTATTCAACCCCCCTCCCTTCTAGTGGTGCCTTGCAGGTCCTACAAACCTTTCACAACAAGTCTTTCCTTGTACCTTTGAGTGCCGTCATCTTCTTGCTTCAACCTGTACACCCTTTTCATTTTGAATCGCTTTCTTCCCTGGTGTCTTGTTTACAAGATCCCAGGTGAAGCTGTTCTGTAGAGAGTTCACCTCGTCTTCCATGGCTGACCTCCAGTCTTCACTTTTATCAGAACTCATTGCTTCTTCATAGCAGCTCGGCTCATCACAGTAAGTAAGAAGCAAATAATAAAGTGAAGGTGAGAATCTGGTAGAAGCAGTAATGGTTCTCCTCTCTCCGAATAGCAATAGATGGTGTGACATGCTCTTCTGAAGCTTCATAGCCTGAGGTGGGCACCTCAGCTGTCTGGTCTACAGGTTTGCTCAGTTTGGCATTACCAATATCAATGTGCTCAAAGTACTTGGGCTTTACAGGTTGCTTCTTTTCCTTTACTCTGTCCTTGTAAAGCATGGTTTCATTGAAAACCACGTCCTTGCTTCTGATCACCTTCTTCTCTACATAATCCCACATTCTATATCCAAAACTGTCACCTCCATAGCCAATTAAAGAACATACCTTGGACTTAGGGTCAAGTTTTGATGTCTCATCCGGCTTCAGCAGTGCATAGGCAGTGCAGCCTAATACTTTGACATGGGCAAGTGAGATCTTCTTGCAAGTCCATTTTTTCAGGAAGCTCACTCAATTGCTGTAGACAGACCCCTGTTAATCAGATAAACAGCGGTGCTCACCACCTTGGTCCAAAAGGATTTCGGCAGATCTGTATGTATTCTCATACTTCTTGCTCTTTCACAGATTGTTCTGTTTATCCTTTCAGCAAAACCATTATGTTGAGGTGTCTTTGGCACTGTCTTTTCTCTTCTGATTTCATTCTTGGCACAGTAATCCTCAAACTCCTTACTGCAATACTCTCCACCATTGTCCGACCTCAAGCACTTCATCTTCAGCCCTATTTCGTTCTCAACAAGACTCCTCCATCTTTTAAAGACTTCGAATACGTCAGACTTTTGTTTCATAAAGTATACCCACAGCTTGCTCGTTGAGTCATCAATGACGGTAACGTAGGAGCGAGAGCCATTCAGTGAAGGCACATCAGAGGGCCCCACACATCTGTGTGCACAAGCTATAACTTCTCATCTCTGAGACTTCTCTTGTGTTTAGAAAAGCTTACAACTTTTTGTTTCCCAAGCACACAAGATTCACACAGTGGCATGTCAACATTTGACATACCCTCCAGCTTTCCTTTTGACGCCATTACCCTCATCCCCTTGACACTCATGTGTCCAAGTCTTTGGTGCCAGAGCTTGGCATCATTAACCGAGGTGACTGCATTCACCAAGATCTTATTAGTGAATTTGTAAAGGGTTCTAGCTCTCAATCCCTGTGCCACAATTAAGGATCTTTTGACTAACTTCCAGTGCATCTTGCTCCATGTCAGCGTCATCTGCCAATTGAGTACTAGATATGAAGTTCTTGGTCAGCCAAGAAATGTATCTTGCTTGCAGCAGCTTCAGTTGCCTTCCATCTGGTAGAGTCAATATGATATCCCCTTGCCAATGATATCACAAGAGTCATCGTCTCTGAGATATACCTTTCCAAAATTTTCATTTTTGTAATTTGTGAAATATTTTCGGTTGGCTGTGGCACGAAAAGAGGCCCCGGTGTCGAAAATCCAAAGCGCGTCAGCTTGGCTTTCATAACTCAAGATCAGGCCGTCACTGTCAGACCCGGACGCTTGAGAGACATGAATTTCATTTCCGTTCTTGTCAGTCTGATCAACCTTCTTCTTGACTCTGCAATCGCGTTTAAGGTGACCCATCTTCTTGCAATTCTAGCAGGTCAAATTTGAGCCTTTAGACTTGCTCTTCCTAGACTGCGATCTCCCACCTCTGTCATTGCCCCTCTTGGCAGGTCTGCTGCGCTCCTTTGTATTCAGCGCGGCTCCAGAACTTTCAGGGCTACCACTATTTCTCCTCCTCGAATCTTCATCAAGCAACACATCTACCACGTTTTCAAATTTTCACGTACTTTCTCCAGATGAGTTGCCCATAGCCATGACAACTCTATCCTAACTGTTAGGCAGACTTGACATTATTATCAAAGCCAAAACTTCATCATCGAAGACGATCCAACCGACTCAAGTTTGCTAGTAATTGTATTGAACTCACCCAAGTGTTCCTGCATCATCTTGCTTTTATTTTTCTTCATGCTAAAAAGTTCATTCATCAGATGCACCTTGTTAGAGGCAGAGAGCTTTTTATACATCCTTGTCAAAGCATTCATTACGTCTTTTGTAGTTTTTTCTTTTGAGATGTTGAATGCTACGGTTTGAGTCAGGGACAACCTAATGGCACCAAGAGCTTTACGATCCAGAATTTTCCATTCTCGATCCGCCATGTTAGTAGGCTTCACCTCTTTCCCTTCAAGAGACAGATATAGATCTCTCTGATAGAGAGAAACTTCAACCTGCATCTTCCAGAAACCGAAGTTTGAGCCATCAATCTCTCCATTCTTGATTTACCATCGTCGGCCATTGCTCCTACTCGAACAAAAAAGAACCTTGCTCTGATACTAGTTATTGGGATAATTTGCAGAACACGGAAACAACCACAACGATAATTGCAAGAACGCACAAAAGTAATGAACGACAATCAAAGAAAATGAAAACAAAGAGCACACAATTTTAACGCGGGAAAACCCTCAAGAGGAAGAAAAACCCACGGCGGCAGTAAGCCAAGAAATTCACTATCACCAATTGAGATTTCGGTTACATCAAATTAAGCGTCTAACCATGGATTTTATAAGGGGAAAGGACTAGCATGATTTTTGGGATTTTATATTTATTTTCGTCACTGCTTCTGTCCAGCTCGGCATTATTCAACTCTGCTCGGTAGTAGTTCACATCTCCAAGTTCTTTAAGCTCGGCCTTACTTCGGCTCGGCTGACTTCAGTTCCACCAATCTTAACATAGCCTGGATTGACATCGGTGGAAGCTCTTTCACCAACACTTTGGTGCATCTTAACCACTTGTCTAGCCGCAAGCACAGTCGGAATTTCGAGAGTTCGCTTATATTTGTCATTATCATCTATTGGAATGTCAGCCTAATGCAAATTTCCAGCTGTTGACACACCAGCTCAACAGTATGACCTTCTCGACTAACTCAGGTTTTACAATAGTGACTCCATGGTATAGTGTAGATGATATTCGGGTTAGAATTTGTTTTAAGAGGTCAAAAGTTTGATTCCACGGACACGTATATTGTGGTGTTACTCTGCTGCTAGGTCGAAGGCCTTGTTTGCAGGGGCACCTTGTGTGGGTCACTGCGTAAGATCTCACCAATCTAAAAGGACGTTAGGCTTCTGATTAGCATCCTCCATACATGCTCCGCTGGAGCGGTGGCCTCGGATGAGAGATTTCACCTTTTGCTCTAAGGTTTTACAGTAGTGCTTTGGAGCATCTTTTGCACGTTTCTCGAAATTGTTGAGTAATTTATTCAAGTTTGATGGGTAAGTAAACCTGTTTCGTCCATTTACCATTTCATCTAAAAACATAGAGGATACGAACATTTCCAATCTGACATATTCGCAAATACAAGTAGTGAAATTTAACAAATATGTTATGGTGAAAGATAGATAGTGCCAACTACAAACAATAACAACAATCATACTCATTATATCCCAACGACAGACAAAACTATTACTAAGGTCTAGAAAGGATAAGAGATAGACAAACAATACCTCCATTCTAAAGGATAGAGTTTGCATAGAGTTTGCATAGATAGTGCCAACTGAGGTTGATAAAAGTAGGGATAGGAAGAAATCTCTAGATCCAAGGTTTTTTTTTTCCTGAGAAACTGACTTGTATTTTTCTTTCTTTTATTTTGAAATAGACTTACTTTTGTTAAAATATAAATATTTCATTTAACCAATGATAAAAATAGACTCACTTGTATTTAGGGTTGCTAAAAACTTTAACTTACAGTCTTTTCGTTCTAGCTAGAAGATGCCTTAAACCACAAGTGCTGCGGCGCCTTGTTCCAAAAGATGCCTTAAATTTGAAAATATGTAAAAATTATGTCTGGTGCAGTTTCTTTGTAAAACTAAATTATTTTTGTCTTTTCCCTTACCTTACCATACGACAGGGTTGTGTACTCAGAATGTGATAATTCAGAAAATTAAATTTAATTGAGGAGGCAAATTGGTAAACTCACCTTTTTTTTTTTTTTGGAAAGAAAAAACTACCTAGATCGATGACCAATTTAAAAGAATGTAAACAGCCAGGGGGGAAAGTAAAGCGAAACAAAAGCAAGACGAAACAGAACAAAACAAAACAAAAAAAATGAAAGAAAGCAAAGGAGACATAGTTGATGAAAATGAAACGGCTAGAAGAGTGGAAGGAGAAATCGAAAAGCAAAAATTAACTGTAAAAAACAATTCACCTCACAAAAAAAAAAAAAAATTCACCGCATTTTAAAAGCAGACATTTGAAATTCACCCTTTCTAAAACTGCAACTTTTCCTACCGGTCACTAAACTCCCTATCAGGGTCTCAGCCCGTTAATAGAGAGCCTGAATTGCCCTTATGAGATAGAACCAAGAACGCGAATCCATAATGACAGGCGTACTCTGAGCTATTAAGCAATCATTGTATCTTATTCTCAGCTATTTTAACTTTTATCAGATATTCTCTCCACCACGCTCCAACCATCACAGACCCCAACCGACCCCAACCCCCTCAACCCCACTCCCACACTAGCCCCTGCAAAACAATAAAAAAAATAAAATCAATTACTTAAACACCCCCCACCCCCCCACCCCCGGTATGCATCTGCAATACACGGTCCTGTGCTCTAAACAGTAACGCAGGAGTTCCATGTTCAAACCAACCACATTGGCTAAAAGGCAAAGAAAATCAGTAAGAAGTAAAAGAAGCGAACAACTTAAAAAGAATCTGATGTTAACAAGGCTATAATTCAAGAAACTGTATGTTTCATTCATGTTTTTCAATACATCCTGCCCTACTTCTTATACAATTCAATACTCAGCTATACAAGGTAAATAATCAATCATATCAATCATCACCTACAATTACGTCCCTATAATTATGTACCCAAATCAATACTCATTTATGGTAATACAAATCGTAATTATCTAAGGTAAGTAAATACTCTATTTCCTAACACTCCCCCTCAAGTTGAGCCGGGGAGTCTTCAACGCCCAACTTGACAAGTGTTTCTTCGAACGCCCTTCCAGCCACAGCCTTTGTCAAAATATCCGCCAATTGGTCCTCACTTCGTACGAACGGCAACTCCACAACCTTATCCTCAATTTTTTCTTTTATGAAATGTCGATCCACTTCTACATGCTTTGTTCTATCATGTTGCACTGGGTTTTCGGAAATACTTATTGAGGCCTTATTATCACAGAACAACTTTGCCGGAACAGAGACACCAAATCCTAGGTCATCCAGTAGCTTCCGTAGCCATAGAATCTCCATTACTCCTTTAGCAATCCCTCGAAACTCTGCTTCGGCGCTAGACAAGGCTACAACTTTCTGTTTCTTGCTCTTCCAAGTAACCAGGTTTCCCCCAACAAGCGCAAAATATCCCGAAGTAGATCGCCGATCAATCAAGTTTCCAGCCCAATCAGCATCCGTGTAGACTTGAACACCTAAATGTCCATTGTTTCTGAACCAAATGCCCCGTCCAGGCGTCCCTTTTAGATACCGCACAATCCTCATTACTGCTTCCATATGATGACTTTGAGGTTTGTGCATAAACTTACTTACCAACCCAACTGCAAAGGAAATATCAGGACGAGTATGTGCCAAATATATTAACTTCCCTACAAGTCGTTGGTACCTTCCACAGTCAGCTTCAGATCTCCCTTCTTCAAACTCCATCCTCTGATTTACTAACATTGGGGCTTTTGCTGGCTTACAATCTATCATGCCGACCTCTGTGAGTAGATCAAGTATATATTTCTGCTGGGAGATAAAAATCCCCTTCTCTGACCTTTGGACTTCAATTCCCAAGAAATATCGCAACTCTCCCAAATCCTTCATTTCAAATTCTGAGAATAATTTCTCCTTGAGTATAGACACCTCCTCCGAGTCATCTCCTGTGATTATCATGTCATCAACATAAATTATAAGGCATGTAACTCGAGAACCATTTCTTTTTATAAACAGAGTATGATCGGCATTACTCTGTTTATAGTTGCATGTTTTCATAAAACTCGTAAACCTACCGAACCAGGCCCTTGGGGATTGTTTGAGTCCATACAAGGACCGTCTGAGTCGACATACCTCATTTTCACCAAATTCTCCTGAAAAACCTGGAGGTGCATTCATGTACACTTCCTCTTTTAACTCACCATGAAGAAACGCATTTTTACATCGAACTGATAAAGGGGCCATGATTGTGTAGCTGCTATAGAGAAAATTACTCTAATGGTGTCCAGTTTCGCCACTGGTGAAAAAGTCTTAGTATAATCAATACCATAGGTCTGAGTGTATCCCCTCGCGACCAGTCGTGCCTTGTATCTTTCAATGCTCCCATCAGCCTTGTACTTGACTGTGTATACCCATTTACAACTTACCGGTCGTTTTCCTGATGGCAAGATGACCTTCTCCCAGGTATTGTTTTTGTATAAGGCATTCATCTCCTCCTGCATGGCCGCACACCATTCAGGTTTACTCATGGCTTCCTCGACTGTTCTTGGTATCATTATGTCACACACTGACAATAAACCTTTTGCGCCCTTGATTGGATATCTGGTGCTTTTTGATAATTTACTTGGTGAGTACCTCAACGGTGGTTTTCCCCTGTTCTGTCTTGGGGGCAATACTCTTCCTGGTCCCTCTGAAAAGTCACAATGATCCTGCACATTTTCACAAACGACAGGGGGTACGCTAGGCAAATTTTCAGTGGGTAACATGTCAGGCGATATTTCTGAGGTGTGTAGTGGATCTGAAATGTATGGAGATGAAATATGTGGTGTAGTTACCTGACTTTGCAGAATGTCCGCTGAAGGATCATTGGTAGGATCAGAAGTCGGGACTATATCTTGGTCAGGTAAAGTACAGTCGGCGCCACCTACTTGCTGTGTTGAAACCACCTCCACTTGACCAGGATTATGGAGCCAATCGTAGGTCTCACCAGAGGTCTCCCCCTGAGACCCAGACGTGGCGGAAGAATAAAAATATTCCTGCTCGAGAAAAGTGCAATCCATGGTAATATGGATACGATGAGTACGAGGATTATAGCACCGATACCCTTTTTGAGAGACCGCATAGCCTACAAAGACACACTTGTCGGCACACGCATCAAGTTTATTGCGTTGCGATGAGGGAATATGAACAAACACTGTACACCCAAAGACCTTTGGTGGTAATGTAAGAGCTGACGGAACTTCAGAGTGTTTAGTGAGAGAGGAAAGAGGGGTCCTTTGACCCAGAATTTTCGTAGGCAACCGATTTAGGAGATAGGCAGCCGTAGCAACAGCGTCAGGCCAAAAACTTTTTGGAACATGGGATTCGATCATCATAGCCCGGGTCATTTCAAGTAAAATACGATTTTTCCGCTCAGCAACCCCATTTTGTTCGGGTGTATGAGCACATGATGTCTGATGGAGAATGCCATGATCTAGGCAGAACGATTTTAGGGCATGATTCATGTATTCGCCACCATTGTCGGAACGAAGAATTTGAATCTTAACATTAAATTGGGTATGAATCATCTGATAGAAATGTACAAACTGCAGATAAACATCAGACTTATTTTTGATAAAATAAACCCATGTCATGCGAGTAAGATCATCAACAAAAGTAACAAAATACTGAATACCAGAAGTAGTGCTGTGGGGCGAAGGTCCCCATACATCAGAATGAACTAGACCAAATAACTGTTTGACACGTGTATTATTGGGTTTATAAGAAGACCGAGTGTGCTTAGCACGAAGACATGTATCACATGATAACATAAATCCAGAGGGAATCAAAGATGGAAATAAAAGCTTCATATAACCTAAGGAGGGGTGACCAAGACGACGGTGCCATAACCAAAGTCGCTGCTGAGTAGTCCCGGTAGCAAGATTGGACTGTCCCTGTTGTACCACATCTGCTACAAAATATAGTCCGTCCTTCTCAATGCCACGCCCAATGATCTTCTTCGAGCGCACATCCTGTAAAAGACAGAAAGAAGGATACATAAGTACTACACAATGTAACTCCCGAGTGAGTTGGCTGATAGATAATAATTTTGTAGAAAGATCAGGTACATAAAGACAGTTGCGTAGGTGTAAGGATGGGTTAATAGAGATAGTGCCACCTCCGGAGACTGGTACAAGGGTGCCGTTTGCGGTTTCAATATGAGTTTTTTTAGGGTGTGTCCAGAGGTTAAAGTCGTTGGGGTCGTTTGTCATGGTGTCTGTAGCGCCACTGTCAAGTATCCATTGAGATTGTGTGGTAGTGGTAAGGAGTTGGGCAATTTGAGAGTTGTGATATAATGAGGGGTCGGAATTGAATATTGGTAAGTTCTGGGGGTCAAACTGGGATATCTCAAAACACTGGGGGTCGGATGTAACAATGTTAGTAACTGCAGGACTAGAATTACGGGTCGCAGAAACCTGAAGGGCCCAACCTGTCGAATGAGAAAATGAGGGGGGGCATTGTGCAATATTAAGGGGGTTATTTTCGTCCAAGCAAGGAAAAAATGGGTTGGGGTTAAAAACCCCAACCCTTTTACCTCCCATCTCAGCAGCCGCTTGTGAGGGTTTGTCTTCTTCGTTCTGGGCAACGGCTGCTGCAGCTGTGCCTCTGTTTTTCCCTCCGTCAGCTTGCTTTCTCTTTCCTTCATACCAGTCAGGATAGCCCACTATTTGAAAACAGCTTTCTTTAGTGTGCCTTCTTTGACCACAATGGCTGCAGACAAGGCTTTCCTTGTCCTCTGTCTTTCGTGGTCCACTGGTTCGTTGGTTGCCTCTGCCCCTTCCTTGACCCGACCCTCGATCTTGGCCATGGCCTCTGGTAGCCATGGTCTGCGTTGCCAGGCCATGGCCTATCCCCTGTGATGAATCTTCTGAGGGGATTGTCTGCAACACCACTGCCCGTCCTTCTGCCCTTCGAATTTCTCTGTATGCGGTTTCCAGTGTGGGTAATGGGTCCTTTTTCAGTAAATCGTTTTTTTCATTGTTGTATTTTTCATCAATTGCTGTTAAGAACTGGTATAATCTTAAAGCTTCAGTCTTTTGGTTGTGGGTATTGATGTCCACTGCGCAAACCATGGGGTTGGGTTCTTGTGAGTCTATGGCAGTCCATAGGTCCTGGAGCTTGCTCCATACGGACTCGATAGTTCCTCCTCCCTGTCGGACCAAACTTGCCCGCCTATGGAGGTCATACGCTCTTAGTGAATCTGCTCCGGAGCCGTAGGTAAGGGCCAATCCGTCCCATAGTGATTTCGCTGTGGGATATCGGGTAACATTGACCACCAGTGATGGTTCAATGGTCTGTATTATCCAAGTGAACACTGCATTATCAGTTTGTTCCCAATTGGGAAAATCAGGGTCTGTGGGTTGGGGTGGAGGAGGAACACCTGTGAGGTGATGTCTCCTCCCCCTCCCAATAATGGCTCGAAGAATTAATGGCGCCCAGACTGCGTAGTTGTTGCCGTTTAACTTTACTGAGATTGATAGATTCTCAGTATGAAATGGGACTGTATTTGACTGGGCTGGGTTGGCTGGCAATCTGGGTGGCGTATTTTGCAGAATGTTAGCCACCTGCACCGCTAGGTCAGTGAGGCTGGGATTTTTTGGTTCACTTGATTCTGGGTTTGACATATTTTGGTTATTTGACAGGTAAGTTGCAGAGATCTGCAAGGGTTGACGCTAAGAGTGGCTGAGAAACGGTATGAAACAAAACGATGGCCGGGAAAGGTAAATCTCAGCCGGGAAAGGTAAATTTCAGGCGATGATGATCCTTATTCTGAGCCTATACTCAAAGGTAAATTTCAGGCGATGATGATCCGTATTCTGAGCCTATACTCAGAAAAAAAATATTCAGGCAGGATTCACCCGCTCTGATACCATGTTAACAAGGCTATAATTCAAGAAACTGTATGTTTCATTCATGTTTTTCAATACATCCTGCCCTACTTCTTATACAATTCAATACTCAGCTATACAAGGTAAATAATCAATCATATCAATCATCACCTACAATTACGTCCCTATAATTATGTACCCAAATCAATACTCATTTATGGTAATACAAATCGTAATTATCTAAGGTAAGTAAATACTCTATTTCCTAACATCTGAGAGCACCTAAAATAAAACCTTTGACCTCTTTCCGAAGGCATAGCAATGTACAGAAACAGGGAAATTTTCATACACATGTATATTTTCAATTCGTATAAAGATGTGAGAATAAAGTATGAAATCACCACTACCAATCCATAAAAATTCCCCATCATCACTATCTTCTACTTGCATACTTGGGAAAAATGAACATGAAACTTCACGAACTAGTATTCTGTAATCAGCAAGAGATTTGGGGAAGAGCCATTTAAACGTTCGCCACATCCAAAAGCCATAAAAACCAGATGACTATACATGATGTGTATCATAGTCATACTCCACATAGCTAACACCAAATTTTCTAGTCAGCACAGGGATTTGGCAGACACCTGTTGCAAACATACTAGAGGAGATTCACAGGCATCCAAAGACGAATCAAAAGCCGACGCATGCTCAGCAAGATACATGATCTGTACCATAGCTAATAGCCTGTAGGCTGGAATCGGACATATTAGTTGCCCATGCCCGAGGGCCAGCTGAATCCCCTTCAATATTGTACGCATACGAAGGCCAATGTGCTCCTGCGCCACACCGTTTCGCTTCCCCCATACTTAGCACTTTCTGGGTTCTATCTAAAACTACAAGGCTAGAGAAAGTGGAAAAACTGTTCCCAACAAACACATTAGATTGCACGCAAACTAGATAGTCAATGGCCGATCTAATCAGGTACGGATGGTTGTTGTAAATGTCAACAAGTCCCAGCTTCTTCTTCTCAGAAGGAACCAGCCCTTCTCTCCAACCATCCAGGATGGAGTTGTTCTCAAGAAGACTATCAGCAACAGCAAGGTAAACAACAACGGGATTACTTAGGCCTTTGATATTTCCCACTCTGTCGATTATCTGCTTTTTACTGCTACAAATTACACGCATATTTGATCTTTGTTCTAACTTCTTGCAGTGAATCATCCAGTCCTTTTCTATTCTCATATGAACAGCTACATAAGGTACTTCCCGCAACATGGGAATGTCTATATTCTGAGAATGCTCCGACTTTTGCCTCACTCGCCATCCTGTTTCTCTGATCCTGGTGACTACTTTATCTGCTTCTTTAACTATTTCATCCACAAAAACCAAGCATTCGAAGATTCTGGCATAGTCCTTGACAGACCAATGGTCATGCCATAGGAATGGATTCTTTCCAAGTATCCGCATTGTCTCGTAGTTAATATATGTATCCTTGCTGTAGTGCCTCAATTGGTCTAAATCCCTTTCCAATGTCCATCTCCTACCACTTCCTTTTTGAATCTCAAGCACATCACTCTGATTGGAAACCTCTGAATAACAAGCCAATCGCACGAAACCGTGGCAAATAGAATTAAAAGTTTCGAATTTGAAGACCTTGTCAAATGATATAGGTTGCAACTGATCAATTTCCTTATAAAACAGCGAAGCACTTAGACTGGGCATTAGAAGTGTCCGATTCAGCATCCTCGCAGTCAAACACGCCCTAGCAAAAGCAATTTTTTGGTTATTCAATCCCCATACAATTTGAGGAACTTCAAGAAATCTCCCTTTGACTGTCACATTAAGGTTGAGATTCAACAGCAAGTCTTTCTCTTCAGCTCTACGAAAGCCAGGCAGTGTCGCTAGTATGACCGCCATAAGGAGCAAGGCAATGACAACTAAAGCAAAACATCTACACGCAAGAGAACTAAAATATGGTGCAGACAACCTCAAATGTTTCCTGTGTGTGGGATACATGGGAGATTCAAATACCAACGATCTCCACACTCACAGCACTGTTAAAATCGAGTTTACCCCACCAAATTCCCCACCTTAATCCAACAGTAAATCTCAGGCATTCATAGCAATTATCCAGCATCTCATGCATTTAAACTAAAACATTTGACCACCCACAAATTTGCATTCTGCTGAAACAGACTAAAAAGGTCTAGGACATATCGGTGTCCAAATACAACCCAACTATTCCAGCCTCCTTATCACGGTAAGGGAATCCAACCGCGGATCCAGAGAACAGATCATTCAAAGTTTCTTGATGTAAAAGGAGCAAAACAAGAGGATTCTTGCCTGATATCCAATCTTTGTTTAGGGGAATTGGAAAGAAGCACAAGGCCGAGAAATCAGAGGATGCAGTCAATCAGTGAAACGAAGAGACCCCATCAAGAAAACCCAAACTTCAACAATAAATATCTTCCTTTGATGAGGTTAATGCTCTAAGAGAATCATGAAGTCATCCAAGACTCAAGACATGAAAAGCGAATCAACGGAGACGAAGCAATCAGGCAAGTGAACATATGAGAGACGAATAGAATCAAAATATTTATATATTTCAAGAGCGCGATCCCGATCCCAAATCCAATTTGCTGAAATAGAAAAAGTAAATACTGGACAAGGAATCTGCCTGACTGATAGACAGCAAGAAAAACTCCTCGGCCACAAAGCCGTCGATATCAAGACAACTCATGTAAATAGAAATCTTAGACAAGAATGTTCTCGGGCTATAATTATATAGGCTAAACAATAATTGGAAAACAGCCTTTAAATTTTCCAGAATAGTGATAAAGAAGTTTCGAAAATGAAGATGAGAATAATAAAGGAAACTGATCTATAAAGTATAGGACGCAAGTTCCCAAAAAAAAAAAAAAAAA